>WBNO01007132.1:0-176566 GCA_013400575.1 Peucedramus taeniatus | reverse complement strand
GTAATATATAATTATATATAATGTATATTTTTATATTATATATGTGTATATAGATATATATATCTCTTTCTTCTTTTTTCCTTTTTTTAATTTCTTTTTTATTTTTTTAAATCATGGTGCTTTTACCCAGTAGGAAGAAGACAGAAGAAAGCAGAGGGATGCCGAGGGAGGGGATAATGAAGGAGGGGATTTCCCAGCGCTGCTGACCCAGGGTGGAGGGAATAGGGACAGGACAGGCAGCTCAAGGATTGCACTGGGTCTCACACGAATTTGTTTTTTAAGGGAGTAAATGGGAAAAATTACTTTTAAAAATATGATGTCCATCCAGCTGCCTTGATGACTCCTTTTCCAGAACTCTCTTTCTTGACTTCTGCTGTTGAAATGGGAATTCTTTCATGGCTGTTGTTCCATTTTAAGAGGACATGGAAGGCTTAGGGCAGAACCATTGAAAGGCAACCACCGTTCCAGCAAAGCAACTCGTGCTGCCTGAGGCTGATGTAACCCCGGAGAATGGGAGTGCTGGCACAGCCCCCCCCTCCCTCTGCCACAGAGAAAGGGTATCCACGTCCATCTGAGCCCGGGAAGGGTCTGCTGCTGAGTAAAACATTCCAAAGGACCAAAGCTGACTTCTGCTTGTTTTACTGGTTGTTTGAGGGAAGAGCTTACAATACTGGTTTTGCCAGAACCACTCACAGCCCCTAAGTTTTTGGATAATTGGATGCGCATAATGACATGTGAGATAATTTCTTTTAATTCTACTTTGATGCAGCTTTTATTCCCTGGTGATGATAACCATTATCAGTCTAGAGGCAAAAGCTCCCAGAAACCCTGAGCTTTTTGGAAATTCTTGCCTTTAGTTGATTTAGCAGAAGCAAGTCAAATAAAAATCCCCCTTTAAATAAGTGAAGAGCTGAGTTGATGAATCTTCACTGACTAATATAGCACAGTTCACTTTGAAATAAAAGATTCTTTAAATGTGTATGTTTTGGGTTGGGTTTTTTTTTTATCAGAAAGGGCTGACTCCAAAGGGCTGACTCCAAGCCTTTATTCTTTTTCACCTCTGTAAAGGTGCAATAGAGATACAGCAGCTCAGTGTTCTTGACATCAGCAAACAGGCTGAAAAAACATTATCAGGAGAGAGCCAATCTCCTATAACAGTTGAATAGTACTCGCCCTGGTGATAAAGGTTTGGGTGAAAGATGAAATGAAAAATGTGTCTATGGCTGCTTGCAGCAAAACCTGCTTTTCTGGAGCACTTTTACCCCCTGTCTTGAGTGTTCTATTGAATGAATAGTGGGAGCTTTATGTCACTTTGTTGCTGAATGGAGCAGTCTACTTAGCATGAACTTTTGGATGGCCCTACCTTCTGAAATGGTGTGCAGAGGTTTCATGGATTATGCATTAGTCCCATTTAACATTCCACTTGAAGATAACATGGGCAGCAGGTCTAATAAAGGCTGAGCAGAGAGAGGCAAGCCAGCCCCAAAACCCTGAAATTTTTGCTCACAGAAATAATTTCAAGTGTCCCCTGTATTAAAGTGCCTCACCTAAGTGTGATATATGACATCACATCTGGTGGGGCAGGTGTTTGGTGATAGTTCTTCAATTTTTTTCTACTCTTTTTTTGAAAACTGGGAAATCTCTTGGTTGCTCCCCAGTGTTTTCAATCTGCAACAACTCCTGTACCTAAACATTCAAATAGTGAAAATCCTGCACTAGGTCCACTTGCTCTCTTAGCTCAGGTTTCAAAATATGAGTGTGAGTTAGGAATCCCTTTAAAAGTGTGACAGCCACATTAAAATTGTTTTAAGATATGCCCAGCCTGCTCAGAATGCCACAAGAATAAGTATTAACTCTTGTTTCTCTTCAATCTTTTGCACTGAGTTCATGCTGGAACATCATTCCAGGTTTTTGTTTATTTTCACTGAGCAAATTTTAAAATATTTAAATTAAAAAAAAAAAAAAAACAAAACCAGAAACAAACAAACAAATAAAATCCAAACCAAAGGAAAAAAGAAATCCCAACAAATGGTGGGACAGAAAGCCAAGAAAAAAATCAGTATTTTCCAGAACATAAAACTCACTATTTGAATACTGCAATAAAATATTCATCTTCCCATTGCACAAAACCAGTCCAAGTCTTATCACTAGTGCTCATCCTAGGAATCATCTCCTGGCATTTCCCCCCATAATGCCCTGGGCATTTTATGGATATTCCTGGATCATGGGTTAAATTTTAGAATAAACTGCCGTGGAATTTTTAGGATGGTGCTGGGAAATAATGAAGTGTTCATCAGAGTAAATGATCTTCCAACAAAGAGCAGAGTAGCCTGGTGACAATTAAGAGCCATAGTGAAAATTAAGAGAGGCATTAAAGGATATTTAAAGGATATCAATCCTATGAATACTGACATGGATATTTCTGCTGTCAGCTGACAAAAACAAAGTAATTAATTGTTATAGTAAATAAGGTGATGAAGAGACACACAGAGAGCCTGGAATGAAAAAGCAACACATGCAAGATAAGTTCTCTCTTTAAAGAGTCATTCTCAATGCTAAAGCTGATTTGATGAGGACAAAAGGAATAGCACAGATGAATCAAGGTCAGAAAGGTGAGTAAAAATAAGACAGTTATTATGTCTTTTCTGAAAGCAGAAGCAGATTAGAAAATAGGTCAGGGAGTGCAGGGAAAACGTTATTTGTATTCTGTCAATTTGCAAAGGACATGCATAACTGAGTGCAGTGAATTTGTGGTAACCTCTTATTCTAGTCATAGGGAGTGATGTATTCCATATTATTTCCTTTTATTAGTAGTACTACATTATATTTTAAAAATATTTTCCTGCCAAAATCAAAATCCTATGGTGATGAATGCTGCAAACCAAGCAGTAGGAGAAAGTTTCTCTTGTGAAGACTGTGGGACACAAACAAAAAGTAGGAGCACTGGTAGGAGGAGGGGACGTGGTTTGTAGGGAGCCATGTGGCAAAGCAGAAAATAAAGCTTTTCTCCATGTCCCAAAGCAGTGCCATACCCAGGAAACACACAGGCACTTAACAGAGCCACTAAATATTGCTCCCCTGGTGTGTCAAAATGGTTGTGTGATAACAGACATTTCTTTATTTGTTTGGAAATTGGTAATTCATTATTTTATCCACTTCCTGCTGTCTTGGGTTTACCCTGAGTTCCTCAAGAAATAAAGTGTATTGAGGGAGATGTTTAGTCTAAAAAAGAGAAGATTGAGAAAAGATCCCATTAAAACACGTGAATATCTCCAAGGAGTGTCAGGGGATGGTGCCAGACTCTTTTCAGTGGTGCCCAGTAACAGAACAAGGTGTAGGGTTATAAATAAAGCACAAGTTCCACCTCAGCACGAGGATGGCTTCTTTCCATGGAGGGTTGGCAGGGCACTGGAATGGCTGCCTGGGGAGTCCTGGCATCTCCAGATTCATTCAAATCCCACAGGATGTGTCCCTGTGTCACCTGCTCTGGGTGACCCTGCCCTGGTGGGGGGGGTCAGTCTGGACCATCTCCAGGGGTCCCTTCCAGCCCCAGCTGTTCTGGGATTCTGGGCTGCCTGGGGAGGTGGAGAGGGCCAGGGAAAAGCACTCAGGTCACTCCCTACTGCCAAAGCTCAGGCAAATCTCACACAGTGGCAGAATTCTCAGATGTTCCACATTTTCAGACTTTCATTGAGGAGGACAATCCGTGTTGATGCATTGAGAAGGCTGACCTAGAACAGAGGCTGGACAGAGTTAAAGAATAAAGCAGGGATTTATTAAAAGGATCTCCTCAGTGGATCCACCTTGGGCAGCACAAGAGCCCAGCCAGAGCTGCACCCAAGATGAACCAAAATGGTCACAAAAATCCCTGACTGGTCATGGGGGTCTCTCATATTTTTATAAGTTTTGGTCCATTTGCATCTTGGAGTTCATTCTCCAATTCCA
Organism: Peucedramus taeniatus; assembly: GCA_013400575.1. Classification (NCBI taxonomy): domain Eukaryota; kingdom Metazoa; phylum Chordata; class Aves; order Passeriformes; family Fringillidae; genus Peucedramus; species Peucedramus taeniatus. The sequence goes on along the minus strand of WBNO01007132.1, from coordinate 172,621 downwards.
GCTTTAGCCCATGCAGTCCCATCCTTCTTGTTTTTCTCTCTTCAGCCCACGTTGTTGATGCTCTTGGGCCTGAGATTTGGATCATTTGTCCTTGGTCCCCAGCTGGAGAAGGAATTGTTTTGTCTCCCTGCTCTGTGCAGAGCTCACCATCCCCTGATATGAAGCCCAGACCCACACACTAAAGCAGCACAGAATCTGAAAATATAAAAGCTAAAACCTGAGGCATCAATGTAAAAAGCCCACACCTTCTTCCTCTCCAGGACCCCAGTCATCATTTCCATCTCCCACCATCACTTCCATCTTTTACAGACATCCAGGATTTCCCACCTTTCACACTGGAAATGTTTCTACCTCTATTGGAACTCCTTGTTCACAACCATTACTGCAACCTGTGCACAGAAACAGCTGATTTACAGCTCATAAATAAGCCTTAAATGCAAATCTCTATTTAAGCCAGGAGGAGGTGGCTGGGGAGTATCAGCTGTAGTTAGCAATATTCTTCCATACTGGAGTAGAGGGCTGGGCAAATCCTAAAATCACTGCTGCCCTTCCACAATATTCATTGAGGGATGTGGTCCCAGAGCACTGCTGGCTCTGCTCTGCTTCTGAAACCTTTATGCAAAAAATGGATGGACAGACAAACCCAAAACCTGCTGTTAACAAGTGGGTGGTGAACCAAAGCTCTCAAAATTATATCATAAATATATTTTTAGTGCAAAACCACCTCTTACATAAAAAGGCTTGATTTAAAAAAAAAACCTGCTAATTTTGTTTTAAATATTGACCCCACAATATATTTTCCTTAAAATGAAGTAACATATTTTAGGCAAACATGTAAAAAAAGGGAAAAAAATGTGTTTCAAGTAATAATTTTTTTTTCAAAAAATAATCATAGCAAATATATTTTAACTTTATTCGAATACCTGTGTGTTGGTTTTAGAAAGCAGAGCATTTCCACAGTGAGACATTATCATGACCTGATTTTGAAAACAATGCGAGGTTGCCTCAAGATTGTATTTTTCTTCAATTATATAAGGAAAAGATAAATGCAACTAATTTTTTACATGCGTACAAAAATGCATTAAAAGCCATAGGAATTGTATTGTTTTGCTTTCAAGGACTTTTAAAATTAGTTTTGCTTTTGAGAGCTTATTGCCTTTCCCACAGACTTCCTCCAAATTCCTGCAGCATGTACGGGAAATGCTCCCTAGAATGCAGATTTCCTGGTAGATGTGTGGATTATTCTTCCTTAATCTCAAGTATCAATGACTGGAATCTTAGCCTAAATAAGGAGCTGACATGTGTAACTAATTTTCAAAAGAACTTTCTTTAAGCTTATTACCAAAGCAACTGCTTTCATTCTTAAGATTTGGGCAATATAAATAAAGGTAATTCCTTTATCACCCTGCATAAAATCCTTTATTACACTGTGTACTAGCCAAAAAAAACGGGTAAATTCTGATATATTCACAAAAATTATTTTACTATTTTATCACTTTACTTCTAGTCAGTGTTTATTGTGGAATAATGCAGGAAAAAGTTTTCAGTGTGTCACACTTGCCATCAGACGTATTCAAATGAACTGTTTCTATTCTCAAAATATTCAGCCACTGTCTGAGATGCAATAAAATATTAACATAGTTTAAAACCTAAATTCTTGAGTTTTGTCTGTGTGGATTTTGTGAGTTTTAATTTTTATTGCTATCTTTGTGTTCTAACCTCTTCATGTGAACTTTCAAAGGAGAGAAACCAAAGCAGAAGGGAACAAATAAAACAAGATTGGAGCAGAACGAGAGCAGGGGCACAGTGTTTAGAATTTAACAAGCCCAGTGATTAAAAACTTCTGATCATACAATAATTTGTTTCCATAGGAGACACAGCTCTCAGGATAATTTTTTAACACCATAATTTATAATACTTCACATAGTTTTGAAATTATTTTTTCTCCCCTTAATACCTGTTGGTGTTTAATTTTCACAGGATCGTTTTATTGAGCTGAGCCACGACAATGACAGCTGGGGAGCTTTAAGGTGGCTTTCTCTGCACTGGTTTGCCCATAAATGCTGCAGGGAAATGGAAATATGAAGTCCTCTAAAATACAAGCTGCTCCTGTACAGTGAAGCTATTAAAGCTGTAGATACACAGCCCCCAGGTTAAGCTGCTCTATAATAACAGGAGCTGCATTCAGCAGCTCCAAAGCACAGCATAACTTCTTCTGGAGGCAAAGACATTCCTGAGTGGAAATGAGAGCAGGAAAATTCTCTGCTATTAATTATTTTACTATTCCTTCATTGGGACAAAATGGGTAGAATTATGTATAAACATTCTTCATTTGACTTATCCTCTCAGCCACCTGGCAGTAGCTCTGGCTGCTTCTGGGAGGAGCCAAGGTAAAACTTGGGGGTTACACAACAATTTAGGAAAAAAGTAGAAGATAATTTGCCTTCTACCCTTCCTGAAACAGTTAAATTAGATTTTTTTACAATATCAGGCCAAAATATGAAAATATGCATAGTGAGTTGAGCATCTGGAATCTTAATTAATCAAGGACATTGTTTATAAAAGTTCTGTAAATGTTTCTTGCAGGGATAGCCAGTGAAATTATCACTGCCATTTAGGTTTTCGAGGTATTTTAACTTTTGGTTTACAGAAAGAAGCAGCTGAAACCTCTGGGTATAGGAATCCACATGACCAGAAAAAAACCTGAGGATTTTATCCACTGCTCTCACTCAGGACTGAGGGATGGTAGACAGGAATTTACCTGAAAATTCTCACCAGTCAGGGAGCTCCCCTTTCTGGTTGTTTATTTGCAGCCACAGGACACTGAATTACTGAGAAGTGGTAATATTCACTGTGAGTGGTAAAATTCAAGTGAGATTCACTGGGCAAGCAGCTGAGCAGTAACAAACAGGACCTGCATCAGTAGTTGTATTGTAGACTATTTTCTCAATCTAAATATATTTATGCAAACATGCTGAAGTCTGAACCCTCTCTTTTGTTGCTGGGCCACAGATCAGTCTGCTCCTCATTTAAAATGCATGGCTAAGTTTAAAACTTTAGTAAGGGCCAATCTCTGAATAATCCTTTAAGGATTATTGTAATTAAGGGACTAATCCTTAGATGCTTCTTAATTTGCGTCGTTTTAAAATGGAGTGCCACTTCTTTCATCACAAAAGAGAGAAGAAGAGGTGAAACCCACAAAGGTTTAAACATTAACAGCCTTTCCTGTCACCTCATGCATCTGAGCAACACAAACAGGTAGAATACTTAAAACCAGGAGGTCAATAAAACCAAACTCGAGCACAGAAACCCACCCCACAAAAAAGCACGGCTGAAAACCAAGAGAGATTTTAAACCTGGAGATGTGGTGATGGTGAGAAACATTCTGTGTGCAGATAAGGCAAATACAGTTTAAGGACAGACATTTCAACTTGTGAACCCTCTGTGCATGAACCCTCAAATGCTTTTTTGCATCAACCTTCCCCTATCACCTTTTTATCTTCTCTTTTCCTTGTCAGGATCGGGATGAAAGCGCTATTGACGGTATTTCGGGCTCAAACGTTTATTATTTCTTATCTCTATTACAGTCTTACAAGTGGTAAGTTCTACAGCACTCTACTAACAAGTTACAAAACACCTGTCTTTCTCTACAAGGTCTTTTAAGGCTAAGCTATCCAATTAAGAAATGACACCTAAATTATTTTTACTTTTAACCCAATAACCAATCACCTGAAATCCCCAATGCAGACTTTTCTAACCGATTACAAAATACCACCCAAACCCATGGAGAAGAAGGTGAAGAAGAAGGACCAGCCTCTGCCCTAAAACCTCCATCTTGCCCCTTATATATTGCTATACTCTAAAACCTTAAACTCTAGGTTTTCCACCCTGTGATAGTACACACTTCTAATCGAACTCCACACCCACAATCCCAGTTCTATCATTCAATTTTGGAAGCCTTCTCCATGGTGTCAGGTCAAATGTAATATTCTCTTGTGGGTCTGTGCCTTTCAGCACAGAAAGTTTAAAATTCTCAGCATCCAGGGTTCCAACACTCTCCTTCTCCCCAGTAGAAGCCTGTTTGAAGAGTATATCAGTGACAGCAGTTTTTCTAATCACCCCAACATTTATACTTATTGTTTATAATGGAAAGACTGAATTGGGCAACCTAAGTTTGAAAATTTAGCAGAGAGGGGGATGTTAATGTAATTAAATTCTTGATGCACATGAGGGAAGTTTCATGGTCTAATCTAAGGAATGTTGAGGCTGAAGATGGTGCACAATCAGCAAAATGAAGCAATGGGGTGGCATTGCTGGGCTAAAACACCTGCCAGCAGTGCACTGGCTGTACCTGGGGATCAGCTGCCATTGCTCAAAGGTGCTCATGGTCTCTGCTTGCAGCAGTCCTTGCTAAGCAGTGTGAAAAAGGAGATGGGAATACCTAACAGTGCTACAAGGCTTGGAAACAGCCTCTCTTCACAATTCCAATCCAGTTCTGGGCAAGACACCGACTTGAATGCCGCTGTTCCTGCATCTGTAAAACGAGGATGTTTATAAATATTTACAAAGAGAAAATTCCCACCCTAGGGATTGTTGTTATGAGCTAAAGAGAGTGAGAAACAAGCAGTTGATGCATCTCGTGCTGTGTTTAATTTGTGTGGATATGCAGCACTGGAAGCTGTGTGAGTTGAAACAGGGGTGAGAAATCATTAGGAGACATGGGAAAAGACTCACTCTTGTTTATACCCCTTGGAAATAGCATCTCTTATTTTTATTTCTCCCTGAAACATGTAAGTATGACAAAGATTTCCATGCTGGATGTTTTGGCAAGCCTGCAGGGGCAGGTGTTCAACATTCTACAGGCTCCATGCGGATGATTGCTCCATGACACACATTTATCTTTACTATAGTTTACAGAGTTGGGATCTTTATTGTTGTTGTTATTATTTTGGTGGGTTTTTCCACTTTTCTCTGTGACAAATTACATTGTGCTTTATGGAAATGTAACATTTTGTATGAATGGCTGGCAGCAGCCATGTTGCATAGCAATGAGCAAGACAAAGTAGCTCCACTCTTATTTGCAACTGGCTCAGACCTTTCCATTAGCAAATTAAAATCTGTTCAAATTTATTTACTAATATATTAGGAGAAGCTTCAGTCTAACCCCTGTTGACCTGTATTATATAGCAAACAACTGTAGCAGTGAAAATAATTAATAGAATGTATTGCACCTCCTGCTTGTTTCTCCATCACAGCCCAGGGTCGGCTGCAGAGTGGGTTTGCCATCTGCATTCTGTTACAAGGCCACATTTACTTAAAAATTATCAATTATATTCTGAAATTGCTTCCTTTAATTGAACTCTCTCTATTCAAGGCATCTCCTGTTTTTAAACCTTCTGAAAGCATGTACATGAAAATGTTTTCCTTTTAAAAACTTAAGGGGAACTTGCAGAATTACCCATGGATGCAAAAGGAGCAAATATGCAACAGCAATTTCTTGTTACATCAGTTATTCATTATTATTATTATTATTATTATTATTATTATATCATACTTGTGTTATTCAGTATTGCAAGACATTTTTTACAAATTTTGTATTTGCTATCACAATGTTTCCCAGAGAAGTTGTGGCTGCCCCATCCCTGGAATTGTCCAAGGCTGGGTTGGACGGAGCTTGGAACAACCTGAGGCAGTGGAAGGTGGAACTGGATGAGCTTTAATGTCCCTTCCCAAACCATTGGGGTGTTACCTTCATCCAGCCTTTTCACCGTGGAGAACAGCTAATTCTGAGGTCTTAATCTGATTGTTAAAGGAGAAAGCAATTACGAGACACAGAACGACAAAAAAAGGGGTTGTGAGGAAAAAATGCAGCTGCACAGACTGAAGTTTAAGTGCTAATAAAATAAATGCTGGGCATGTGTAAATGCTTCCTACTATCAATACAAACAGCTGCAATAAGAGCTGTCAGAGGGTGATCAGCTAGGAAGTCAGCCCTACACAACAAGTACAAGTTTTAAGAAGGAAGCCAATGTGCCACTTTAACATCTCAATGAAATATATATATTTCTTTAATGCATATAGATATAGAAATAAATTTGCACAATAATGGCCATGGTGACAAATTTCACACAGTGAATGTAGGCCTATTTTATTATTATATGAACAAAACCAATCATGATCTCTGGAAAACATACAATTCTAGGTAATTTACTTAGTTTTTGATAACTTCCTTTCTGTATAAAGGCAAACGTTAATTAATGAGTGCTAGATCATCACCCTTCAAGTGTCTTTAGAAAAAGAGATTGTTAACAATCTTATAATTATTTCTATAAACAATAGAAGATCTCTAAAATAACTAGAAAATCTAGTCTAATTAGATGTTTTTATTACAATGTATTTCATATACAGAAAGAAGGGATATTAGCCATTACAGGTCGCTGTTGACCTCTTGTGGTCCCATTCTGTGGTTACAGGAAAACTCGAAGGCCAGCCAGCAGTTGGACATCGATGCTCCTTGTGGGTCCCTTCCAGCTCAGGATATTCTATGATTTTGTAATTCTCTGATAGATAGGAAATCCCTGGAATTCTCCCCTTAACCTTAAAAAGAACAAACCCAATATTATTTCTGCAGCATAAGACTGGAATATAAATCAAATGAATGTTTAGAACAGCATATTTCCTGTGGAGGGGGCTAAATGCTGATTTATCAATTATTAATTATAAATTAATTTATCAATTAATTTATCAATCATTAACTATTAAAAATTGCATCTAAATTCATTCAATACTTAAAAAAAAAAAAAAAAAGACTCTCACTGCCAGCAGCCAGCTCTTTCTTTTCCAAAATGGAAAAGAACGAAATTTACAAAAAAAAAAGTAATTTAAAAGGATACAATACAACACAATGTTCTTCTTCTCTATTAAGCATTCAGCTAACCAAGACGTAACAATTAGCAGCAGGAGAAAAGGCAATCAGTGATGTGCTGTGTAATTACTGTGCCCCAGGTCTCATCTGGAGAGCAGTGAATCCAACAGGGATTGGTGCACTGCTTCCAGCAGTCTGCCTGCAGTTCTGCTGGGTCAACTTATTTACACGGCAGTCTTCACCCCAGCAGACAGGCAAACACAGACAATTCATTATTTATCACTGGTATTAATATTGTGTCTGAATGTGTTCATCTCTTGAAACAAAGCTCGTGAGGGTCAGTGCTTTGCTTTGGAGGGGAAAGGGGAGAGGAGGAAGATGAGAAATAAAAGAATGAAGATTCAGATTACTTTCAGCACTGATAAATCAGCATTTAGGCCACTCCACAGGAAAGAAGCTGTTCTAAACAATCATCCCCTCTGGAAGCTCTACAAGCTCTTAACTTTCTGTGCCAGTAAAAGATTATCTGATAAAAATTCAATCTATATATTCAAGTGAAAAAAAAATTGTTTAGAAACTCACCCTGGCATATTGTCTGCTTTCTCACAAAGAAAAGCAAATCCAAACATGTTAATACACAGCTGAAATAAAGCAGCATAGTTCTAATTGTTACTAAGAAAAATAAACAAAGCAGAAGCCCTCTCCAGCTCAGCAACAGCAATATTACCAAGAAAGCAAAATTCTGTTGAGCTACACATATTTGTGTAGCTCAAGAAGATCTAAATTTGCACATTCATGCTAAGCAGGAACAAGGAGAACTGTAGGTGATCCCATGGGGTTTTTCCTCCCTGCAATTTCATGTTCCTGCTACCTGTAAAGATAAAGCAATCCAACACTTCCCAGCATGAAAACATAGGCATTGCCCTAAAAGCAAAGGAATATTCAATACAATTGTGAAAACACTTCATTAAAAATTAATAGATGCTGTTTTGTCTGGCATCCCTGTTTTATCTTTGGCATGTGTCACATTTCCTCTGGTCCACCCCGATCTCAACAGCCACACAGCACCTGGTTCAACCATCCGTGAGCTCTCTGCGACTCCAGGCTGCAGCACAGCCCCCAGCTGGCTCTCCCTGGCTGGGAGGGTGAACGGGCAAACAGGAGCCCTCTCCGAGTGAGCAAAGTCCTAAACTGACTGCAAGAAACGGAATGTGCTAATTCACAGAAAAGCCACGGGATGGCGAGCTAGGATTGCATTAAGTGCCTTGAACTCACAGCGTCAGCGAGGCAAAAATCAAACTGCAGCCGCTGGGATGGGAAAGGTGCGTTGGTAAGAACCATTTATGCAATCTAATGTTCCGATCAAAACCAAAAAGAGTTTTGAATAATAGCAATAATTTTGGAACTATTTCCTGTCTCTGTCTTTAAACCTAGCAGGGCTCTCTCACACACTTCTCCACGGAAAGGGTTGTCATGCACTGGAACAGGCTTCCAGGGAGGCGGTGAAGTCTCCATCGCTGGAAGTGTTCAAAACCCGTGTGGACATGGCAGCTGAGGACACGGTGTAGTGGTGAGCATGGTGACAGTGCTGATGGCTGCTGATCCTAGAGGTCTTTTCCAACCCTAATCATTCTATAATTCTATTTTCCTCAGTAGTTTCTGTTTTATTTTAAATAATAGCAAAAAATAAACAACCTCATATCACAGTTTTTAAATATGTAATTACAAAATATATATGATTGTTCACTTTCAGTGAAATGGACCCAAAATTACATGATTCAAATGCAAGTAGATGTTTTTTCCTTGGTGACCAAGCCAAAGGTAGCTTGGTCGCCAAGGGTAACTGTGGGAATACGTGCCAGGAAATTTTCAGTATCTGCGTGCACACCTTTGTATCTGAGGGTATGGAGGATCTCCACCCTACACCAAAATGGCTCAAGTGCCAGAAATCCCATCATTTTCATGGTACAGTCTCCCCCCATTCCCAGTTTCCCCTTCCCGCGCTCTCCCCTCAGGACCCTCAGTCCCGGCCCGGCAGCGCCCCCTGGCGGCCCGCGGCTCACAGCCCCGCCCCTGGACTCCGCCCCCGCCGCCGATTGGTGGGAGCGGCCATGGGGCGGGCAGAGACCACGCCCCCGTGGTTATTGAAGGGCTGGAGGGGGGGTCGTGCCAAGATGGCGGCCGGGCGGGCCACCGGGACCGGGACCGAACCGGCGTCAGAGCGGCGGGGCTGGGGTCCCCGCGCACCTCGCCCTCTCCTCTCAGCTCTGGAGGAGGCGGGCAGCTCCGGCATCCTCCGCCCCACCGCGATGCAGCTGCGCGACGACCCCATCAGCGGCAGCAGGTGAGTGGGCTCTGGCAGTGCCAGAGGGGGCTGCGGGGCCGCTGCGGGGGCCGTGAGGGGAGGCAGCGGAGGCGGTGAGCCCTTGTGGCGGCAGGGCAGGGCTGCGGGGGTGACACGGGAGCGGCCCGTGCGGGTGAGGAGCGGGGCCCCGCTGTGTGAGGGCAGCGGGGGCTCCGCCTTTGGGGGCCTCTCCGTGCAGGCAGCGGGACGGGCTCTGGAGCTCCCGTTCTCCGTGTGTAAGGATGGGGATGGAAGCTGTGCCCGGAGCAGCGTGTGCAGCGTGAGGGGAGCTCCGGAGCCGGCGCTCGGGGGAATCAGAGTTCCGAGCTGAGGTGGGGTTGGACCTGCAGGGTGAGGGATCCTTGCAGTGAAGCTGTCCCGGTCTGTCCTTCTCAGCTCAGCCGGAACGCGCTCCGAGTGCCGATGCGAGGGATGTGTGATGGTAAAAGGAAACCTTGGACAGCTGCACAAGCAGGGCAAAGTAAAGCTACCCTACACAGATCACTCTGCTAATGGGAAAGCCCAAATGAGCAAATTTCTTGATAAGTAATAGCTATTAATATAACACCACATGGAATTCTGGAAAAAGGAATCGTTCCTGAGTGCTAATTATTTAAGTAATTTTTTTTCTGAATATATTTCTCAACAGATGGATGCTTGTGGAGAAGGGAAGCTGCCAGGGATGAGAAGATGACTTTTGAAGCAGGGCACACTGCAAACATGACGTGCTCTCTCGTGCTTGAAGCTGGATAAATCTCACTGTCACAGCAGGTGGAAAGTGAAACCCAGGCCTGGAGCAATTCTGCTGGTTTCTGTGGTTAATCCCCAGGCGGTGTTCCCCACTCCTCAGAAACTCATGGCACTTCTGGGCTTTGCTCTCTTTGTTTTGGTGATCTCAGTACCACATTTTACACTGAAGTGTGGTCCAAGAGCCCCAGGGCAGCTCAGAATCCTGCTCCACATTCATTGCTGGCATTTCTTGTCTGGACAGTTTGGTTTCACTTGATGCCTTGTGTTCAAATGCCATTCCTTACTCCTGCTCTTGCTGAGGACATTCAGTGGGTTGGGGCTGGGCCCTGCTTGGAGCAGAGAAGGATGGGATTGCAAGGAGCTTCCTTCCAAACTGGGAAAACGCAAGGACCCTGATGAGACAGGCACTGAGACTGTGCCCAGTGCCTGGCAGTCTGCCTTTGTCACAGCTCCAGGGGCACAGTCTGCTCCTGCAGCCCCTCCCTCTCTGCCTGTCCCCTGCCCCTGGGATCTGTATTTCCTGAAAATAAATGGAATTTCACCCTTCAAAACTTTGCTTCAAAGTGACAGAGGAAAAGCTTAATAAAAATGCCAAGGTCACATTTTCCTTGCCTCCTAAAATAACATGACAGGTCCAATATCTGCATTATTAACTATGAGTGTGAGCTTGTTTTCTTTTTAGGGGTTTTCTAATTTACCTGGGGCTATTTTTCTCGTGCTGCACAAGCACATGGCTGCAGCCACTCCTGAGAGCCTCTGGGCAACAGCTCTCTGGGACCAGTAGTTATTTATTGTCTTGGCTAAAGATGCCCTGTCACTGCAGAAATAGCTGTGTGAATGCTCCTCTCTTGGCAAACGTATTCTGACAAAAGCCTCTGTGTTTTGCAGAAAAATCACTTTGCAAGGGACATTTATTGTTCTGTTTTGAACTCCAGCAATCCTCAGGCTGAACAGAGACAGGCAGGGTTTCTCCCAACAACCCCTCTGTCCTCACCTGCCATTGGCAGTCCAAGATAAGGCTGCAGAATGGCACTAAAATCTTCCAGGAAGTTATTTAGCAGCAATAATAATAATTAAGAAGCATATTTTGATGGAGATGGCATTTCATGCAGCAGATCACTTTGGTTTGTAGGTAAAAGCTAGTGGAACAGAGTGTGTGATCATTTGGTGTTAGAAAAAAACCTCATAAACAGCATGTTTGGCAAAAGTGACAAATTAGCTGCAATAACTGAGGTATCAAAGATAGTTACTGATGGGGTAATTTGGGTTATTTAAGTCTGTTCTGAGAAAATGAGGATTAGGAAGAGGCATAATTAAAATAGGCGAAGCCAAAGGGGAATAGAGAATGGATATTAAGTCACTTTAAATTAGTCATTCATGAGAGGGTGGAAGGGAGAGAAATGGATGAAATTATGCTCTGAAAGGGCCCTGATATTCCATTGTTACAGAGAGAAAAGCCATTCAGAGCCTGAGCATATCTTCTGTGCACACAGAAATTGGAGAGGAGAAGGATTGAAGAGCTGTCCGTCCACTGAGAGAGCTGATCCTGCAGGGTTCCCTCACATCCAAGGGAATATGTTTTTGCAGGGACATCACGAGTTTTCCAAGCTCTTTTTTCTGTACATTGACAGCAGAGCCACAGAAGATTGACCATGAGAGTCCTTAGCACCTCAGTGTTAGGATTGTGAGAGGCAGAGTCTTTCCCCCACAGTGTTCCTGGCATGCTGAAAATTAATTCAGTCAGGGTGGGATTTACCCTCTAATCAGACAGCAGAGATCATTTCAGCTAGATGCTTTTGTTACTGAGCATCAAAAGTCCAGTGCAAAGCTCCTGAAGGCACTGTTATGTCTATCAATAGACAAGAGTTTTGTTACGGAATCAAAGAATCACCAGGAAAAAAAGTTTAGCCTTAAATCATTAGCACAGAGTTGATTTCCAGGTGAGTTTCATGCAGAAAGAGGAACTTTGCATCAGGAGGAAGGTTGATATCTCACTGCCATGAAGGGATCTCAGGCTCCAGAATGAGCAAAATTGAGCATCCAGCTGCTCAAGGAGCAGCCTGGAACCATTCCACCGAGTGTGAAGCTGCTGCTGCTGCTGCTGTGATGTCAGGGGCCCCTTGGGGTGTCACTGAAAGGTTGGCAAGACCCCGCAGTGCCAACAGGACACTGCCACTCCTGCAATCCAGAACTCCTCAATGCCCCCTTCTGCTGACATTCCAGGAGGATCCTTCTCCTCCAGGACTTCTCAGTGGGCTGCCTGCAAATCAGCAAGGGTTTGATCTGACCTTCTGGTTATGCTGCTCTGCAAGTTCTAGCACAGGTCTGCAGAATGAACCAGCAAATCGGTGCCGCAGCGTGTGATTTTCTGTCTGCCACATCCACACTGTATTTTTATCCAGATGAGCCCTGGCTGGTGGCAGCTCATCTGGGGAGTAAGTAGTGCTTTTCCCTAGGTGCAGCATATCTGGCTTTGGGATCACTGTGTTCTTTCTGCTCTTCCTTAGGAACTGAGCTGATTTTGGAACAGAAATGCCAGTGAGATGCCATTGGTTTGGTAGAGCTCCTGTCAACAGCTTCTGCTAAAAGGGGTGTCTCAATGGGGCAGCATTTGGAATGTGGGGAACCCTGTGGGGGTTCCGTTCCCTACAAACATCAGTCTCTTCCAAAATGCAGACTGGAAGAGCTTTTCAGAAGTGCCTCTAAAATCTGTGCAATTATCTTCAGAACTGAGGGAAAACATCTTTTTTTTTTTTTTTTCCCATAATTAAAGGATTTGACTAACAACCTGTGCTAAAATAGTGATGATCTTCATGAGGAAATGTAACTTCCCAACAGTGTGTGCTCCTGAGCCCAGGAGCTATTCCTGTGCAGTGTCAGAGTAGAATTCATATGGCTAAGGGGATTTTGGGAAAGCTTTTCTAGGGAAACATTTTCAGCAAGCTAAAGAGAACCAACATACACAATTTCTTAATAGGAAAAAAAAAAAAGAAAGAGCAAAATTTCTTTAGCTCTTGGGCAGAGCAGAATTATTGACTATTAAAGAGCAATTTACATCTTCTTGACAGTTTATTTATTTACTGGTGAAATAGCACAAGAAATAGACAGAAAAATGTAGAAAAAATAATCTGGTATTTTGTCCTGTTCTATTGCTTACTGTGGAAAGGAACTGTTGGTCCTGGAGGGATGTTCTGAAATAAAAGTGCTCTCTTATTTGGGCTGACTTTTTCCATGGGAGATGCCACACAAGAGGCAGTTTTCTAACAGCATCTGCTTTATCTTCTTTTGCCCACTGCAGAGCTGATCACCCAGTTATCCAGAGGTGGACACATGGCAGCCCATCCTTTGGTGAGTGGGAAAGGAACCTTTGACATTCCTAGAGTTTAAGAACTGTGGAGCAAGCTGTGAGTTTTGCCTGCTCCAACAGCATGCCAGCCTGAAAAAATGTCCATGTCTGGTTTTGCAGCAGCAGCAAAGGGATCCCTGGCTGTTTCTAATTTCTGTTCAAAGCTTTTAAACAGATGAAAGTCTGGTTTTGCAGGGGGAAGATTGTGGGTTTAGCCATGGTGGAATATCTAATTCACAGCAATTTTCAATACTGTATAATTGCCCCATTTTAATTTAGTTTTAACAACTTAGAATTCCCTTTCTATCAAGCTTCATGATTTATCTTTAGTACAGCTGGATATATAGCTGAGCATAAATAAGGTTAAAATTGATAATGTAACTCACTGGAACTATTGAAAGGAAGTTTTAAATAACAATCCACACTAATAAATGTTGGGTTGCAATAACAATCCTAGAGAGAGGCATGACATCCACATTAATATTGGCCAAATTTATTAGGGTTAATATTAAACATTTTAAATAGAGCACCAGTGAGGTGTGAAGGTGTAGAATGGTGCCTTTGATTTGCTTCAGTTCTCTAAGTGGCCTTTGTGACAGCTTTAAAGCACTTGGGAAACAGCAGATTTGGAGCAACTTGATGTAATGCTCTGCCCCTGCAGAGCAACAGCTGGGGCTGTTTCAACCCCCCATAATTTATAGATATTTAAATTGTACTGTGATACGTGCAACAGAGAACTGAGGCTGTAGGACCACGTGCATGTCTAGATCAGTTTGTGATGTTGAAGCAGTTGAAAGCTGTGTGTAACTATCAAACCTCCCAAGTGGCAGAAGGGAGATTCTCACTCCTGTTACTGACTGTCCCCAGGCCACAACACTGCCACCAGGATCTCAGCTGGCTCCGTCCCTTTCTGGACCAGAGGATAATGAGGAGGAGGTGGACAAGGAACCTGCAGCTGTTGCCTCAGCAGAATCAGTAAGTGCCAGCTTTGGTTACTACTGGTGCAATTCTGAGTTTCTGGTCAGACAGCAGCTGCCATTCACAGCTGGAGGTGCTGAGGGCTGGAGTCCTGCCATGACATTGAGCTTCACCCCAGCCACTGGCACCTGGAATTTGGAACTTCCCTTTTAGTCATCAGTTTCCCTTGCAGGATACAGGAGAAATTGTCTCCTGGATGTACCTGCTCCCCTACACAGATTATTTGAGAAAATCCATGAAAATTGAACATGCAACTGGCCATGAACTTGTGTAAAACCAGCCTTTTGTTTTCATTCATTCAGTTTGTGATGTGGACAGCAAAAAACAGTTTAAGAGCACTGGATGTGGCTGACAGGCATCTTCCTGAGGGTTTGCATTTGGAATATGAGCTCAGGGGATCCCTGCAAGCTCCCTTCCTGACATTCATTTCTCATCCCAGATCCACACGAGCTCTCTGCTGGGAGCTGAAGATGCAGATGATGATACATTTCTCGTGTCTGACACCCTCAGCAGAAGCGTGGGCGCTCTGGACAAACCCAGGGTCCGGCCACAGAAGAAATTCCATCTGACAGAGGAAGTGCTGGAGCGATTGAGTACGTGTGGTGTGCCTCTTGTCTGGTGTGTGTGTCCCAGCTTCAGCTTCACCAAAGGGACAGAGGAAGCAGGAATTCTCTCTGGGCGTTCCTGAGGGCAGCTCAGACTGGGTTCAGTTTCTCTACGCTTCCATCTGTGCTGATAGCAAAAGCAGGGATGGTTTCTGATTCAGCAGAACGTGCTTTGACCTAGTGAATGAACTACTGAACTCCTGAGTGCTGATGGCCAAATCAAGCAGGATATTTGGGTTCCTAAATTCTCTTTAGTCCCCTGATAAGTCATTGGAGCAAAAGTACTTCACAGCAATCTATTAGATTGAAGACAAGCAGTGTGGTCCTTCAAATGGCACAGGCAAGATTATAATCATAATTTAGCCTGGTAATCCATGATGAGGGTCCTGGGTCCTAAAGCCCCATCATTATTGATTATAACATGAGAAGCTGTTCTTTAAAATCATAAAGACAATCTTTTGGCAAACGGCTGAAAGTTGGGAAGGTTCCTTCTCTCCTGGAAACACTTTGCACCGTTTCTTAAAAATTAATCCCAGAACCCAAGGTGCATTTCATCTTCAGAAATATTAAACCTTTTGTTAAATCACACAAAGGGTTTATTCCCAGGAAAATAAAGGCTGTGTTGGTTTAGCTCTCCTAAATGTTTGTAGAAAACAAACTCTTGCTTTGGCACCTGGTCTTTCCTGATTTCTGTCTCTTGTGGATATTTCTCCTGGTGCTTTGTTTCCTGTCAAGGTAACTTTCCAAAGCACTGCAGAAAATCAGAAAATCTGTGGAATCATCTGTGCTTTCGAGCTGCCTCTGTTGCTGTTGTTGCCCACAGAGGGCTCACAGCCAGACAGTGGGACTGCATTTCTGATCTGCTGGAGGGTGGTGTGTGTTAAAAGTGAGCATCCTGCATTTCATTCCTTTCAGGGGGCATTGTGAACGAGGGGGACCCTAACACCAAATACACTGAATTTGTTCAAGTTGGCCGAGGGTAAGTCCAATCCCAGTTACTCCTACAAAGCCATGGGCCGGGCATTTTGCTGCTGTAATATCAAGTGTGAATCCAGGCAAGCTCCAAACATGATGTGGGTTTAGATCCTCCCATCTCAGTAGAGGTCAGAATTAATAATTTTGGTCAAAAGGTGTTGTCAAAGAAAACTTGATGCTGGCAGTGCCTCGCCTGCAACAAGGAGCAGGACCTGAAAAATCTCCCATCTTTCAAACCTTTTTGCCTAAAAGACCACCTTACCACCCCACAGCTGTCAGATAAAAGTTCTCTATAACATTTATTTCAAATATTTTGCTAAAAAAATTTTGGTACTCTAGATTATACACCTGCAGGACCTGAAAGATCTCCCATCCCTGAAAACTTATTGCCTAAAAGAGCACCTTACCACCCCACAGCTGTCAGATAAAAGTTCTCAATAACACTTATTTCAAATATTTTGCTTAAAAAACATTCAGTAATCCAGATTATAACCACGTAGTTTAGCAATTGAAACCAGAGGTGAGATAATAAGGTCTCACACTGTCATACAAAATCCCACCCTGTGTAGTCTGCAGCATGCATTCCCTGGGAAAAAAAATACACACACAGACACAAAAAGAAGGAAAAAAAACCCCAACACAACAAGGCAAAATGGAAAAAAAATTAAAGTAAAAAAAAATTAAAAAGACACACCCTCCCCCTGCTCTTAGGTTTTGAAGAACTGTGCTCCAGCTCTTTTTCTTCAGTTTTCTTCTGTTTTCCCTTGGACACTCTGCATGACAGAGGGCTGCTGTGCTGCTGTTTGAAGAATAGATGAACCAAGGTGTTTTAAAACACTTCATGCAGCAGAGCTCTCCTGTCTGGGCTGGCTTTCACTCTCAGCACCTGAGCTGCTTCTCTTTTCTTCTCTGCTCTTTTGTTTCCAGGGGTTTCGGGACTGTTTACAAAGCCGTGGACCCAGCCACAGGAGATGTGGTGAGTGCCAACACCCCCAGCACATTGTGCAGCTCTTCAGGGCTTTCCCCTCTGCTGTGAGCTCTGCTGGAGCTTTGGGTGGCCAGCAGAGCTTTCCTGCACAGCCTGTTCCTCAAGCACAGAGCAGTGGCAGCCTGCAAAACACATTTTGGACAGACTTTGTTCCTACTCAGTTCCAGAAAAAATGCAAGAGGGGCAGTGGTATCTTTCAGAGAAGGGCATAATTAAGGCTTAAAATACCAGAGAATGGGTATTCTTTAGAAGCCCAGAAAATAATTGCAAATCTGAACTGTGGTAAATAATACTCATTGGAGTAGCAAAATCAAAGTTCAACAACTGGGAAATGTTGTGGGATTGTAATTTTTTTTTGTGTGTGTGTGACTACTATGATCTTTTGGGGTGTGATTTTATCCATCATGTACACATGTGTTGGCTTTGTTATTCAACCAAGACCAGCAGCAGTTGCTGAAATAATGGCCAACCCCACAGAATTGCTGAAGGATTCCCAGCTGTTTTATTTTCAAAGTCACAAAATCCTGCTTGCAAAACCTGTTTGAATAATAACAGAGGTGATAAACTGAGACCATCAGGGAAGAATGTGGGTGCAGGGTGTTGTCAGAGATCTGTGGGTGATAGTTTAGGGAAATTTTTCCAGAGTTTAGAAGGCAAAATGTGTCTGGCAAGATTCCTGTAAGTGCCACCCAAGCAAGTGGAGAAATCAGCTGTTGTCCTGTCACTTCCTGAGCTCTGGTGCCTGATCACAAGGTCACAGAGCAGTTGGCACAGCCCAGCCCCATCATTCCAAAAACACTCTATCCATGGTGATTGTGCTCTCCTGCAGCAGAACTTTCTCGAGTCCATGGGCTCCAATTTCATTTCAGGTGGCCCTCAAGAAGATGCCTCTCTGCAAACGGAGCAGGAAGGAACTCATTGTCAATGAGATTCAGATCATGAAGGAAAACAGGCATCCCAATATTGTCAATTATATAGACAGGTGGGTGGTTCTGGTGTTAGCATGGAAATGTTCATTCACACACGGCAAGACGAAGGTTAAAAAACCCCTTTGGGCACTGGTAGAACATGGAGCTTTCCTTATTTCTCTATTCATCTCCAGTGGATGGGAGGAGATGGCCTTGGGTCTCCATTAATCTTTTCTGGTGTATGTAGTTGGAAACCTCTTTTCAAACACCTGGATGTGCCATGTCTTAGTCAAACAACAGCCTGTCAGTTCATTACCTGTGTGTTGTTTTGGGGTTTGTTTCTTTCAGGTTGATCATATTTTCTATGCCTTAATGATAAGTGCTGATGATAAACCATCATAGAAATTATCTCCCTTGGGCTGCTCCCACCATTTTCCATTGCTGTGGAAGCCAGGCAGACTAAATTCTCATTTTCAGAACCACATCATTTGCCAGCTTTTACATAGTTTTTCCTGTTTCTGACTGTATTTTATGCAGTGTTTTCCAAATGGTTGGCCAGCATCTCTCCTCAGTGGTGCAGAGCCTCCTCCCATGGATAACTCTGGAGTTGTGTTGCCTTGTTCCTGTGGTGAATGGTGGAACTGATAAGATAATGACTCAGTTGATGGCAAGTGTCCCAGTTCCAGATTAATCTCTGCTGTTACAAAACTGCATTTTTCTCGTTTGCCATCTAAGGCATCTCCTTTTTCATGGATTTGACCTTCTCATTTAGACTGCACAGGTTCCAAATACTCTGTAGCCTTCAAGGAATGTCTCTCCATTTCATTCAGCCTCCATTTACAAGTGACCTAAAAACAAAACTCCCCTGCAGTCTTTTCCACAAGGTAATTTAGCTGTGCACATTCATCTCCATGCCTTTGTTTTCTTCTCTCAGCTATCTGGTGAATGAAGACCTGTGGCTCGTGATGGAATATGTGGATGGAGGCACTTTAACCAGCGTTCTTGTCCGAGTCTTTATGGAGGAAAGAATTATAGCTGCTATCAGCAGGGAGGTGAGGGACCCTGCTTGTGCTTCCAATGGCTTGGACAGGGTGGGACAGGAGTGACTTCGTGTTCAGAGCTTTGTTTCAGTGCTGCTGTTATGAAATGTAAAATAAAAGGGTGTCTTGGTTTGAAAAGACAGGTGTCTATTAAGGAAGGCAGGAGCTTCTCTTGAAATGGAAAATGTAAACCCCCTCCCTCTGAATTATTATAATTTTGAAATTGAGAGATTCTAAGGTAAAGATATGGGAATAGGAATAACAGCTCTTTACTAGGAAAATTAAAAATGTAAATGCAATAGTACACTGTCAACAGAACCACAGGCAATGGAGGACAGACAAAGTCTTGGAAAAGATGGGGTCACTCACAAAAGATGCATTTTGTAAGAATAAGAAATGGACTTAAAGAAACCCCAAGAAGCCATGCCACAAAATCACAAAGTGTACCTAGATCCACACCTCTGTTCCCTATGGCTCTTCTCCCTTAACAGAATTTCCTTTTGTCAGAAGATTTGACTAGGAAAAAATTCCATTTTTGTGAGGTGTTGTGAACTGTTTTTACTACTTGTAATAACCATCCCAGGTCTGAGTATTCTTGTAATGCAATGCCATGCAGCAGAGAACCTGTCCACCTTATAGCTTTGCTCTCAATATTTGTTACTCATTGTTTTCTCATCTAATTGTACATTTGCAAGATGTGTGTCAACCTAAGACAGAGGGCATCCAAGTGAGCCTCCTGCCAGTATAACTGTATTTCTTATACTCTGCTATTACACACTTTTGTCATAGTCTCTTTTTAAATTTATTTAACATTCTAAAATTTGTCTCATTAAACTGGAGCATGTTTGCACTGCATTCTTGGCCTGCAAAAGCAAACATGCTGGTGACAGAATTTTAAACTAACAGCAAATTAAAACAGAGCTTCATTTTTCAAAGCCCTCAGCTTAAAAAGAGAGCATTGCAGCACCCCAAATGGTGTTTGCTTCTGAAAAGTGACTAATGTGCTACTTAATGTGCTGTTGAGGCCAACATAAAACCTCTGTCATGCAGCCTCCCATACAAAAATGATCCACTTCATAATGGAGAGAGAGGTGTTTTCCTTCTGACAAACCCTCCTTTGTCACCTGGATGGAGAGAGCAGAACCACTGCAGCCATTCTGGCTGGGTTTGGAATGGACAGTCTGTATCAACAATTGGTGTTTCACCTAGAAATTCAATTGTTTAGAGCCATTTCCTTTTCTTGTGTGATGAAATGAGGTTAATTAACTTTTACCCGCATTGATTTTGTCTCAGTGCCTCAAAGCCCTGGATTTCCTTCATTCAAAGAATGTGATCCACAGAGATGTCAAAAGTGACAACATTCTTCTCGGGATGGACGGATCTGTGAAACTGAGTAGGTATTCTTGGTCAGGCACAGCATCCCTGTGTTCCCAGATGTGGAATGAGGAATTCTTGTGCTTGGTTTCATGGTTCAAGCTGGTTTTAACAATATTTTTGTTTTCCTCCTCAGCTGATTTTGGCCTGTGTGCTCAGCTGACCCCGGAGCGGAGCACACGGTGCACACTGCTTGGCTCTCCTTACTGGGTAGCACCAGAAATCCTGAAAAGAAAGGAATACGACACCCAGGTGGACATCTGGGCCCTTGGGATCGTGGCCATTGAAATGCTGGAGGGAGAACCTCCCTACTTTAAAGAAAGCCCTATCCAGGTAAGGTGCAAACACTGTCAGACACTGATGTCAAACACTGTCTTGCCAATCTGTGCCATGTCTAGTCTCCCATGAACCAACATCCCACTGAAATCAGCCTGAAATCGTTCCACCAAGGTCCACTTTTAGAAATGTCCCTGCAGAACATCTCATCAGAGGAGAAGTGACCTGTGACAGTGCAAAAATGTGCCTTTTTGGACTCCAGCACTGCTTGAATTCCTCCTGATGTGTTTAATCTCTGTCTGAGCTGGAGCTGGGAATGACAGCAGCAAGTTTCTCCAATTGAGAAATTATTATGAAAAGCATTACAAGTGTATCTGCAAGCACAGAAATATTTTCAAATTCTGACCAGTACCTTTCAGGAAGGGTCACTGGTTCTGGTGATGCCATAATTATGTATTACCCAAAAAATTTCTACAAGTATGTTTTAGCAAAGCTACTTGTAGTAAATATATTTTGAAGTTTTCAGTTTTAGATCCTAATTACTTAAAATGAAGTGATGAGTTCTTATACCAAACGAGGAAGGATTATTGGAGGAATGTATACCAGGATAAAATCTCATGACTATTAGCTGAAACCAGGTTAAATGCTGCTCTGCTAATCAGAACAGTTCTGAAGATTTCAGTCTTCCACTCTTTTTGAAAAACTTCCCTGACTTCTTGGAAGACCACTTTTGCCTTTTATAAGGCAGCAAACACAGATGAAGAGAATTATTTCCAGATCCCAGAATATTCTGAGTTGGGAGGGATCACCAAGTCCAGTTCCTGAGTGAATGGCCCATCTGGGGATTGATGTTATCAGCACCATGCTCTGACCAGCTGAGCTACACTCAGGGTAATCATCATCACTGCTCTGGAGACTGACAATTCCCTGAAATGTTGATCACAGCCCCTTGAGAAGCATCAGTAGTTCTCAGAAAGCCAGGAGGGGCCTGCAGTGGAGCTGTCACCCCAGGGATGGTCAGTGTCTGTCCCGTGTTCCTCTGTCCCCAGGCTCAGCGCCTGATAGCCCGGAACAGGTACCCCCCTCTGAGGAAGCCCAGCAAGATGTCAGTTCTGTTCCACGCCTTCCTGCACTCCTGCCTGGACACCAACCCCAACATCCGCTGGACAGCCAGGGAGCTCCTGCAGGTAAAGGCCCAGTGGCTGCAGGGGAAATCCTCCTCACCAGCTGCCCTCCTCTCCTGTTAATCCCCAGTCTGAGTGCTTCAGAAAGTAGAATCATAGGAGAATTTGGCTTGGAAGGGACCTTTAAAGTCCATCTGGTCCAACCTCCCTGCCATGAGTGGGACATCTTCAACTTGATCAGGTTGCTCAGATCTCTGTCCAACCTGACTTTGGATGTTTTCAGGGATGGGGCATTCAGCACCCCTCTGGGCAACCTGTGCCAGTGTTTCACTGCCCCTAGCATAAACAGTTTCTTCCTTAGACCTAACCTGAATCTCTCCTCTTTTCATTTAAAACCATTTTCCTTTGTCTCTTTGCAACAGGCCCTACTAAAAATGGGTCCCCTTGAAGTTTTGAAAGGCTGCAATAAGGTCTCTCTGGGGCCTTCTCTTCTCCAGGCTGAACAGTCCCAGTTCTCTTGGCCTTTAGAGGAAAGGTGTTCCATCCACCCTCTGACCATTTCTGTGTTGTATTTTGGGAGTGCATTCAGTTTTAGCTGGGGGCAAGAGAACTGCAGTAAAATCCTGCCAGGTACAGATGCCCAAAATGGTGTTGGTGGAAGAGGAACCCAGTCCCAGCCCAGCAGTCAGAGATTTGGCTGTTCTTGTCTTGGTGCTGAAAACCTGCACCTCAGTGTTCTTCAGACCAGCACAAGCCTAAATCCTAATGGGATCAACATTTCTTGGAGGTGCTGGAATTCCCTGTGTCATGTCCATGTCATCTTTTCTGACAACTAAAGCAGCCCCTACCTTTAGAAAAAAGCAACCTACGTGAGTCCTTCAAGTTCCTGAAATGAAAAAAGCCCTGAGACAGCAAATGGCATTCCCAGAGTGCTGGCAGGGCCAAAATCCCAGCAAGCTGAAGACACCTTGATAAATTGATTAATGGGATTACTGAGCCATGTTTGCCTCTGACAGCTAGGTCCTGAATATTAAGACTGAGGTGGAGATGGTCCCCTCAGTCCTATTTATGTGTATTTCTGGTAAGCAGAGGAATCATGCTTCCTCTTGTGAGAAACTGGCTTTGGAAAGTAACAGTTCCTTTCTTTCTTTTTTTCCCGTTGGGCAGCATCCATTTTTACGAACAGCCGTGAGTCTCTCTGTCCTGCCTGACATGATCCGTATAGCCAGGAAAATCTGTCAGGCCATGGAAGCACTTAATGCCACCAGTGCCAACCCAGAGCAAAAGAAGGAATAAAAGTTTCACTCCTTTGGGAGATCTGCTCCTTCCTCACCCAAAGGTTACATTCATTTCTGAATTGTTGGTTGCTTCTTAAAGATGGAAAGTCCCAGTTATGGGGGTTTTTGGTATGGTTTGGAAATGGGGAAGGGTCTCCTTCAGCTCCAGGCCATGCTGCCTCTGGAATGCCCGTGGGCTGGGTTTTACCCACTTGTGGCATTTCTGGACAAGGAAGAAAGTGCAATTGCATTTCCAGCCAAAAAGGGGTGAAGAATGGGGCAGCCAAAACAACCTGTTGGATACACACAGTCAGCTGAGACTGTGGAGTGGCTGGAGAATGCCCTGTCCTCCCTCCACCTGGAACATATTGAGAACATGTTGAGACAAAAATATATAATATATAGAGATTACAGAGAAAGATATGTATATAACATAAATTGCTAAATGGGGGCTGTGAAAATGTACATAGACACATAATATACTGGATGATTATTAGATGTATAAATATTTATAGAATATATATATATATANTTATATTTACATATATATTATATATAAATATAATATATATATCTGTATATATATATATATATAGATGGGGTGTGTGTATACATAGTGTGCATATAAATATATATATAATATTTTTATATACAGGCAGAGGCGCTTCTATAACTGTTACACAGTGTCTGGAGAGCTATAATAGCGTGTATAGGATAATGTGTGGCATCCTCCATAACTCAGACACTGTTTTTATGCGGCTGTTGCCGCGGTCAGGTGTCCGTACCTGGCCGTGGTCGCACCTGTGTGGGTGGACACCGAGCGCCCTCTCGCGGCCGCCGCCGGCACAGAAATCGCTAAAGTTGTATTTTTTGTAAAATTTTATTTAGATCACTTCGTATTGAAAAGTTACAAAATGTTGCAATGAAATATTTTACACCCATTTCCACCTGGTTTGTTTTTTTTTTTTTTTTTTGAGGTGGCTTGAGTGTGTACATAAATGCAGCCATTCTCCCCTCCCAAGGAAACCAACCCCAGGATGTTTTCCCACATGTTGATATTGTTGGAAAATGAACAATTTTAAGTACCAGTGTTAGGAGCAGGCACAGCACAAGCACCTGCCAGCCTGCCCTTGCTTGCTTCACCTGGGAAGGCAGAAGCATCTGTAAACCAGCAGAGCCTGCTCTGTTCCCAGGCTGGATCAGCTCCTCCTGATGGGAAAATCAAACAGTTCCCAAAAATAATCAATGCAGAGGTCCAGGCATCCTGCTTGAGTTTCCCTGCACTGCTGGTCCCTCAGGGCAGCACTGGCCAGCAGTACCTGTCCCCATGCCACAGGGAGAAACCAGGGGAATGTCTGGAGCTGGCACAATGATCAAGGCCTAGAAGTCACCATGTCTGTGCTCCCCACCCTGACTTCCCACTTTGCCAGGCTGTACATGCCCAAGAACTGCTGGTCACACTCCCTGTGTCCCACTGCTGCTGGGGACAACCCTGTACAGAGGCTGGAATGGGGTGGTGGTGCTGAGATTGGGGCCAGGGCTGTGTGACTCCAAGGAAAGAGCCAAGGGAGTCCCCTCCAGCTTGAGGCTGAGGTGGCTTTGCGGGCTCAGGAGCTTCCTCAGCCAAATCGTGGGGCAGGGAGGCACAAACCTCTGGTGCCATCTCAGTGTGGAACTTTTTTCAGGCTAAACACTGACCCTTGGCCAAGCCAAGCCCTGGGAATGGCCCCCATCCCATATAGAACACTGCAGGAAGCAGCTCCCACAGCCTGGACCAGAGTGTGAGGAAAAGCAAAGCAAACAGCTCTCAGTGCAGGATTAGGGCAGCCCTGACATTTGCAGTTCCTCTCATCCAAGCTCTTGTCTGCATCAGACAGTTTATGCTTTTAAAAAGAGAAATCTCAGTTTACAAACATTTCTGAGAGCAAGCAGCCCTGAAGCCATGAGCTTACAGAGAATGTCACTTGCCTGTGGGGCCCGTAGTTCACACCTCTGACAAGATCTGTGAGCCAAATGGCCTGAGCCCAAACTGTCTGAAAAGAGCTGGATTCAGGTCCTTGGTACTGATGGCACTGCAGCATCATTCACAGCCCCACGGACCATCTCTGGCATGTCAGAGAAAGCATTTTCCTACCACAGCAATGATCCTTTTGGAGCCCTGAGGAGACTTCAAAACCTTTTGTGAAAACATCAGCTCTGTCAAGGGCCATTTTATAAACTGTAAAAATCGCACAGTGTGGCTGAAGTGGCTATGAGGCACATAAAAATCCAAATTTCCTGGCTGTAAAAAAGGCAGAACAGTCCTTCAGCTTCACTTTAGCACCCAGAATCTGCAGCTGTGTAAAATCAATTTCCGAGTGTCTGGCACAGAGCCCCGTGCACTGCCAGGTCACTGCCCAGCATGCCCACCCCAGACAGCTGCTGAGAGAACCCTGGCCAGGGCTGCAGGGGAAGGGAAGAGTTGGCACCTGCTGTGAGGGAAGTGTGAAATAACACCCATCCTCCGTAGTACCCAAGTGAAACTCCATCAAACATCAGCCATGGCAGCAATAAATGACTGCAAAATTCTGAGAGTGAGACCTGACAACTGCCAGGGAACAGCACCCTGCTTTTACAAACCCACTCTTCTTATGAGCTCATTTTCTCCTCTTTCAGGCTGGTGCTGCATCTACCAAAACAAGAGAGCTGTTAGCCCATTTTTAGCATTATGTGGCTTAAACAAAGCAAAGAGGCTCCTATTACTGAATTTGTGCTCTGAGCAAAGCCACAGCTAAACTGTGAGGTGCCTTTGGGCAGAGATACCAAACTGAGAGTCACCAGCTCGAGGTGGGGAAGAGAACAGTCAGAAAGTCAATCTGAGAGCCTATGGGTGGACAAAGCTCTTAATTGCTGTGGTGTTCAAACAGGCACTGCAAGATCTGCCCATTTTAATATTGTCCTGGCAAGATTGGTCTTAAGGCCTCAAGCTATGACTGAGCTCCTCGAGTAGTGACATTTTCATCAAGGAACAGAAACACCTAATCTGTAGTGAAATTAATCAAAAATTTATATCCTTCTATGGAAGGATATGGGAAAAAATCCCCATGAATCCCCCTTGTGCTTGCCAGTCCCCAAGCTGCCGGTGGGTGCCCGATGGAGCTGCAGCCATTCCCGCCTGCATCCTCAGCGATGCTGCCGGGAAGATGCTCACATCCATTTGCCCCTCTCCTACTGCATAAGCTGTATCACGAGCATAGATATGTATAAATATGCATTTCCCCGTCTCCCAACGCCCATTACCAATGATAACGTGGAGAGTCGGAGGGCTTTTTTTCCCCTTTAAAGCGATTATGCTGATGTGCACCCTGTGCTGCCGCGAGGTGACAGCTCCGTCTGGCTCTGCGGGGCCGCGGCGCTCAGAGCTCGGCGAGGTCATCGCTGCACAGCACCGTGACGCTGATGTGACCCGGCACCTCGGCTGCTTCCCCGCCGCCTCTGCCCCGCAGCCGCAGCCTCTGCAGCTCGCGGGGGTCACCTGGGGAGGCTGCCAGCACCGCCTGCCCCAGGAGCTGGTCACTCAGGAGGTTGCTGTTCCAGACCTGGCGACGAGAGGACACAAAGAACCCGGCTGAGGCAGTGCTTCTGTCACACTCCGCCGGGAAGGGTCACCCCCGATAACCCCTTGGAAAAGCAGCGAGGAGGGGGTGTGCGTCTAAATTTAGCTAATTGTCTAGAGAGCATGAGGGAGAGTCTGGATTTGCATGCTCATTTGCATAGACTATGCATATAAGGAGCGAAATGCAGCTTTTTGCTTTCTAGGTCAGAGTCTGCCTAGGAGAGGAATAAAAATGACCTTTTTTAGCTCATCAGCAGTAAAACCTACCTACAATAGCCTGTCTGCTGCTCTGTCTGCCTGTAGCCACCTCTGCACCTCCTCAGTGCTAGAGTTTTACAGCCTGGCCCGCAAACTAGACTGAAGACAAAGTTTTCCTGGACTGCATCATGTCAATGCCAAGCTCTATTTCTCCAGCTACTGCTGAGGTAAACAGTGAGGTCTAGTTCTTACAGGACTAGAATTCAAGGTAGAAAACTTCTTAATTACAGCCTTAGCTTTGGTTTTGTTTCAAACACTGACTCTGGACAACACTTGGCTTTTCTTTGTTTCATCAGGTATTACATGGGGCAGAAGGAATTCCGTAAATTCCTTCAAAGCCTTGGAATGAAATGTGCCTTGGAATGGAACATTCCTTGGAATGAAACACTCCTTGTGATCCCAAAGTGCCATCAGCTGGTGTTTGTGGAGCAGAAGCAGCAGCAGAGCTCCAGGCAGAGCCCAGCAAGGGGAGCAGAGGTTCTCACTCTTCTCTCCTGGGTATCAGTCACACGAAGCAACAGTTGGCCCAGTGAAGCCCAGGGCTGCTGCTGTGCTGCCCTCCCTGCCCTGAGCAGCTGCCCTGTGGCTGTCTCACCTGGATGGTGACAGGACTGTCAATGTCCTTCCTGTAGAAGATCACCTGGCTGTTGAAGACGGGGTTGGTGGTGTCGTGCTGCACCGGGGAGCGCCAGCTTTGGTTCTCACATTTGATGAGCACGTAGGGATCTGCTCCTGGAACACAACCAGCAGCACAGCTCTGGGCACAGAGAATGGCAGCTGAGAGCTGCCCAGAAACCCAGCACAGACAATCCCCTCCTGTGCCTGGCAGCACCACAGGACAGGGCACCAGAGCACATCACAGCCACTGCTCCCTGTCCAGGTGAAAACACAGAATCATGGAATGGTTTAGGTTGGCAGGGACCTTCAAACCCATCCAGTTCCACTTCCTGCCATGGCAGGGACACCTTCCACTGTCCCAGGCTGCTCCAAGCCCTGTCCAGCCTGAACACTGCAGGGATCCAGGGGCAGCCACAGCTTCTCTGGGCACCCTGTGCCAGGGCCTGCCCACCCCCACAGGGAACAATTTCTCCCTAATATCCAATCTCACCCTCATATGTGACCCCCTGCAATTGTTCAACATTCTAGAAATGCTTTATTTATATACAGCATTTTTATTTCTTATTAAAGTTGATATTCTCTTTCCTTTACAGTAAGGAGCAAGAACCATTTTGGAAACACCAAACACATTCAAATAGAATGGGCCATTCCATTTTCTAATTAACTTTTAATTAAACAAAGGCAATACCATGTTTTGTATTTTAACACAACTCTGTCCATTTCTGTTGTTAATGACAACTTTTTTTTTTCCACACCTTGCTACTTCTTAGATACAGGTTTTAAATAAACCCAGGGTATCTGTAAGTCAGCCTCATGAGAGTTTCTAACACTCATTTTTCTACCATCTACTTGAAAATACCACTGCAGCCAGGAGGCAGCACAATTTTAGGCAACTTTAGCTTTTTAACAAACCATACCCAGATAATTTCCCTCAAAGACATCACTCATTTACCAGACCAGGTACCAACACCTCACAGGAACAAACCACAAGTCAGCTGCATCCAAGGCAGACACAGCCACTTCCATGTACAAGGCAGACACAGATTTTTCCATATGTTGCTCTGTAGCTACACCTGGCCAGAGCTGTTTCCCTGACAACCCCTCACAGTTCCATGGCAGGTAGCAGGATATTTATTGGCTTTTCTGATGGGCAATTGCCTTCCGTGTCACTGAACTGTGAATTCAGCTCCGGGCCATGGGGTGGCACCAGGCTGTGTCACCAGGGGTGGAAAAGCTGCCCTCTTTGCAAAGCAATTTGGAAAACGGATCTGAATAAAACCTGAATAAAACGGGGTCTTGCCCGTCACCCCAATGATGTTATCAACTTTGTCGAGGGCAAAGAGCAGAGCAACACCCGATCATTAACAGTAATTAAGAGATAAAGAGCATAAGGAGGGGTGGGGAAGGGCACAGAGCTAAAGAGGTGACAGACATATCTGCTGGATGGATGAGGGAGCAGTTAATGAGGGGACTGCCTAAGTGAAGGGAAAAGGAAAGAAAATATTTGAAGGAAACATTCAAATTCTCAGCAAGACCTCGAGAAACGGGGGTAGAAGGGGGACACAAAATGTTGCTGTACCCATGATGCTCCAAAATGTTCTGATCCCATGATGGCAGTGCTGGATGGGTCAGTTGTTTTAGGAAAACTGGCTCCAATTCCACAACAAAAGCAAGCAGTGGGAGAGCACATGGGGGATCAGATGTTCTCAGCTATGGATGGCCCAGTTCTGTGCCTGGTTTATTTACAGGACAAAGAAAAAACACAAAGGTCTGCTAGAGTGGAAGAGCAATGTCCTGGTATTGGCCATGAGCTGGGAATGAAACTGGAGCTGCTGCTCAGGAAACAGCTCTGGCAGTGGAAGGAGGGCTCTCAAATGGCTCCAGCTCTGCCTTGAACCCCATAAAAGTTCTCTTACCTCAGTCCTGGCCATGCTGCTGCTTTGGGAAGTAGTACAAAAGAACAGTGCAAGGAAAAATTAGAATCTGTAAAAGCCAGAAACACCTGAACAGTAATGGCATTTCTAAGGCTTAAAGAAATCTGTGCTCAGTAGTCTAAGGCTTAATTTTGGGTTTTTGAGAACTGCACTGAGGATCTAACACCCACATCCTGCAGCACTGTACCAAAGCAAAAGGCTTTCTGGAAAATATTCCTGAGGGAATGTTGCCAGCTGCATTCCCATTCCTCTCTACTGCTCTTCCCAGAGCCTGGAGAGCTCTGACAGCCTCAGCCACTGGAAAAGGGCATGGCACAATCAGCAAGGTAGAGTGCTAAGACACAAGCACTACCCTGGCAATCTCAGCAGGTTGTTTTGCCTCTTGCAGGTGAATCTCTGCTTCTCCTTCCTTCTGCTTCTCAGGCTGCTCCCAAGAGCTTCCACTAAAGATTCTCTGCTTCCAGGGCTGTCACACACCACGGATCTCAACAATAAGTTTATATTCTAAGTGGTGAAAAACAATTCAATGTGCAAATCCAGCATGGAATGTCAGCAGGAAGACTTAAAGGTGCAAAAGTGGATTTGTTCTGAAAGGGAAACTCGGGGAAAAGGCCTGACAGACAGTAATGAGAGCAATTTAAAAAAAAAAAGCTTAGGAATGAGTGACAAAATCCTCTAGCACAAAAAGTTTCCTCATCATCCTGCAGACCTGCCACTGTGCTTGGCTCACAGACAGCTGGATCCGTTTCAGAACACACTGACTTGGAGAGAGGCACTTCCAGAAGGAGCATCCAGGACTGAGTCTGGCCCTTTAGATTCATCCACTATTCCTAACAACAGCAAACCATCCATTATTTTGTCCAGACAGGGCAATGGATCAAAGACAGCACCAAGGAGAAGCTTTCCAATAAACATTCAAAATAAAGATTAAATAAATTTCTTCTTCTGGCCAGGAACATGGCTCTGATAACAACCAGCACTGAGCTGTGAACAATGAAGACTATCAGAGCAGGAGTAGAAAATGAAAAAGCAAATGACAACTGGGCAAGTTTCCTAATTAACTCATCAGGTGCTATAAAGCCATTTTGATGTCCTTCAGGACACTTCCTCTGACAGACACACAGTCATGTACAATGCACTTGACCCTTGCTCTACCTTACCCAGCTGAAAATTATTGTTTGAAAAACATGAAGTCCTCCCTGAAGTGCTCTAATGAGGTAAATGTAACACACTACATGAGTCTGTGCCATTCAGCTGCCTCCTGGATATTTTCCATTTAGAAAATACACAATCCTGACAGAAGAACCTTACTAATCCCCACAATTAGCTCCTCAGGAGGCTCTGGCTACTCCTGCCCATCCTGACCAGTTATGGACCTGCCCATAACTTGCTGTTGTGCATCTCCATGTTCATCTGATCTCTCTACTGGAGCAGGTTTTACAAGATGGAAAAACAAATCCCATAAATTCTCTGCTTGGATAATTTCTGATTGCTTACATATCAACCCAAATCATCTTTAGAGGACTGAAAAGCCAATTCCACTCTTCCAGACTCTCTTTCCACTTACCTCCTGATCTGTCTTGTTTCTGCAAACCCTCTGCAGAGTGGACTTTGATTTGGGTGACTCTGCGTGGGTAGCCCCAAAGAAGACTCCAACATGTCATTTTAGGCCTATCTGCCTTCAGCTCCCTGAAAAATCATGGGAAAAAACCTAAGCAAAGAGTGTCAAGCAAACAATCAATGGTTGTGGAAATCAGCATTTTTCATGAGCATGATGTTCATCTCATGTTCATGAGAACACGAGATTTGTAGTTTTCCCCTCATCTGCTGTTTTTTAATTCTGTGGTGCAGAAATGACAGATGTAGGAAATAAAAATAGAGCGAAGCAAAGTAAAGCAAATTTGTGTTATTTTTTGTGTGGAAGCAAAAGCAGTGAAAAAAACCCCAATTTTAAGTAGTATACTATCAAATCAAGAAATAAATGCAGTGGGCCTGATTCATGAAGCACTGGTCCTACTTTTGCAGCAACCACTGCTTTCTGAAGAGATGGTCACAGAAACAAGTATCAGCTGTAGCCACAAGCACCAGTGCTCAGTGTCCTGACCTAGAACTGGGGGCTATTACAAGAACTGAACTAAAAAAACCAAAAGACTCAAAAAGAATCATCCAAGATGTTCCTAACTGAACATTTCCTGACCATGCACAAACCAGGAGATCCTCAGAGGTGCTCCTGATGTTTCCAGGGCCCAGTTCTGGAGCCACATGAGCCAGTGAGTTGAGGACAGCCTGGCAACCATGGAGCTGCAGCCTGTGGGCTAAGGAGGATCTCCTGCAGCTGTGAGTGGCACCCACCTGAGTTTTGAGGGCACATCTGTGTAGAGCCTGAGGATGAATTTTGTGGGGACACCTGGGATGTAGGTGGTTGGGACGAGGACGTAGCGGCCTTGCTGGAGGGTCCTGCTCAGGAACACGCTGCGTGTGTTGGAGTAGGGAGACGTGGCCACTCTCTCCTGCACCGTGAGCTTGTGCAGCCTGTACATCCTGTTGTCCTCCACCTGCAGCAGGAGAGGGGGTAATGCCAGCAGGGACAGCAGGGCTAAGGGCAGGGTTCTCCCTGAGCACCACACAGCTTTTCACCTAACATGCAATAAAGGCAAATCGTTTGGCAAATGTTTTCTCATCCAGTTAAGCTGTGGCAGGTGAAGTTTGGGGCTGGCAAAGACAGGAGTCCACTGAAAGAGATGATGTCATGCTGCTGCAGAGCTTGGAACACTTCCAGAGATGGACACACGGCCAAGGACTGCATCTGCTCAGACAAGGCTGAGATCCCATGGAAGAGGTTTAACAGAGACTTCTGTGAGCCAGAGAGAAGTTTGATAAGAGGATCCACATTTACCCCTGAAAGAATTTTCTACCAAGGTCATTGACATAGAAACCAAGAAAGAAATAAGAGAAACCTGCAGCTGCCTGTTCCAATGAGCACTTTGTTTGTCTCCTGTGACCAACGAGTAAAGTGTAAACTGATGAGTTTTATAAGAATGTATAAAAAGCATGCATGCTATAAAAAATCCAGTTTGAAGCCTTCTGAAAATGGAGTGTGTTGCTTTGTATTGTGACTGTCTCAACTACAACAAGATCCCTCTGCCTCCCTTCTCTAGCCTTTCACTCCCAATCCAGATGCACACAGCTGGATTTTCCTTGCCTTTTCTTGAACACAAAAGCCACAGAATAACCATGCATGTTTTGTTCTAAGCCCTGAAGTTGTGCTTAACTCTCAACATCCTCTCCAGGGGACTGGTATTGCCAGAGCACAGTTTAAATCTAAACTTCTCTCAAGGAGCTCTTGGGGCAGAGGCAGCCCTTCATTCTTTTCTGGCAGCTCTCTTCCCAAGGCCTTTAGTCATGCTAATGAGCCTGGTGTGTCAGAATATACCTAAAATAGAAAAATTACTGATCAGAAATAAAAATAGAGCACTGAAGCTTTTAGGAAGGTGTGATTTTCTTTTTCAAGCTTTTCCAAATTACAGGCATGAACAAGGGAAATTATTACAACACTTTGTAATGTATGTGGTTAACAGGTGATTGGCAAATGAGTAGGTGTGATGCAGATGTCAGCAGATCCAAACAACTGTTAAAAATTTACCTTTTTTTAGGGTAGGGCCATAAATTTAATGTAGTCCCAGGAGCTGTAGCAACAGATGACAGGATTACCCCAATCCTCAGTGAAAGAGGAGAAAAATTGCTGTTTCTTTGCTTCCCTCCTTCTCTGAGTGTTTTCATTTTGCTCAATTTGCCTTGAGAGTGCAATTAAATTACCTGTTGGGATCCCTGTGGTTCCTTTTCCCATATACTAATTTCCTGCTCACTAGTCCAGCTTTTGAAAAGACTTTTTTTCTAAGTGGCAACAGAAAAACTGCAGACTTTTAACCTCATTCTCCTGCTGGTGTATTTGCTGGTGAAATGGAGGCAGAAGAAGGAGAAAAAACCCTCCATGTTTTAAGTATTAATATAGTTTTGCCTTTCTCTATAAAGTTTGGGGTTAGGAAAAGCACTTAAAATTCTTTTGCAAGGGACAAAAATTATTTATTTCAAATAAATGAAATTTATTCAAATAGAGCTTGAGCTGAACTAAATTCAGTTGAGTTCCCATGGCCTGAGTTCAGTGCCCACACTAAGTCTGAGCACAGAGCCAGACCCCAGGACAATCCTGGTATATTATCTGAAAGATCCAGCTTCAAAGTAATAACTACCAGAGTAAGAGCCCAGACCCCACAGGCAGTAACAGAAGTTCTATGTCTGAATTTGCAAGTGCTGGGAGAGAGAAGGGCAGAAGGTGGGAAAGGGAGTAGGAATGGATGAACAGATCAACTGATTATCTAGATGTGTCTATCTAGAAATAGATCTCTAGCTGCCAAACATCTCACTGTCAGTGTGAAGCAGGACTGAGCAAACTGAACAAACTCTGCACCAGAAGTGCAGCTGGCTGCCTACCTTGAGGATTTCAAAGCCAATTGTGATGTTGTCTCCTTTCCCTTCTTTCCTGTACTTGCGGCGATCCTCTTGCTGTAATGATACCAGGACTTGGTCCTGGGCCTTCTTAACATCAAAGAGGTACTGGGAGGAGAGAGGAGAGAGAAGAGCTGTTGGAATTGCCTCAGGAGGCTGAGCCATCACCAAGGAAATTTGTGGTCTTAGGTTGGAAATGGGGTGTGTGAATTCTATCCCCATCTGTCAGAGCTGGGGCAGTTCTCTCCTGTTCATGGGGCAGTTTTTTCTTTATCTCTCCCACAGCCAATCCTCCCTCAGGAGATCTCTTCTGTCCATGGCCAGTGAGTGTCCCTGCAGGGCTGAGAAAATTCCATCATCCCATGGGGAGATGCTCTGCCCAGGGGAGGAGCCAAGCATTCCTACCTGGATCCAATCTGAGCCTGGGAACAGCACAGCAGCCTTTGCCCACTGCATTCCCAGAGGAGCAGCTTTCTGCTGCACTGCATTCCCAGAGGAGACCAGGCCCATCTCCAGCAGCCCTGGAGCTTCAGAGGAAAACTCCCCCCTTCTCCAGGATCCCTGCTCCACCAGAGCCACCCCTGGCACTGCAGGAGGAGCAGCCACCATGGAATGGGACTGTGCCACACCCTGACCCACAGGGGGTCAGCTCCTCTTCTCACTCTGGCAGTCAGGTTTTGTATTACTGCATTTGTATTTTTTTTTATTTTCTTCCCTAATAAAGAACTGTTATTCCTGCTCCCATATCTTTGCTTGAGAACCCCTTAATTTCAAAATTATAACAATTTGGAGGGAGGGGGTTTACATTTTCCATTTCAGGAGAGGCTCCTGCCTTCCTTAGCAGACACCTGGCTTTTCAAACCAAGACATATGTGCATACAAAGGAGGCAAATGGAAATACATTTGTGGGAGGAAGGAGAGTTCTCCATGGAACAGACATTCCCAGCAATTCACAGTTGGAAAATTAATGCTAATAATAAAGATCTTAAAATCAAAATTATCAGGTAATTAAAAGGTATTGATGAAAATGGTAATCTTAGTGATAGGACATCACTAAGCTGAAGCAATGTAGGTTTAGACTGGATGTTAGGAAAAAATCCTTCCCTTTGAGGGTGGTGAGGCCCTGGCACAGGGTGCCCAGAGCAGCTGTGGCTGCCCCTGGATCCCTGGCAGTGCCCAAGGCCAGGCTGGACAGGGCTTGGAAGGTGGGACAGTGGAAGGTGTCCCTGCCATGGCAGGGGATAGAATGAGCTTTAAGGTCCCTGCCAAGTCAAACCATTCCATGATTCTCTGAACTCACATAAAAGACACCCTGGGACAAAGCTACAAAATAACTGTCAGCAGGAGGACACCTCATTTGAAAGCAAAAGACAAAAGATTAAGTTTTATTTAGCTATAAATCAGGAATGAGATTAAAAATATAAACCAACAGACTCCACATGGGGTCTTAGATAATTTTTGATTCTCCTTTTAACTAAACAATGCCTGTAAATTTCAAATATCTTTATATAGGGCCTGCAAATGAAGGAATCTTTCAAATCTTATTTAAAAGGCACTTTGTTCTGCATCTACAGTTCCTATTTACTGTGAGAATGACAGGAATGCAAATTTTGGACTTCTCAGTTTTCCTGAATACCCAGTAAAAAACAGCTAAGAAAGACTCCTGCACCTCTATCATACAAATATTTTATCCAAGCTGTTTACAGTAAACTTGAGTCACCTTGTGGTAAGACAAATCAAAGGAATTTACCTCAAGTTTAAGCAGCAGTTTCCATCTTACTAAATCCAACTTGAACAGTTGTATTGCTAAAAATCACTACCAGACCAGTTCATAAGTATGTACAAAAGAAGGTCAGACAGGTGTTTCTTTATATGACAAGGAATTTAATGATTTTGTTCATTATTAGATACTCCTTTAAATTTTGCTTTGTGCATGCAGAGGGCAAACCTGAGTTGCCAGCACCAGAGGAGGGAAGAGGACATTATTTACCCCAAGTGGACAGATGCTGTACTCTCTCATCCTCAAAGACATTTCAATGTGAAGAAAATAAATAGAAACATAAACCTGCAACAGCACACAGCTGGGTACCATGTACACCACATGTTCTGATTTAAGCAGAAATTCCCTGGCAGCATGGAGAGGAATATCATCATTGGTTCAATTCCCCCCTCCCTTCTCCTTCGACTGCTGCTAAAAAACAAATTATTGAGCTTTGCTCTGAGATATCGAGATTGCCTTGGTTACAGAATCATGCACATCCCTCTGCCTTGCAGCTCTGCTGAACAAGGCCCCATCCCAAGCCCTGATTTGTGTTTTTATCACTTATTGCAGCAGAGAAAGCACAGGGCCCTGGGAGAGTCCCAGGGGTTGTAAGAGAACCTAAAAAGTGAGATATAAACATGCAGCAACACCCAGTAAGGCACATTTTAATTCTTGTCCCTGTTGCACCATACACAGGTTACCCCCTCAGGCAGCCCAGGGTGTTCCAGGGCCATGGAGGGGTGGAAGGGCAACAAGTGGAATCAGGAAAGTTCTCCTGGTCTATGACAGCTCTGCAACTGTGACCTTCTTCTGATGACACTTCATCTGTCTCAATGGGTAATGATCTAGAAGTCAGCAGGTGACTGTAGAATGCACAAATATGTTTATTGGCTGAAATTGCCTTATGAAAGGGACTGGAAGGGTCACAATCCCTCTCTGCAGAGATAAATCTCACAGAAAGCCTCAGTGCCAGGAGAACAGACAGATTATCTCTAGATTATGGTGGGGTGTACCACAGTCATCTGTAATGGCCCTAAGATAACAGAAATGTGTTCTAGCACTGCTGCTAAGAGCACTTTAATCAACTGGCCCAGACATAACACTGGAATACAGAGGCCTTCCACTGCATCAGGCATTGCACTCAGCTGGAACACATGCATTTTGTTCTCTGTGACAGCTAAACACTTACAAATGAGACCAGACAAGCTCTTGGAACACATCCAGCATCTCACAGGGCAATACCTGAATTACATCACTCCCTGGAGGCACTGACAGAAGGCAGAGCACTGAAGAACTGCAGGATGAGCTGGGAACCTGAGATCTGATCTGAGCAGCAGAGGCTGCCCTGCTCCAGCACCCTGCTCTGAAAACACAGGTTGCAGGCAGAAACCTCCCTTGCAAATGCAGAGAAGCAGATCCAAAAATATCTTTAATTGATCTGGAGAGAAAGATCCATTTTCAAAGTAATAACTAACAGAGTAAGTGCCCAGACCCCTCAGGCAGTAAGAGAAGTCTATGTCTGAATTTGCAAGTGCTGGGAGAGAGAAGGGCAGAAGGTGGGAAAGGGAGTAGGAATGGATGAACAGATCAACTGAATAGCTTGAAATGACTAGGTAGGATGAGACAAGGAAAATTCTGTAATGCTGATGAGAGGGTGAGTT
Organism: Peucedramus taeniatus; assembly: GCA_013400575.1. Classification (NCBI taxonomy): domain Eukaryota; kingdom Metazoa; phylum Chordata; class Aves; order Passeriformes; family Fringillidae; genus Peucedramus; species Peucedramus taeniatus. The sequence goes on along the minus strand of WBNO01007132.1, from coordinate 135,437 downwards.
TGGGGAAGAGACCAGGTACTTCCACTAATGCCAAGGGATATGAACTAAATACAGTGGATCAAATCCCTGAGCTGTTTAAGGGGGTTTAGTGAGTTCTGTCATTAGAAAGTTGGACTTGCTGCCTTTCTATGACTGGGAAAATGAAAGAAGTCCAGGCAGGACATCAGGAATTCTGTTATGTGTGTGACTCACAAGCCCCAAGCACGATCAGTCATAAATAAATATCTAAACTCTTCTGAGAAATTGCACCAAAATCATGAAACATGCAGTACACAGCACACTCCCAGGGCAATGAGATTTTTGTCTAGTAGTCACTGCCAGCCCCTAAACAGGGTGGATACCTCAGGAGCCCCAGCTAAAGTGGGTACACTGCAGTACCTCATAAAACTTCCCACCTGGGGGTTCTGCAGGAAGGTCTCTATGTTATCAAATACCTCACAAATACACAGTACCTCACAAAACACAGGGGTTCCCACCTGGGGGTTCTGCAGGAAGGTCTCTCTGTTATCAAAGCAGCCCCCAGACCGGTTCAGCAGGGGCTCTGGATGCTTTGCCCAAGCCCCATATATCATTTCCTTCTCCCAGGTCTTGTGGAAGCTGAAGCAGGAGGTGTTCACAGTCCTGCAGATGTCCACATCTGTGAAATTCTTACACCAGTCCTCAAACGTCATCCTGCTCCACAGAACACCAGGGAAGTAATGGCTTGTTTAAAAATAAACAGTGATATTCACGCAAAGAGCCAAAACAAAACACAAAATCTTCCAGTAATTTGAAGGGGAGGCATTGCTCAGCTGTCCAGGGGACAAACTGATTCACTGGAAAGCTTTCCATGTGGAAATACTTGTGAAACCACAATCACAGAGTTTTAGAGCTTAATTCAGAGCAGCATCACTCAGTGAGTTTGGTCAGATCAGGATCTGTCCTGTCGCATCTCCTAAGTGTAAAGGACTGCTTGAACCTCCCAGGCTGGGTTTGATAACACATTTTACAAAAGTCAAGGAGATCACCTGCAATGAAAGCAGGATCCACTCCTCATTATTACAGTTCTTTTTGTCATATCTGTCCCTGAGCACAACTCAAATCTCTGCACTTTGGACAGAGCTTTTCTTTAACCCCATCTCACCTGTGCCTGCTAAAGGAACGGGTTGGGCTGCAGAGCAACTGAAAAACAGCTTGGCTCTTTGAATTACCATCATGGCCTGGCTTATTCATGGCCTAGAGCCAAACCCTGCAGCTGCCAGTCCTGGCAAAGCCAACAGAATTATTCTCACTCTGAGCCCTGCCAGCCCACTTGATGCAATACTGATCATCTCCTGAAGGACCTGCTGGGCCAAGGATCTAAGCTCTAAGCAAGGTCAAAATTAATAGAGCTCTAGACATTGTATAGAGAATGAGTACTTGGAAAACACCAACAAATATCAAAATTCACTGGATGCAACTCTATTTTTAGATGCCTCAGCCATGGCTGACCTACAGACAGGCATAATACTCAGTAAACAGGGTGTGAAATGCGCATGGTACTTCCTCAGATATTTTTATCCTTTTCAAAATTTAACTGGTCTAAACAGTGTTCAATATTGGGCATTGTGTTCTCCTGGTTTCTGAGAGATTATCCTAAATATAGACAATAGATTCTGACAGCCACTAATTTTGTTCTACTAGTTTTAAATCCATTTTATTATTTTTTCCTGTCCTCCCTTGGGAGTTTGAAAGAAACAGACCTTGGGATAACTTTATCCATCTGTTTTTGAAGCTGTTAAATGGCAGATTAATGACAGATACTCAGTGCAGCCAGTGTATCCAAATCCTTCTCATCACTCCCACTCACCAGAACTCTCCATCGTTCTCAACAGTGAGCCCCAAATTCTTGCGTTCAGAATTGCTGACTTTCTTCCACTCTTCAGAACTAAAAGGAAATATTTTTTTTAAAAAGAGGGGAAAAATCAAAACAATAAAGATGATTATTAACTTAAAATAAAAACTCTCATCTGTAAAAAAAATTGAAAAATCTCTCCTGGTGTGTGGTTTTAAAAAGAATATCAGAGTACTGAAAGAGCAGATGATATTGATGAAAGTGTGAGGCTTTCAGGAGGAGTTTGAAAACATTAATTGATTTGAAAGCTACTAAAAAAGAAAGAGATTAATAGGAAATAGGCTCAACTAGAGCAGAACTTTATTGATTTCCTTTGTCACACTCTCCATTAGGACTCTTAAACACTTAAACAGCTGGTTTCCAAGGTCACAGGAGATTGACTCCATTCCCTGAAGGCCCCTCAAATGAAACCTGGTTTTCCTCCTTGGGAGATTATTGAACGCTCCACTTAGACCAGAGTACTCTTTGTCTTTTAATCACCTTAATAAAACAGGCCTGAGGTCTGAGATTTCCCCGGAGGGCCTTTGAGAAGAAGCTGCTGAAACTCCTGAGCACAGTGTCCAGTTTGCAGAGGAATATTCCAGTGCACAGACCCTTCAGGCACACAGCCCCTGCAGGCACCTGCTGCTGCAGGGGAGCACAGACCCTGAATTCCACCAGCCTCCTGCTGAAACCCAAAGCAGACCCTGTTCCTGCTGGGTTACACCAGACAGAGCCACAACTCCCCACTGCCCCTCCAAAAGCACCTGGAGGCCAAAGCTGAAGGTGACTGGAAGGAGGGAAGGGAGGCTGTTCACCCTAACAGACATTTTCTTAACCTATTTGGAAATTGTCAATTTAATTCTGTTAGACCAAAAGCCACGGGCCACTGTCAGAGTCCTCACTGCTGGCATGAGTGACAGCTGTGCCAGGCTACTGGAGAACCCTAAGGGCTTCAGCTAAACAAGACACAGCAGCTCTTTTGTGCATTCTCTGCATTTGACCCAGACCAATCTGAAAGTAGCAGATTTTTGCTAGCTAAAGCATGAATTATAAGAAATTAATCTGCTGCTGCTAAGAACACTGCATTGTCAAATACTAAATGCTAGCTGGTGAGCCCAGTGCTGAACTGTCACATATTTTTCATGTATACATCACCCATGATAGGAGACATCTCCTCCAGCAATCATTTCTCTTGCTGGGGAGGTACCTGCTAAGCCTGTGGCCCACAAGAAAAATCATTAGAAAGTTAATTAGAAAGAAATCACAAATACGGCACTTTTACAGCATTTTTCACTAGTCACTTCAATGATCTACAAGACTTTTACCATCCCCAGCAGCTGGAAATGACAGATGAGAAACTGAGTCACAGACACACTCAGTGGTGAAGTTGGGAATGAGCTCATGTTCTTGACTCCTGAGGTTTTTTTCTTCCCATGCTCCAGGGGGCAATAAGAATGATGAAAAGAGTAAATAAGGTCCAGGGAGCCACAGACTCCTCCAGGACATGCCCATTTTCTCAGAGGAAGATGGGCAGAGATGGCACAGAGGTTCAGCCATCTCTGAGTATGAGTAAACCAATGTTTAACCACAAATACCAGTGCCCGAGCACAGCTTCACCCTTTGACACTGGGCTTGCAGCTCTTACCTGTCACTCCAGGCACCATGCCATTCCTTTTTGCCCCAGGGATTCCTCAGCCTGATCATGAAGAGCTTTTCTGCCTTGAAGGAGAAGACGAGGCTCTCCCCGAGGCGCAGCTTCCCGATGGCAGTCACGGAGTAGGCATGGCCCACGATCAGCCCCATCTCTGTCTCTGCTTCACTGGGCCGGCCAGGGGACTCCTTGGGCACAAAGAGCAACAATTAAACTAAAAGAACTCACATCTCTGAGGAACCTGATGTGGCAGCAGCTCTCTGGCCATAGAGAGAAACAGACCAGTTTCCCGGGCATTGTTCTGGGAAAGGCTGTGAGAAGCTCAGAGAGAAGAATTAGAAACAATTCTTATCTCCACTTGCTGCACCTGTTGTTGTGAACATGTGGAATGTGTAATGGAGATTTGTTTACCAAAGGGTGGTTTCTTAATTAGCCAATGGTGCTGGTGTTTTAATTAAAGGACCAATTAGGGCCACATGTAGTGAACTAGGGTATAGAAAGTATGGGTTTCTTAATAAAGAAATTATCAGCCTTCTGAAATACACGGACTCTATGTCAATTATTACCCAGCCAGGGACCCGTTGTGCTGACAACCTGACAGCTCCAAGTTCAAGGGGAAGGACAAGAAACATTTGTTTTCATTCTCTTCCTGAGTGATTTTACTATGCACAATAATAACAGCACTGGCAATCAGAACTAGGGGCTCACTAGTGTGGTGTTGTTAGTGCCAGACAATCCCAGGGCACAGGGGAATCCTGCCTGCAGCTGCTCTGTCTCCTCCTGGCCTCGGAGTTAGAGACAGGGCTGATGGAAAATCTTTATCGGCCCTTCCAAAATCTTGGCATCTCTACCAAATGGCTCTTCTGGACACTAATGGCTGTGCCCAGACTGTCTGGGGGTGTCCTCACCTGGGCACTCATGAATTAGCAGGTGATCCAATGCTTGTTCTTGTGTTGGAATAAATTAATACCCAGGAAGAACTACTGGCAGTGGGTAAAAATGGGAGAGCACGGGCACAAGTAAAAAAGCTTCCAAGCCATTTGTGAAGCCTGTCCTGTACCTCACTCACTCCTGGCAGGGCTCTCTGACATGGCAAAGGGAAGATCTGTAGGGTGCTTTAGGAAGTGGGTTTGCTCATAGTAAACTCCACTTAAGAATCCCAGCTTCCAGCAGTGATCACGCTGTCCCTAAACTGTCCCTAAACTAACCCTAAACTGTCCTGTTTGATGGCCTAGGCCTGATCAGATGCTGATCTAAGAATACACAAAAGAAGTCAAGCTCTGAAAAAGAGCACAAATTCATTTAATGCATCCAAATCTCCTGATCTAAACCCAGAAAAGCAGCACCATACAAAGATGCTGGAGTTGTTTTGATGGTCCTGGATCCAGATTCTCCTCATCCTCACTGAATCCAGCCAAGCCACCCATGAGTCTCTCTCATCTATCACCCACAGGGCCTGGAAACACTCATTCCCTTGGACATCAAGGAAGGAAGATTTGACTCAGTGCAGGTCCTTGTGTGTAAACTTGTAATTACCTAATTAATGCTCAATCAAGCCTTGACTGGGGTAGAGAGAGCAAGAGGTATGGCCTCTTTGTTTTACTAATGCAAATATTTAAATATAAATATATTTTTATCATTACACATTAATATATTAGTATAAATACATGAATATTTAAATATAAATAAGGACTTACCACAGTTATGAAATGCACATAGTATTTCCTCAGGCATTTTTACCCATTTCAAAATTTAACTGGTCTAAACAGACATGGTCCTTGTTCTAAGGCAAATGTTGCACTGATACAACAGTCCTCAATCCCCAAAGGTAAGAAATCACATAAAAAAAAAGGGGGGGAAGGAGAAATTCCTACCAAATTGGAACTGACAGATGGGCTGGCAACTGTGAGAGTGTCACCAAGCCCTCTGTGCCGCTCCCCGACAACAGCTCCCAAAGAATCAGCTCAAGTGTTCCCCAGCCTGGCTGACATCCCCGTGGCTCTGGGCTCCCTCCAGTGCAACACTTTCACTGGCATTTTTCACAACTAAAAGCAAACAAGGAGTCCTTGACAGCATGTAAGTCTGTAACTTCTCCTGCTGCCTTTATTACCCCCCAGGCTTTTCTCACCACTGGCCTTTCCCACCTCATTCTGAAGATACTTATTTATTTCTTTATTCAAATGAGATATTGAAGCATCTCCTGTCTGTTCAGATTTCCAAATGGTGATGCTCAGGGGCATTCTGTAATCCAAGGCAAATGATGACATGTTTGTAAGGCAGCAATGAAGCCACTGGAGTATTAAATATTCTACACCTAGCAAGCTCCACTGGGTGTATATTACATCAAAAAATGACAAATGCAGGCAAATTTAGGAATGGCCTCTCTGAAATCAATGTGTAGAAGCATTTGTGTTTAATTTGGAAGGCAGAAACATAATGCCAGGAATAAGTGAAAGCATTACAATTGCCTAATTAATTGCTTTTTAAAATACAGCTCCCTGTACTGAGTCAGTCACCTCACCAAATTCTCGTTAAGAAACAGAACTGCTCTAGCATTTGGGACCAACCCATTATTCTGGAAATAATGTCTGCAGTGACAATTCACACCAGGCACTCTGCTCTGCCAGCCTGCTCTGAGCAAATCAGATGGAATTCTTGCAAATAGAAATTCAGGCTTTATGAAAAAAGGTAAAACAAAACCAAAGACCTTGAAGCTTTTGTTTCTGAGCTGTTCCTGATGTTGCTGGAAGGGACAGACCCTGTTCTATCTCAGGTTACAGTTTGTGTCCCAGAAGGTACCAGGTGTTCCTCTTTGGTGCCAGGCCCTGCTGCAGGACCGTGCATGGCCAGGGCCAGGTCAACAGGTAACATTCTCAGGAACCCCAAACCAGCTGATTTTCTGCTGTTCTTGACAATTCCACAACTCTCTTCATACTCACAAGAATTTCTGAATTTATTATTTTCTTTCACAGATAGGAAAATTAAAGCAAAATGTTAAAGTGATTTAACTAAGACCAGCCTTAGCTAAGGTCTTAAATTAAGCAGGGGCCTTGGGAGGAAGATGCTGAAGTGCACTTAGTGCCAACCCTGCAGCTCCCAGAAAATTATCCCTTTTCTGTGGGCTGCTGGATTAATGGTTCACGATAAATTATTTTTAAAATCATTTAAAAGCAATTTTTAAGGAAATATTCAGGTGTCTTTGCAGTTTGTTAGCCCTTCAGATGTGATAACAGCTGTGGACAAGGTGAGGATTTCAGCACTATCCAGCCAGGGATATCCATCCATCTCCTAGCACAGGACTGGAGAGGGGTAAATCTTCCTCAGAAATCATCCCCTCTCTACTGACTACAGGAACTCCAGGGCCATGGCCTCCTAATGTGGGCACTGATATACCTGAGGCCCACATGAGCAAGGCAGGTTCTGCAGGTTAATTCCAGTGGGGAGATGATTCAATATATTGACTATATTGAATATATTCCATATCAAATAGCATTACCTGAATAACCAGGTGCCTTTCAGCTCAGCTCCACTGTTACCCTGGGCTGCACTGGCACAACCAAAGTCAAGAAGTCTCAGCAGTTCCACATCAGAACTGTTTTCTTTGAAGAGATTTCTCTAAGAAACAAAGCAGTTGAATGCTGCTATCTGCTCTGTAAATTAGGGTGGATTTACCTCAGGTCAATTGACAACTGTGACCATTCAGAAAAAAGAATTTCAGACACACAGTGAAGTGGCAGCACAAGCAGTTGTGGCTGTATTTAGTGGCTCCTGGAGCTGGAAGCACTTGCTAGATTTCTCCATACAAAGCTTTTCCAAACATACAAAGGAAGGACATGCTCAATATCCAAATAATGGTATTTCTTCCAGAATATTTTCATTGAAATAAACCCTTAAAATCCAGCTCTCTGTACTCACCGAAATGGAGCAGCTGATGAACCCTCCTCTTTCATGCACTTTTGTCAAGTCTTCAAACAGCTTCATCTGCTCAGAAATAACCTCACCATATTTGCCCTCTTCCAAATTAATGGATTCTGCCACTGCTCCAGTGAAATCCACCAAGGCTTCTGCAGCACAGCCTCCATCCAGGGCTTGGTAGGATCCAGCCAGCCTGGGGACAACACAGAACATTCTCAGTTTACAGGGGGCTGGAACACGTGCTCTAATTTGGCTTGAATGTAGGGAAGATGTTTTTGTCTAAGGACAAAACAGAACAGAACAGAAAAGCCTGAGCAAACTGCAGATAAATCTTCCCTGGTTTCTAGGATCCTTAAGTATTTGGGCTGCTGAAGTAGACTGCATTGCACTCCTTTATGATTTACATCCTTAACAGAGATTAAAGAAGGAGTTTTCAGTCTTTTTTAAGTTCTCTACCAGCAGAAAAACGAAAACCTATGGAAAGTCTGATAGAACTCAGAGACAAAACAGACAAAGGGTCAACCATGAGGACTACAAGCACAATAAACCAGCTCATACTTAGCATAAGCTTTCTCCAGCAAAGCACTCCAGAATTCATTCCTCACGTTGGAATGGCAGTAGATGAGCTCCCCATTCTGTGTTGGCAGCAGATCATCCACCACCACCTCTGTCCACTCTCCAAAGCGCCAGAAACGGAAACGGAAAATCCCAGAGTATTTCCTTGGGTTTTTGGGGTCCCATTCCTGTTCATTATAGTCTGGAATCACCTGAGAAACCATGGGAGGGGAAGTTCAGGGACTGTACTGTGCTGAGGTTTATTCCCAGGGCAGATTGCCCTGGAACATGTTAAAGAAAGGGAAGATTTGAATCCACCAAAATTCACCCCTTGTTAGTCCTAGGAAGGAAAACAAGCAAGGTTAGCTTGGTTTATTAGCTTTATTTCCTGCACCACACACAACAATCACCCACCTGCTGCCAAAGGCTTTTCCTCAAAGCCAGGCAGGAGCATGCAGCCACAAACCAGCAGTTCCCCAGCTTGCCCTGGTGGAAGTCATGGGAGCTCATTCCATCCACAAGCAGGTAGGGGTCTTCACAGAGGTCCTGGCAAAGCAAACCAGAGATTGCTGAAGACTCCACTCCTGAAATTATCACAGCATTTTTCCAGTTAAGAAAAGTAGCAGGAATCGAGGCTGCTGACACCTGAGCTCTGAGCTTTTCCTTGTCAAGCTCTAAAGGGGGGAAATGCTGCCTTAAGATTTTAGCCTTTATATTTTTCAAATCCTGTGCTGCAATGGTGCATAACTCTACACTTGATATAAAGTGTTTACTGTCTTCACACTTTGGTCAGACAAAACAATTCCTCTGGGCCTGGAACCCAAGGACACCCTGCAGCCTCAGGCCCCAGAAAGTATAAACAAACGTGAATTGTGGGGGCAGCAAACTGGGGGAGTATGGCTTCATTACCTGAAGCTGTAACTGAAGAATGAAGCTCTGATATGCAAATAGATCAAATTTATATCTGTCTGAGAAACTCATGACTATCATCCACCTTGGGTGTAGCCTCTGCCAGGCTTTTGACTGCCCAAGGTGAACCTGTTAAAGGCCTTTAATAAATACCCACTGTATTCTCTTAACTTTGTCCAGCCTCTGTTCTAAAGAGGCATCACCAAGGCATCATCCCCACTCCAAGGCATCATCCTCACTGCCATTCCTTTGGCTGACACACTGGAAATCCTCCTTCACCAACAGCCTGAGTGACTGCAGTGACCCCAGCCCCTCAGCACCACAGCAGAGAGAGAACACCTCTTTTTCAAGCACACCTTTCATTCTCTGGGTCTCATAACTCTCATGGATCTGGCTCCTGTTAGAACTATTTGTCCCTCCTTTCTTGGCTCCATCTCCATCCACATACAGATTCCCACCAGAGCATGGCTGGATCTTCCTGGATGTCTCCCTGCTCCTCCCTGGATTACCCCATGCACTGAAGGGAGAACCTCTCCATTTCATGGATCCTGGGAAAGCCACAGGGGTGCATTTTGCAGCAGTGATGTGTTTGTCCCCACAAACTCCTTGGCAGAGGTGTCCTGCTGAATGAAGAGGGAACCTCCCACCAACACTTCAGCAAAAAGGAATGGGAGCATCCCTAACTGGTGTGAAACCTGCAGGGTTCAACCCAGTGACTGCTCCTGACACTCTCCTGTCAGTCACTGCTCTTCCTGACTGGCTGGGAGGACAGCAGAGCAGGCAGTGGCAAATAATTCTGCTCTTTCACAGTTTAATAACCCTCAATTTTAACACTGTGGAAATGATCCTATATCCAAGCATTAGAAATGCAGAATAAATAACTCCATCTCATCTCAAAATGGCAGGAGACCCCAGATTTCCTGCAGTCTGCTCCTGTCTGCCATCAGCAGCAGCATCCTTACCTATGGATTCTCTCTGCCCTTTGGTAATTAAAGATGATGATCCCAAAATAGCAGGAGTGCAACCCAAGCATGGTTACAGACCACAGGCACCCCTCTCTCCCATGTGACTCTGACAAATCAGTGCCAGGTGAACTCATTTCCAGAGAAAGAACCACCTCAGTGCTCAGCTGATGGTTTTAAAACCTGGGCTGGGTTAGCTGATGGCACCTGAAATCAGCTCATAGCATGGAATTCTTAGAGCTGCAGCCATTCTTCTTAAGGAAATTATATTTTTGGCATGAGATTTTTCTCATTAAATAACAGCTGACATTTTAAATGCCTTTTGGGAAACAAGCAACTGATCATTACATGACACTGCTCTCCTGTCAGGAATTCTCACATCTCTGCACTTAGAGAAAACTCAAAGCTTATTAAGAGTCCTTAACAAAAATCTGAGTAACAAAATGGTGCCCACGAGGAAAACTGACCATGTACAGGATGCTCATGAGCATCATGGACAGATTCATTCAGCCTCCCTGGATGCTCTGACATGGAATGGCAGCAGGAGCTCCAGGCTGGTAAATCCACCCAGCTGCAGGGGCTGACATCAGTTGGTCACTTGGCTTTGTGGTAGCACACATCCCACATCCACGTGGGCTAGATTCAATTTTATATCCCATTTCCTGGCATCTCTGGCATTAATAATTTCTAGTTTGTTTTTCCTTTCAAAATGTTATTTTGTTAGAATAATAAATGAGGTATAAATGGAGCCATTGGGGTTAAAACTGTCCAAACTTTTCTGTCACTAGTGGAAGCCAAAACTTTAATTAGTTTTAGAAAGAAATTAAGCACTGCTGTGTGTTATGATGATCTTATTTGGTTTGTTTTGATAAAAATAACCACATTAAACTGCCTTTTTTTAATTGAAGTGCGTCTTGCATCTCACAAAGTCCTCAGAGGAAAAATAGAGTAGCATGTGCCAAGTGCCAAAATTTATGGATGAGATCAGCATTTGCTGAGTGCTGGGGTCCAAAGCAAACATGGAACAGCAGAGCTCAGAAACAGCACCTCCCTGCTTCCACCAGAGCCACCAAACTCTCCAGGACCCTGCCTGATAAACCCTTCCTGATTAAACCACCTAACAGCCCTGGAGTTCTGGGGCTAAAGAAAAGTGTAAGAAAATGCCCCCAGTTCTGTTTCTTTTGTCATTAATTCTCTTGTCATTGTAACAGCTTCTGTGGTGACTGTCACTGTGTGGCTCAGATGAGACACAATAACACTGAGGCACAGCCTAGAGCTCATTTCAGCTCTTTGCTCTCTTCTGGGCTTTGTGATTTTCACCACTTATGCTTATAGGAAATTCTTAGGAATACTTTTATCTATCTAAGCCACAATTCCCTCAACACAAGTTAGAAATGTGCTATTTCAATATATTATTCTGCAGTCCTTGGGAGGATCTTTAAGCGTTTTTGGTTGCCCCAAGCATGTAAAAATAGAAATTAAAAAGAATATATATAAAAAAAGAAAAAATAAAATAATTTTAAAAAATTTAAAATATATTTTTCTATAATGGTCCCAGCAGTTAGGATATATAATGTTCCCAATTTAGGATAATTGAGGACCAAGCCAGCTACTATCAGAGGAATTACAGGGAGGAGACACTGACATGAGATGTGATCCAGGCACTTCAGGAGTCCTCATCCCTTCTCTCTCTTGCTGCCTAAGCACCCAAGCACTGAGTTCCACCAGAACCTGCTCCTCTGCAAACACAATGGTTTAACTCCTTTTTCTCAGGATCATCTTGCATCATCTGTGCTGTGAAAGAGAGAAATATATTCCCATTTCCAAGGAAACATTTAAAGGTAGTTATTACAGGATCCTATAACACACCATTAATGCCTGACAGCCACCCTATTTCTGATACCCCACCACAATAAAAGCAGTTGTTGCAGTATTTGTGCCTGCAGGGAGCATCCCAAATGCAGAGCTCTCCCCAATTTTCCCCTCACACATGAAATAAACACCATCTGCAGAGCTCTAATTGGGCTGGGCACAGTCTGGAAGTGAGGTTGGAGGTTTTAGGGCCTCATGGTTCTGCTGAAAGCCCTGATGCTCTCATTGTCCTACCGGGCTTTCATTTGCCTGACAGAAGTCTGGTTGTGTCACCTCCCATCCTTGCTGCTTAGGCTTAAAATATCTGACATTCAGACACTGATGCTGTGAGGAATAAAGTGGCTCACAAACCCCTTTGTTCCTGATTTTAAGTGGTCCCTTTATTTGTAACAGAGCAACCTGGTCAACTGGCTTGCAATCCTATCCCAGTCTGGATCCTACAGGATTCCCATACGTGCCTTCCTAGCCCCTCATCCAAGCAGTAATGAAAATTCTGATGAGGGAGATTTCTGTAGGACTCTAGCAACACAACTTGAGAATACTCCAAGTAATTTATTTCACCAGCTGTGCATCCCCATGACAGAAGTTTTGCAAAACAATGTGAACCATGAGAGACAAGAGACGCCCATTTCACTGGAGCCATGAAATGGTTTGTGTGTTGTTCTGCCACAATTCCCTAAAATAAAAAAAAAAATTAAAAAAGAAAGGATGGGTTTTATTTGAGACCAGATGCACCACTTAAAGTACAGCAGGTAACTGACTGTGCATTGATATATTCATTGACTCTCAGAGTAATTTAGCTAAAGGAGAAAATTCTGCTTAGCTCTGAACATGCATCTCCTGGTGTGAGTGTTACCAATATTCCTGAACTAAAAGTTAGGCAGTATTGGTTAGAAATAGGGAGAAAGACATTCAGAGGGTTAATTAATTAGCTGTGTGTCTTCACAGGCATTAGCTGAAGCTGCACTGTAAAGAACATTAACTGCAAAACATTAAGAGAGATCTCAGACGTCCAAGAAAAAGGAAAGATGATTTTTTAACAGATTAGGGTCTGTCAACTGTCTCAGAGAAAAACAGAGATTCAGTCAAGGGGAGAAGAAAGAAGAGCAGTAATTGTTTGCAACTAAGATTTTCAAAGGTTTCTTTAGTATTTAGAGCTTACTTTCTCCAGCACCCTTTAAAGAACCCAGCCCTAGCATGACAAATAATCCACCTTTGCTTGCACACAAGACCTACAGAGGCAGGCACTATCAGACTGATCTACTTAAGCCCAGTCACCATTCCCTTAAATTTTTTAAAGCAGGTTGATTTCTGTCAGAGCTGAGAATTGTTTCCATTTTCTTCCCTTCTCCCACCCTCACATCATCCTGAGCCAACTCCTGTAGAGACAGTGCAGGGATGTAGGGGGAAAGGCAACTCTTTCTGAACGTGGATGGAAAAATTCAGCTTTGGCTGCAGCTGACACTGAACCAACCGCATCTAAAGGAAGGCAGCAAAGACAGCACCCTGTGGTTGTGAAGCTGAAGAGGTAAATGGAGTTGTCCATCCCATAATAAACTCCAGCTGTGCTGGCCTGGTCACAGAAGCCTTCCCCAGAGCAGGCTGTGTGCCAAGGCATTTGCAGTTAGCCCTAAGAAGCAAAAGGAGCAAGCCCAACTGCACTGGATACCCCAGTGCATGCAAATAGACTTTTACAACCTTGTTGTGGCTGAAAAAAAATCTGCCTGTGGACTGAAAAACAAAAACCAAAAACAACAACAACAACAACAAAAACCTCTTAGGGGGCAGTTCTCAGAGAAATCTCCATCCAAAAAAAGCCGGGGTCAGATGAGACCCGACTGAAACAGCCCTTGCTGAGATCAGGAGGGGACTTTTGGCAGTGCTGTTACACCCTGTAAACCCAGGCAGGTTTAGCCCCAGGGTTCTGTTTGTACACCCTGAGCTCAGGATGTGCAATTCCTCTGAAAACTCTGTGCCCCTCATCCAGCAGAATCAGTTCCTGAAAGTGAGATAATGCCCAGTGCTGCTTCAAGAGAAACTGAGCAGCTCATGAGCAAGGGGAGGGGCAGGCCAGAGCTCCAGCCTTGCATAAAAGAAAACTCAGCTATTTGGGGATTGAGAAATGCTTCTTCCCCTCCTCCCTCTCCACTAAATCTTGTTACAAAACCAAATGCATCACAGATATTTTTAAAGTGTTCTTTTTTTCCTTTTTCAGTCTGGGGCTGGTGGTGACTAACACTCAGTCCATGGGTTTCATCCTTGCCCTGCCTATGGGATACGTGTGTTTGGGGAGGATCTGAATCAAAGTTTTGGAAGAAAAACCCCCAAAAATTGGACTTGGGCAACATGGTGTGTCTCTTGGCTGTCTGGGGTTTCACCTGACCCCTGGGGCAGCACAGCTGCTCTCTCCAGAATGCTGACAGGGCTGGGCAGGGCTCAGTGATGGGCCCTAGGGCTGACCTTTTCCTGAACCTCCTAACAAAGTGTTTGCTGAAGCTCTGCCAGTCCTCTACCACTGCAGCCCAGAAATCACTCCAGACTACAATGAAAGATTTGCTGTTCTCACAGAACCCTCAGACAAGGACAAACCACCTCAAATCACCTCTTGCTGCACTGAGTTTGTGATGCTACAGAACTGCAGCACATCCATAACACCTCTAGAGAAAAGCTGCCTTGTTTGAGAAGAACACTTTGATTTTCACTGAATTTACCAGAACACAGCCTTTGCCTCCTGCCTTTTCCCCTTGGACCTATTCCCTTCTCTGAACTCAGTACCACAATTTGTGTGACTTTTCCTCAGCAGCAGCAATCAGAGATACCATTCTTAGGACAGGATTCAACTCAGGCAACATGAAATTCTCTCAGCCAGATGTCCAAACTCCCCTGGAAGCAGAGTTCAGGTCCTTTCAAAGGGCAGTGCCCAGACATTACCCTGCCACTGCCATGGTGCTGTGACACTGGAGAGAGCCCTGTGTCTCTGCTGATCATATAAACCAATAGTTCAGAGCAATTCCAACCCCTATGAAACTTGATTTTCAGCTATTCCAAAGACACAAAAACTGTAGCTTTGAAATTTAATTTTAAAAATTTATCAAAGTCTCAATTTAATTGGTTAAAAATGTGTATGTTTAAACTTCCTGGAAAAAGCGATAGTTTTCCATCCTAAAGGGACCATTTTGGGGTCACTAATCTGAAGTTTTCTTGCAAAATGCTTTTACAAGGATTCACTCTGATTTTGAGGTGGTGATGTTCCATGAAAAGCAGGTAGATGTAGTAGCAACATTTGAAAGAAAATCTGAATGCACCAAAGCAGAGGATAAATTTTTGCTTTAAATGCAATAAAAGAGGATGGCCAGGGACAAAGCCAGTCCTTAGAACAACTCCCTGACATAATTTCCAGAAACACCCTAACGTGGCCGAGACATGGGCTGTAAGGCCACTCATCAGACTCAAAAGCCACCCACTGTTCAGCTCCAGCTTTTTATTGCTTCTTCAAAACATGTTTGTCTATCAAGTTCTTGGACCAGTTTCCTCAGATGGGGAATAAAAACAATAAGAAAAGGAGGTTGGAGAAAGTCACACACATTTTTTCACAGCACTGATATATTCAGCACTGGACCAGTGTGGAATAAACTATTCCCAGGTCAGTACTCCTGACTCTCCAGCTCTGGCTGGGGAGGAAAATATTTGTTTGCCTGATAATGAGCATCATTTTGGCTCAAGGGCCATGATCTTGTCCAGTCTGACCTTCTGCTGTGTCTCAGGGGGCTGGCAACTGATGCAGATGGAATTCTCCATCACTGCCTTTTATGAGGAAGGAAATTTGCTGTTTACAAATGAGTAACAGGCAGATTTCAGCAAAGTCACATTTATTTTTTATTACATTGAATATTTTGTGGCAAAACTAAAGTCAAGTCATCTAAACATTGTCTGGAGCAAAAATTCAGATTGGTCTGGGAGATGATTTGTTTTTCCTGAAAGGAATATTTCTCCCTTGCCCAGTGGTAATGCACAGACTACAAGGATTAAAAAGCATAAGTCTAAACACCACATTAAAGAGCATAAACCCCTTTAGCAACAAGTTCCTCCTTTCCACATCCCATTTCCAGGTGTTGTGTTTGCTTTCAGCCTAGATTCCGCTATCTACCAATCATGGCATTTATCTCAGACACTTGCTTAAGGATAAAAATCCTTTATCCTCTTCTCCCAGATTCCTCATCTTTTTCAGACTGTACCTTGAGGTGTTCTCCCACTTATTTGCTTCAAGAAAAAATATGTGAATACCTGTGATAAGAGTTCAAGGCATATCCAATGACATCTTGCACAGAAACCTTTGGAATTGCGATCCACCCCACACCATTCTGGACTAGATGCTTGCTTCATAACATAAAAAGAGGAACTGTAAAATAACATAAAGCCCTGAGCATAAAAAACAAGCTTCTTAGACTATAAGCTGTATCAAATTTTGGATTTTTAATCAGTTTTTAATAGAAGTTTTGTTCTAGCCAGCACAGCACAACTTTGCTGAGGCTATGAAGGTCAGAGTTTATGGAGGGTCTCTGTCCCAACATGACACATATCAGACTTAAAATTCTAGTCTGGACATCCTTTCTGGCAAAGATCAGCCTTAGAACATGTAAACTAGAGTATTTTTCTTTCAGGAAGATAGAGAGTTCAAATTGTAAGCTATAAAAATATTGCTTCAAAAGTGACACAGCAGGATTCATTTTACTCCTGAAGACTGAAAGCACTTTTATGACTCAGCCAAATCAGTGTGTCATAGAATCATAAATTCACAGTAACTACCAGGAAGGATTTTATTTACACATCTTGAAAACAAACAGCAGCTTCTATCTCTAAAACATCTTTTCAAACTTTGTCTTGGAACGATTTTCATTCAGCAATAAAGTTATCAGCATGTGAGATAAGTTTCTTCAGTTTTGAGTGATGACACTGAAAAACCCACATCAGTGACTTCCAAAAAAGGATTATTAAGCAAAATCACAGTTGCTGTATCTGCCAGGCATTCAAACCCATGCTTTTCCCTCTGTGTAGATGATTTTCTCTTGCACAGATGGCTATTAGAGTACTGAAATTAATAAAATATGTTTGGATAACATGCTGTTATACAAAGTGATCTTGAGGATTTCTTTTCTCCAGCCTCGAGAGAATTTCCAGGATAAACCAGTCTGAATATGCTTTAATGTTTTTACAGACTCTGCATGTCACTTTGGATATTATTATTGTGCAACTTAAATGTCCAAGCCATTGAAAAGCCAGAGGAGCTTGGATGTTTTAATCACTTAAGGACTTGTGAAAATGTGGAGCTCTATCTCTGTTTGAATAGTCAATAAGTTTCCTAGCACCATTAATGATCATTAATTTCGGATTCTCTTCTGCTTCAACAAAAACAAAGAGTAAAGCAGATTCAGTCAGACAGATCCATGGACAAGAGCCTTTGGCTGCCTGGGAGGACTCAGCCTGTCAGGGTGCAGTCAGAATATTTACTTGGTCATGATTTTATCCCAGTTGAAGCACAGTGAGTTTCATCCTTGTGATTAAATTGTTCAGACATTTAAGAGACATTTTACTTGCAAAGACAGAG
This sequence comes from Peucedramus taeniatus, assembly GCA_013400575.1. Lineage (NCBI taxonomy): Eukaryota > Metazoa > Chordata > Aves > Passeriformes > Fringillidae > Peucedramus > Peucedramus taeniatus. Next base: position 118,113 of record WBNO01007132.1, on the reverse strand, counting down.
TAAGAAACTTATTTTCTTATTTCAATCATGCTGTTTCTTTCCATAGCTCTTTCACTGCTTGAGCTAATTTTTGATTTTCCCAATGTGATATAAATACACTGAGTTGAATTCACTACTTCATTTCAGACAAATTTCTGTCAAACACTAACATCAGTGTCATCACTGAGAAATTACCCTCCTGATTTACAAGCACAGAAATCTTTGGAATCCAAATCATCTCCCTCCTATCTTTTGCAACGACTACTGGCAGCCATAGAAATATTCCCAGTGCCCAACCTCACAGCACTTCCCAGAGAACACAAAGTGTTTGATTTGTAATTATGGATTTGAAGCCACATTGTGGACAAAACAAAAGGGATCCACACCTGCAGTTCCTGTTCCAGTTCCTGTTTGTGTGTTCAAAGCACCACAAAATTCCCACTAAAGAGGAAGATTCTCTACGAATATCAAGGAATTGCTGTGAGAACTTCATCATCTTTATTTAATCAGGGACTAAGAGCTAAAGTGAAGTCAGTCAAAAACCTAAAGAAACATTTCTTAACTCTCAAAGGACAGGAGAAGGGCCTGTGTCTAATAATGCTGAGGTGTTGCTTTTCCCTTGTATTACAACATAAGTATTTTAGTGCAATACAACAAGTATTTACAGTTCAGCATTATGTTAATTGGGGACGATGTTGGTTTTTAATTTTTTGCATATTTTGGAATGTTTGCACAAGTACTTAACCTGGTGTCCCCGTGTCTTCTAAGCACACCCTCCCCCTCAGGGTATGCAGTCTGCACTCCACCCAAATGCAGAGCTGCAGAGCAGATTCTCAGCTGTAAATCATCATCACTTCAGCTAAACCAAGGGCTGATGGTGAATTATCAAGTCCCCTCAATCCACCTCTGTCCACAGACAGATACAGCTTTGGTTTGGTTCATGAGACATTCAGCATTTTAGGGAAATAAATGTGCTCGTTAAGACCAGGAAGGAGAAATGCCATGGCTGGATTATATCTGAAATATTTGGATTAAATTGGAGTTACTCCTCTTACAGTGCAGACATCAGCTGTTTGACCAGTTAGGTCATGTGCACAAAGGTGAAAAGCAGCTTTTAGGCACTGTCACTTCTGAGGAGTTTTACTTGTGGACAGCAGAGTCAGAGAGTGAGGGAGGAGGGAGGAGAGGCCAGAGGATGAGGTGCTGCATTCACATCTCCATTTAGGGAGGAAAATCAGATGTCCAAGGCTTAAATGCCCTTATCTGAAGGGAGGAGGAAACAGATAGCAGTGGTCAGGCACAGCAAATGCAGCTCTGCACAAAAATGGATTATCTATAGTTATCCTACTTACCCAGGGAGAGAAAATTCCTGAATTTTTGTCTTTTATCAGTCCCACAAGTGCTTCCTTAAAGCTCCTGTGGTAAACTTGCAGCAGCAATACAACTCCAAACATGCACACCAAAGCTCAGCCCACAGGTGGATCACTGCTAAATGAGATTTAATTTTTTACTCACCATCACGGGACTGAAGATTTAGTACAGTCTTAGGAAGAAAACCAACCCCATTTTGATAATTATTCAGTGTATCAGACTAGAAAGTGCTGTCTCCAGACAAAAATCAGACCTCAGTGTGCTTTGTACAGCACAGACACTCTTTATTAAGCAGACCTTGGGGAGCCACTTGCTCACCTCCCAAGCTCAGGAAGGGTCACCTGGAGCAGGAGTGCCCAGATGGCTCCTGGGCAGCTCCACACAGAGATTCCATTTCCTGATGCACATGAGGAGCTCAAGGTGGCCTCTGCCACCTCCAACACTGGCCAAAGTTCAGTGCAATAACTGAATAATTGTAAGATAACTGTAAGATAACACCTGCTCTCAACAAAAAGTGTATTTTTCCTCAGGAACAATATTTTATTTCCTGGAAGCTGGAAAAAAATGCAAATTCAAAATGTGAATGTGATTCACATGTGATTCAAAATGTGCCTTTGTGATTAAGTTAGAAACGTTGCCACATACAGGCAAGAAAGCAGTTCTAAAAGGTTCTTTCAGCTGTGAAGGATTTTTAAAAGCTTCTTTTTAGCCAAGAAAACATACATATTTATTTAATCTTTAAATAGAATTAATCTTGAAGGAAACATACATTTGGATCACAGGAACACAGCATGAAATTCTAACAAATTACTCTGCAAATCAAAGGCAGAATGGCTTACTAAAACTCAAATTCCAGCTCATCCCAAATACCCTTTTAAATATGGAAATAATATGACAAAAGCATGAAGCTCTTCACACAGAAAGCATTTTTTGGATGTGGATGCTTTGCACTCTTGCTGAAGAGTGTTGACAGAACAATACCTCAATTTCCTTTGCAACTGGCATGTTTAGGCTATAATTTTTCCTTCAGAGAAGTCAGACATTTAATTCTTTTGGAAGACTAAATCAATGAACTAACAATTACTGTAAGAAGACTTATGCTGGCTGGGGATATGATCCTCAGGCTTTTTGTTTTACAGTCGCAAAGTAAATTTTACCATGTCATTCTTACCATCACCACATTGCCTCAGGACAAACAGAAACTGTTTGAGAAACCGATTTTCATCTAATGACAATTGAACCAACTAAATAAAACCTGACATTTTAAACTTTAAAGAAACATTCAGAGCCTTGGAGTTGTACTGTTTGTGCTCTCGAAATGACATTGAGGTCATTTAATATTTTTTTTCTATAGAGGAAACAACAACAACAACAGAAGAAAGCCTTCATCCAATCTGAGGGAGAGAAATACAAACTAGAAAAAGTGCCAAGAGAGAAGATAACAAAACACTGGCATCTGGAGAGCTGTCTGCTTGGCAAGCATGTATGTCATTTACAAATGTTTGCCTTGAATTATATTCCTGGAAGACTTGGGTGAATAATACCACTGAGCAAGCTGCCACTTTCAAACATTGCCACTTCACCCTATGGAAATAAAGGGTGGCCACTGTGGGGTTTTTGCTTCCTGTCAGGATGCAGCCAGCAACGAAGGGCACAACTAAAACCAAAGAATTTTCTGATGTGACATCAGGAATGGGATTGGGCCATCAAATTGATGTCATATGGGGTCCACTCAGTCACCAAACTGTACTGGAGAGGTCAGACCTGGAGGCTTTATGGTGCCTTGCTCATCTCTTCTTCTGGGTAAACCCCATCCTAACAAGATTTTCCAGGCAAAATAAAAATAAAATGATGGAATTCATTGAATAAGGGTGAGCAACAGCTTGATTCTGGGAACATTTTGGCAATTCCAAGAAGAAAACATGTCACAACTTCCCCAGCTGAAAACATTAAGGACAGAATATTATGGGAGGAATGTTTTATCCAGTCAGAAACCAACATGGAAACATGCCAAACAATGTTTTCATGATGCCTCCCATACTCAGCCTGTTGGAGGACAGACAAGGTGAAAAACAGAAGATTTTGAGATTCCCAAAGCTTTGAAAGGAGCCAGGGACCAAAACCCCTGATAATAATACTGAGGTGTACCAGCATAACTCACTGGTGGGACTAAAAGTGAATTAAACGATGTTTATAAGTTTCCATTGTTTAGAAAAGGACACTTTCTTAAAATAACAAGAGAACAAAACAGTATCTGTTTCAGTCTTAATAGAGCTTCTTAAATTAAACCCTCATCTCAAAAAAAGTGAGGCCCTCCCAAGTTCTGGAACACTGTGTGCTCCCATATTTTCATTTTACAAATTAACACTCAAGACCTCTTCAGGGTGAAGCACTCTGCCAGAGCTGGGCATCACCAGCCTGCTGCAGAAGGTGAGGAGAGACACAAAATCCTAGAACAATGCAGAATTCCTCATCCTGTTCCTGGTGGACCTTCACAGACACAGAAATGGAGCCCATCTAAATGAAATTTTATCAGGTTCTCAGGGTTTCTCGTTTAGAGCCACAGCACACTGCACTCACCTCAGCCTGGTCACACCCTGCAGACCCTGGCCTGGGGAAATGGGAGCTGGACAAGGCTCACACAGCTGGACACATGTGGTTTTTACATTTTACTGAACATAATTCTTTCACTCAGGATTTTTATTCTGGGAAGTTGAAAAGGTAGAGAGAAGTTTAGAGATGGGAAATAATCCTTATTTCCTTTGTTTCTCCTATGTTTTACTTATGTAGAATGTGTTCAGAATTGTTTACCTGAATTGATGAGCCTTGATTAGACTCTGGTGTGAGTTGTTTTCAATCACTGACCAATGGTCACACAAGCTGTGTTGGGGACTCTTTCCAGAGTCACAAGTTTTTCATTATTATTGTCTTTCTAGCCTTCTGTAAGTATTCCTTCTCTATTCTTTAGTATAGTTTAGTATATATATTTTTTAACATAATATACTATCATAAAATAATAAAATAGCCTTCTAATCACATGGAGTCAGAGCATCATTCTTCCCTGCCACAAAGGGTCAGATTTTTTACAACAGACACGACCCCCAAGAGTGGAGTTCCAGCCCCTGCCAGCAATAACTGCTGGGAGGGACTCAGGGAATTAAGAGATCCCTCCCTGTTTGTTTGGCTGTGTGAGAGGAGTCCTGGGGGCACCACACACAGCTCTGCTCCACTTCCTGCCTCCAGGAACCAAACAGCTGGGAAAGAAAGTGCTTAACAACACATCTGCAACAACTCTCTATGTCTGGTGACTGCTCAGCAGTCACTTCTCCTTGGACCCATCCTCTTTCCCATCACTACTCTTAGTACAAAAAAAAATTGTATTTCCCTTATAAAGCTACCACCATTTAAATTCTACAGCACAGATTCTGGGGGTCTGCCTGCCTTCCAAATGCCTCATATTTGCCCTGGGGTGACAAAGCAAGTCCAAAGCACTGCTTCACCCTTCAGCATCCTGCTTCCCAAGCCCCTGTCCCGTGTCATGTACACACATCCATGTGCATATATGCATTTAAACACATCCCTGCCTGCCTCTCTGGGTTATGCCCTCACAGCCCACCATCCTGGCTTTATTTTTGTGGTAGAAATTGGGTTGGTCCTGTCACAGACAGAAATGCTGTTGCAAATGAATCAAGATTTCAGCTTGCTGGGGGGTTACATTGTGAAATTGATAATTGTATGTGAAGCTTATATTGTTTAATTTAAAATTCTCTTCAGCAAAATGCAATGCAATATGAAACATTTGCTGTTAAACGGATTTTCTCAGGGTCCACTACCTATCAGATTCCCAGAGACAAGCCTGTTAATTATTACTTTGAGGCTTTGGTGACAAAGGTTACTTTAGAATAATAACAGGCCAAACCTGCAGACAAAGTCAACACACATTTTCCAGTTTGCCTGGTGATAGCAGAACACCTGCAGAAGCTGAGGCAGGGCTTGCAGGAGAGAATGTCATAGCCACTGAGAAAGGATCAGTGTAATATTGAACATGAATTAGCACAGTGGCCATGGTCTGGGCATTTCAACCCTGCCATCCCCTTTTCCTGGGATCAACATAACATTTCTTCTGCTGATTATTAAATATTTTTACTATATTCAACAAGGTGTATTTTGTGGCAGCTGTCTTTTCTGCTGTGACAATAAAGGCCCTTCCCTTTGCACTACAGCTTGGCTCCAGAAAAGATTAGATAACAAACACATTAATAATAATATCAGCCTGGAACACAGGAGACTCCTTTGGAGTCTTCCTGGTTCCTCAGGAGGCTGCTGTTGGATGTTGTGAGCTGTCAGGCATGTTTTACATGCCTGATGTCACAAAAATCCTCCTGTTTGGTTCTTCCTTTTCCATCCAGCTATGAAAAAAAAAAAAAAAAACCCAAATGAAACTCCCAGTTGTGAAACACACAAACACACTCCCAAAAAAAACCCACCTTTGCTACTTCTCGGCCAAGAAAGGGCAATGGACTGTAGGAAACAGCTGCCTGGAGCTCCCTTCACCTGCCAGGGTGCTAGTAGGTGTCACATCTTTTTCACATGTTCAGTGAAAAAAAATAAAACAACCCAACCTCAAAACCTTAGGAGAAAAAAAATAATGGGAGAAGGGAAAAAACAAAACAAAGCCCACGATGTTTTCAGTGAATTGTTTGGCTGGACACCATCAGAACATGCTGTTCTAAGTACCTTAAAAGACCAACAAGGGAAAGCCCCTCAGGGCTGAAAAATGTTTCCTTGCCTCCAAGAAAAAAATTCCAATACATATTTCAGCTTTATTAGCACATTTGGGGAAAAGTTACAACATTTAAATTAAAACCAAAAACTATTTTAACCCAGTATTTCCCCCCCACAAAAAAGCCACTATTTCTCCCTTTCATTTTTACAAAATGTGTGTGTTCCTCAAAAAGATCAATTACTTGGAACAGCTGGGACTGTTCTTAACTTCAAAATGATTACAGTTTTGTATTAGGGTAGCACAAATAACGACAATGTTTTTCTATCATGATGTGCTCTATGAGAACTTCCATTCTTGGTTGGTAAAATGAGAATTCCAGTTCCAAGAGATTCCAGTTACTTTTTTGGTTTCTGTAGATCAGTGCATTCTATACAAATTTGAGTTATTAGAACTCCTATTTAGATTACATTTAGATTTCAACATCCCTTCCAAAATCCTGGCTGCTAAGTGCTTTAGAAAGTTTTGAATTTCAGTGAATTCCCTTGTGTCTCATGAACCAAATCACAATTGACCTCCTCTGTCTCATCACTCCAGGGCAAAACCAGGTGGCCACACTTCTCTTGAAAATGACATTTCCAGCTGCTGGTGAAAATGATCCAAATCAACTGACTTCACCAAATAAAACAAGAAAGCAGATTCTGAACCCAGAGGATCCAGAACTGCAGCCATACAGGAAGGGTTAGACTTGTTTTGACCTGGATTTGAACGACCTTGCCCTTGACTTTTGGACACCTCCTCCTAGGAGCCCAATTCCCTGGGATCTTAGCAAACCCTGCATTTCCAGTCTTTGGATCACCAGGATGCAAGAACAGCAATAGCTGCACAGAAGATCACTCACTCCACCAAATCTACCCTCATTAAACAAATAAAGCTCCCGATGCAGATTTTTTAGACGCTCCAAAAAAAAAAACCAAAAAAAAAAAAAAACCAAGGTTGAGAAGCCAAGTGTCAGCACTAATTTTACCCTTAAACCCAGAACACGATGAAGCCCAGCCCACCCCGAGATCTCAGAGGGGTGGCAGCTCATTGTTCTACCCCCCCAACACGCACCCACCACCCCTCCCCTTCCCTCCCAGCTCAAAATTAATTCTAACAACGTGAAGACAATTCGACTTAATTGCAACTGCATCATCTCCTGCAGGATCCCGCTGCCAATCCTGCCGTTTGAATGTGCAGTTGCCAGGGCAACGGGTGCGAAGAGGATGCTTTTGTGCTGCCACTTGCATCCTCGGGAGCCGTGCCAACCTCGCAGCTCCCGCAGCTGGGACGGGGTTAACGCCTTCCTCCCCGGGAGCCGCCTGTCCTTCCTGCCATCGCCAGCCCTTGGCAAGCAGCTCCTCCCACTCTGCACATCGACACCTGCACGGCAGGGACAGATGGCTGCAGCTCAGCTCGGCAGCACCGGGCACCCAGGGTGCTGGAACAGCTCCCCTCAAACGGGCAGCAGTGCCAGGCTCTGTTTGCAGGAGCTTTGGGGTACATGGTTTGTCCTTAATGAGGAAAGAAAAGATACTTCACCATCATTTAGGAATTATTTGCTTCTGGTGGTTTCCCATCTGCCTGTTGTTCTCCACTCACCCACTCCCTCTGCACTAACAGAAGACTGCACCATGTCTGGAGGACTACATGGTCCCTGCCTCCACCATTTTAACCTGAAAACCATGATTAATGTGTACAGAAACCTCCCCATCAATCTGTGATTATCTTCCAGGGCAGACTGCTTCCCAGAGCTTAGCTCTTAATAGCCTTCCTATTTCTTTAAGATGAAGGGTTTAAACTTAGGTCAGAGCCTGCTTTGCCTATGACCTTTATACCACTTTTGAGTCTGCAAGGCTTAAGCCCTTCTATAAAAATTAAGGTGCACTGCAATCATTCTTTTATATACACACACATGCAGTTAACAAAGAAATATCTGACTTTAAACTTTTGCACAGATAATGAGCTGTAACTGAAGAATACAAGCTAAATCTGCTTTTAATGGCAAGAAAAACTACTTGCAACAATGGCAAACAGCCTCCCTGCTAGTGCACTCACAACTAATTACAGCACAAAAGTGCCTGTTGAAAGGATCACCAGTGCCATCTATAAAGTCTTAAAATCCTCCAGTAGCCCTGTACAGCTACACTCGTGGAGAGAATTACTGAGAGTCACTCACTGAAGGATGCTGGACTGTCTGTGGAGGACAACATCCGTGGTGTGGAGATCCAGGATGTGACAGACACATAAGGAAAAGAAGCCAGTTCAGGATTGATTCCATTTTAGTGCAAAGATGAGTCTTTCACAGCCCTTTCCTGCTACAAACAGGTCCCAGAGAAGCCCAGCAAACAAGCAAACCACAAGACACTGGCTCACACAGCCTCCAACGTGAAACCACCTTTGTGTCCCCAGCTGTGCTTGAGGCACATGAAAGGATTTGTGAGCTCACTCAAAGCTCAGCAGAAGTTCAGCACCTTTTGAAACACATTTCCTTACCTCCCAGATGCCACATGTGCCATTATTTCCAGTGCAAACATGAATGTCAGCACACAGAGCTTTGCACCTTGTGTTTACCTACACTTGAACAAGAATCAACAACCACCAACAGCAGAGAAACGTGGACAATTCTGGGATAGGCAAGGAAACAGAGGCCTAAACTTCAGCTGTTTCAGTACATGTAGCCTTTGCAGAATAAGTAATTTTTTCAGGAAAATATTAATTATAGCGCACAAAGCTTTAGGGGTGAGGAGGCGAGGTGGGGAGGGACCCCTATTCTAATTAAGCAGAATGATTGCTGCTGCTCCATATTTTTAACTAAAAAGGAAAAAAAAAGGGGGCTTAAGGAATTAAAAAGGCACATTCAGATGTGAAAAAGTGATCATTTACCCACAAGCCTTCTCCAGGAGGGTGTTGGGGCATGGAGAGGGGATCTGGCAAACCAGGTAAGTGTCACTGTTCAGGGGGCTGTTACAAGCCCATCACTTTGTCACACAGAAGGCAGCAGTGCAGCTGCTCTCAGAGGAGTGCACATCACTGCCATGCCAGCTGATGGCATTCCCCTTTAATATCCACTCTCCTCCAGCTCTGGATTCCTCCCAGGCCCCATCCTGGCAGATATCCCAGGGTGTGATGAGCTGTCACTCCATTCCAGGCCCCAAAACTGCTCTTGCAGTGGTCATGAAGCTGCTCAAAGCCTGACGCAGTGCCAGGACACCTCCCTCTCCTGCAGGCACCACTGGGCTCCACACGAGTCCCAAACATAAGCAGATGTCTCTGGTCTTGTTCAAACTGGAAAACAGGGTCAGACTGCAGTGACACAGCTACAGAGGTGACAGGAATTAAATTATGAAGAGCATTACATCTGAGGGACATTTAACCCAGGTGTGCCAGCCTGACAGCCAAACCTTTCATGACCCTCATTCCATGAAATTTATGACAACTGAGTTACTGTTGAATTTTCTGGAGGACACTGAGACCACAAATCCTGTCAGTGCGGAATAAAGAACATTAATGCAAAATCTGTAAAGCTCACCCAGACTAAGTGTCCACACAGATTTGCCCCAAGCTTCCTCTGCCTTCCAAATGAGAGCAAAATCTTAAACAGGTAACAAGGCAAGGGAGGGTTTAGGGTTTCAATCAGCACTTGTAAATCTGAAGATGTTTCAGCTCCTGAGACAATGGATCATTTTCCACCAGTTAGAAGCAAACAAAAGCTGTTGCTGCCTCCAGTAAACCTGTGAAGGTGCAGAAGTCAGAGCCCCTGAATTCTCTGGCACCTCAGCCCTGGATAAATCACCAACCTGCTCATCCCACACACCCCAATTTGGGAAGTGAGGAGACACTTGTTCCATTTATTCTTATCACTGTATCATTCCAGAACACAGTTCTGCCAAAAAAAAAAGACTTTTCACTTGCACTTTCACTTGCACTTTCCTGAAAATGCTGGAAAACTGGTGAGAAGAGTGGAGAATGAGGCCCATGGCATGCAGTGTTTCTAGGAAAAAGGGCACTGGGCTGTGCAGATGCAATTCTCCACCTTCAGCCAGGTATCTGACCTTTGGAGTTAATGGGAATTTAATAAAACAGAGCAGTGTCCCTCAGTGGATGTGACACAGGAGGGGTTTCTGGGGAAGCAGATCAGCAGCCCTGTCTCACGGTGTCTTTTTGTGCTGTTTTCCTGAACACAGACCAGCTCTGTCTTCCCAGAACATCAGGGTGCAATCACAGCCCTCTCATAAAGAGAAGATGCAGATGAAAGCAGAATCAGGGCTTAAAAAACACAGGGTCAAGCCGGGAAACCAGGAGAGCACATGATAAGAGTCTCATTCTGTAGGATCAGACTATTTTCCTTTGTGAATAACTAAAGAACACTGTTTATCTCTGAAGCAAGATTACCCACTCTTTCCTCACATGCCTGCCTGCCCTGCTTGGGGGATCACTGCTGTTTCCTTAACTTTGACAAAGATGTCCTTGAGATTCTATCCTTTTTGCAGGGTCAGTGAAAAAGTTCACATGAACCCGAGGTTTAGTTAAAAATAAGACAAAGTATTTATTCAGCAGTGACAGGAATTCCTGGGTATTTTGAGCCCATGCTGAGCAGGACCACCACACAGAAGCAGCGTTAACCAGGACAGGTGGCCAAGGACATCCCCTCTTGGCAGCACACAGCTGCCTCCAGCTCCACTTCAGCCTGGCAGAGGGGGGAATCTCCAGGGAAATCACAGGAAAAGGGCAGGATGATGCTAATATCAGTGAGCAGAAAGAATGTTCACTAACCAGTGGGAATGTTTCTTACTCTTTTTCCAACAAACCAGCAGGTTTTCCGCACAGAGAATCTCCCCAGGAGGCTTCCTGCATGAGCTGAAGGGCTCTGGAAGATGCTGCACCTCTGAAATGATCGTGCTCAGCTCAGCTGTTATTTCACAGGTTTATCTCAGAGGAACTGGGGTATTAGCTGAGCCCAACATTCTGAAACACCAGCAAAGGATTCACATACCACAAGAGGTTTAGATTAGATACAAGGAGGAATTTCTTTACCTTGATAAAAGGGTTGTCAAGCACTGGAACTGACTGCAACTGGAAGTAGTTTTTTAGAGACCTGGTGCTAGGGACATTAGCTTATTAATGGACTCAGTAGTGTCAGGGTAAGTGTTGGACTCAATGATCTAAGAAGTCTTTTTCAACCTGGAAGATTCTATAGTTCTGTGTTGTTGACATCAACAGCAGAATTCACCCTCTGAACTTCTGGTTGGCAGAGGCCAGGGACTGGTGGGATATGGTTCAACATCTCAGGAGTGTCAGGTCAATCTGTGTGTGGTTTTATGATAAATGATAATAAAATTTCTGTAAATAGAGCATTAACTAATATGTGAGGTTTCCTACATTAACATCATGTTTAATGGGTAATAACTGAATGCAAAGTTAATCACTGACCTACAATTAGACTTCAAACCACTGACCACCACCTTGAACAAACTCATATGCACAAGAATGGCCCAAAGTGGCATCCTTGGCTAGAGTTTAGCCCTTGCTTCACATCTCTTATGAAGAACAAACACTCCTCCTGACCTGACTGGTTGCACAGTATTTCCTCTTCTAGGAGGGGATGAAAGACTCCAGTAAACAGGAAATGCTCAGAAATAAAAATAAACCCACAGACTTTGGAATGTCTTCTTTTTCTTTCCCAAATTACTTCTCCCCATTCTTCAGTCTCATGTCTTACTTGGAAAACTGAAATGAGAAGCAGGAAAGCAACCCTTGGACTGCTCACCAAAATTTCAGTAGAGAAGCTGCTGTGAGCAATGAGCACCATCAGGAAAGAAGAAGAGAAGCAAAAAAGAGAAGCACCCTCAGGCCAAACTGGCAAAGAGAGTCCAGCCTTGGTCAGTTTTGTCTGTTGTCCCCTGTCACAGAGGACACAGAACAGCACCAGCTGCATATGAAGGACATCACATTGGCATCATGTTTTCTAAGACAACCAAGTATGTGCTTCCACAAGATTAACTCTAATCCCAAAAGTGGATACGGGTGAAGTAAAGGAGTGATTCATCATGCTTAAGGGCAAAAATACTGTGTGCATCTGGCTGGAGGCTTCCACTGTCCTCTCCATTACACTTGTCACAGTAAGAGAACAGATGACACTGATGGAAAGCCAGACTGGAAATGGGTTTGTGCTCTTCTGAATTGTTTGCTTATGGCTGTGAACTGATTTAAAAATACATGTGAAGCATAAAACCTCAGAGGAAACCAACTAAAAGACCCCAAATATAGGTGGTATCAATGATTTGAAATACCTACTACATTAGTTACAAGTCAAAGAATATGACATATTTGTTTGCCTGTTAAGATGCCACTAAAAGTGGCAAATAGACACAAGCATTCTTGGTTGCTTCCAGATAATAGCTGTTCTTTGGCACAGAAAATCACTGGTGGGTAATTGAGGTTTTACACAAGTCAGAGACAAAATCCACTGCGAATTCAGCACAGCCATACAGAGACCAGAGCTGGCATCAACCAATAAAGGAAAACTCTCCACTCTCCCTGGGTAGAACTTGCTGCTAAGGCTTCACTAGAACCAAACTGAATCAGCTGAGGGAGAGGGTGGCAACTGAACAGAACAAAGCTTTGCTCAGACACCTTTTGGTGGAAGTGTCTCTGCTGGAGGAGACAACAGGAGTGAAAACACATCCACCCATTACCTTTGGCCGCTTCCATTCCACTTTCCCTTTTGCTGCTGAGTCGTAGTAAAGGGATTCATCTGAGGCTGGAAACTCGGGATCCTCAAAGAGCCGGCCCTGCTGGAGGCACTGCCCCTTCAGCTCCTGGTACCTCTGATCTCGGAAGAGCTGCACTGATGAAGGCATCTTCCTGTCTACACAAGATCAATATTGGACAAACCATGAAGGCTTTTGAAAGTCCATAGCTGATATCACTCCCTGGTCTTTAACAAGAGAGCATGTAACTTGTTCTAAATGACGTGGATGATTTATTTAAAATAAAAGAAAAAAACCCAGATTATAAATTAAAGATTAGGAAAGTATAAACCCAAGAAGATCCTATAGATAAGACTCATATTCTTGTCTAAACAGAATTCTTATTAGGAAAGAGCCCAGGCCAGGCACAAACCCAACATTTTGCTTTGTCTAATTGATTGGAAAGGTAGAAGAGTGAGGCTTGGCTCTCAGTCTGCACCATGTGTAAGGGGCTGTACCATCTTTCTGTCCAACATTTTTCTTCTGGCCACTAAAGCTCAAATTATCTACTCCAAATCTTATGCCTAAAAAAACCAAAACCAGATTTCCACATTTCTCCATCTTAATTTAAGTGACAATACTTTGGCTTGTACTATTGTCTTTGACCTTTATGTTACATTTCAGGGAACTGAATTCCCAGAAGGAGAAAATATTAGCAAATAATTAATGAGAACTAAAAGTATTTTTAAAAAAAGCACAACAACAACAAAAAACCCAAACAATGTGTTCCCAGAATCCTGACTATCAAACTTGGCAGGTTTATGGTCGCACCCACAGAGCTCAAATAAATTGCTTCAAAACATTTCACAAATGAGAAATCAATTACAGAAGTCACTCAGGATAGTTTGAAATTTGGAGGACATGAGGGATGCTACCTTTGCTTCAAGAGAGGGAGTGGTGAGAGCAGCTGAACTTACCCTGTTTGGAAAGGTCCTCTGTGTCAGTTCCTTTCCTCTTCCTTCTACACACAGGTTGGAATTAGAGATGTATCTCCCCTTCCTTGCCTACAGCAATAAAGACAAATGGAGGTTGAGTTAACCAACATCCTGCTCTGGAGCATGGCACCACATCGTCCTGGCAGCCACTCGCTGTGTCCAACTGCAGAGAGCTCAGCTGCTGCTCCTTGAGCCACCTGCAGCACAAATTGGATGAGATTCCACAAATCTGCAGGAAACTAAAGCAAGCTTTTGCAGGTGTGCAAGTGAGCACAGTGAGAGAAATACAGAAGAGTAATGAGGAACACTTGGAAATGTCAAATTTATTGTGGTCTTTGTTCTTGTGAGTGAAAGCTGTTTGGGGATGCCCCATCCTTGGAAGTGTCCAAAGCCAGGTTGGATGGAGCTTGGAGCGACCTGGGATAGTGGAAGGTGTCCCTGCCCATGGCAGGGAGTGGGACTGGATGGGCTTTAAGATCCCTCCCCATCAAAGCCATTTTGTGATTCTATTACTTTCTGATTACTCATCTCCCTTAAAAAAAAAGTCTCAAGGCCTCTCACTTGGCAGGTGGTCTTCCAAGACAGGGCAAATAGATTAGCTTCCTCCCACAAACCAGTTTTTCAAATTTAAGTGTAGAACAACTTGTCAATTTTACAGAGGTACCTCAGGGACCACGACAAAATAGTCTGACTAATTTGGGTGGGATATAGATTATTTCATGATAACTGGCATTCTTGATCATTAAAAATTCCCCATGAGCTATCTAACATTCTAAACCAAGTCTATTTGTTTTTAAAATAGCCCCTGGGTGATGAGGCTTTTGTCACTGCCTAATTCATTGAGACAGGTCTTTCATGACCTCATTCCCCTGCCCTTTCTCCCCACCTCTCTGCCAGACAGGAATGTGAGTCCTTCCAGGATTAATGCTCCATTCCACAACACCCTGACTATTCTGTGGCAATGCACAGAAGGTGTTGATGAAGCACTGCCTGCCTTGCCCTGGGCTGCACAGGCAGTGCACATCAAGGGAAACACCAACAAGGAGGAGGCCTCTCCTGCCAGTCTCTTCTCCTGCCCCTCTCCAGGCTCCCTGTGACATCTGCAGTGTGTTTCAGGGGCTCAGGCTCCCAGGGCTGCTCATCCTGGCTGCTGAATGCTTCACCCCCACCCAGGAGGCACTGAACTGAAGTACCACCACCACCACCTGGAGAACCAAGAGGAACTCACTTTCACAGGAACTCAGAGCTGCCCATTTTAAACTCAATGAAAATATCTCTTTCTCGTTGGAAAGCCCTCCATCAAGAATGTCAGTGCAGTTTCTATACAACAGCCTGGTTCTTTGAGTGCTGAGGATGGAGTTGCATAGCTGAGCCCACCTCTCCTGGGGTGTTCACCTACCAGGACATGGCCCAAGGCAGACCTGGCTCCCATAACAAGGTTTATTTTTGAAGGAGTTCCCAGTTTTTGACCCTCAGTTGATGACTGAAGCCCCCAAACTAAGAAGCACACTCCTCCTCCAGCTGGGGCACGTGGTAGCAGAGCATCCCCTCCTGCACACGCACAGCTTTTTCCTGGCTCAGCTGGCAGTCCAGCCTTGCAGTGCTGAGGAAACATTGGGCTTGGCAGCTGCTCTGCCAGGGCTCCCTGCTCTGCCATGTGATACAGAATGATTTGTGTACAGTGGACTAAGAAACACAGTCCTAAAAATACTGCACCCCAGCCCAGAGACACTCTGTCACTCTGCAGAGAGAAGGGACCGCTCCAGGGGAGGGACAGAGGAGAAAAGAAGGGGGGAAAAAACACTGAAGAGCTCTACAGGTCACCCAATCCCCCGTGATATCAGCAGAAGTACAGGAGGTCTCATGTCACTGAGCTTTCAACCTCTCAGCTTTTAAGTCTTTCTCTGCCCCTGTTTTTCCAGAGAGTTTCCCATTCTGATTAGAAAAAGGGTTTCAGCAGAAGAGTGAAGTGTAGCTGGTGCAGAGTCCCCTCTTCAGCCTGACCACAGAACAATCTCAGTTTTACTTACAGTTTATTCTCAGAGATGATTCCTCTGCCAGACCCAGCCTGAGCACAGCTAAATCGCATTCAGCACTGGGCAAATACCAGCTCCTGGCCTCAGAAGCAGCCATAAATTAAAGGGACATTCACTTGAAATCCAGGGACATTAAAATTGAAATTAAAAGGACATTGAAATTAAGGGGACATTCACTTGAAATCCAGGTCTTCACCAGAGCATCAAAATAAGCTTTGAGTGTTAAACTACCCAACAGTGTTTCTTTACACTCACATTTCCCTGTCTTAACCTTTCTCTCCCCCAGCTGCTACACAGAAGCTCCACAACAAACAGCACTGACTGTCCAGACAGGCATATGAGGGATAACTACACCCTCCTTATCCTTGAATTCATGCAATAAACACACAAACATGAACAGAATTCACCTGCTCTCATCCCAGTTCTGATACTCTGTGTGACCAAATGACATGCAGGGTAAAAACCCAGGCAGAGCAGTTATTGCAGCTGCTAATTCCAGCAGTCGCTCCCACTCCCACCACAGCCCGAGGGGTGCAGGGACAGCAGGGCTGGGCTTTTCCTAACCAAACCCAGCACTTTCAGCCCCAGAGGCCAAGCAGCTGCAGAGGGCCCTCGGTGCCAGATGAAACTCCTCTGCAAGAAGGAGGCATGATGTGTTGTAACACATAAATTCTATCACACACCCCCCACTTTGCTGTTCCAGCTGCAGGACTCCAAAGAATTTCCATGGACAGCACAGGACTAAAAGGGCAAAGTGGCAGGATTTCCAGGCAGGATTTAAGGCCCCAGTTGGACACAACTTTGCAAATGAAACTGCTTCTTCCAGAAGTGAATCCTGAGTTCAGGCCCACCCCAGCCTCAGGCCCACCTTCCTGCTGGTTCAGGAGCCCCTGTCTGGGAAGGCCATGGAGGGATGCCAGAAATGATGCACACAGCATGTTCCATGCTCTGGGATAGCCTCCCAGGCTGAGAGACCTGGGGTGCCTCAGCTTGGACAAGGCTCCAGGGAAACCTTAAAGCAGCCTTTCAGTTCCTAAAGGGAGTTTATAAAAAAGAGGGAGAACAACTTATTACATGGGCAGACAGTGATAGGGCAAGGTGAAGTGGTTTGAAATTGAAAGAGGAGAGGTTTAGATTAGGATACCAGGAAGAAATTCTTTCAAAAAAACTGGCACAGGTTGCCCAGAGAAGCTGTGGATTCCCCATCCCAGGAAGTGTTCAAGGCCAGGCTGGATTGGACATTGACCAGCCTGGACAATATCCCTGCCCAGGCTGGTGGAATGAGATGAGCTTTCCAACCCAAGCCATTCTGTTATTGTATGAACCCAGTTTGAAGATTATTGTCCATTTGCAGGTACCAAGTTCTCACCTTAGCAGGAGTAATAGCCCCCCACACCTGGTTCTCAGGTTTCTCTTTTCTACCTGCAGTTATGTGCCGGTCTTGACAGCACACAAAAACCTTCCAGCCCCAAACTCTGCTCCTTGAACACTGACTCCTCACCAAACCTCAAAGCCACTGTTTGGACTACAAGAGCAAGCAAGGACTCAAGTATTTCACTGTTTGCAAACATAGTTTTGTATTTTCCCAAATATCTCTGTCTCCACAGTTTGCTTCAGAATAATCAAACCAGCGAGTGCCTCCAAAAAAGCAGCCCTGCAGCCAAAAGCTTTAAATTACTCTGAACTGGTTTTCTGTAAAACTAATTAAAGGAACTTCCAGATCTCCAGCTGGAAAAGGTTATTGCTCTTTCTTGCTGTGCAGAGTGACCACAGGTCTTTATAACACAACGACTGTGCAAATCTGTATTAAGTGCAGGGGAACTTAAAGCAGTTTAAAATCTTCCACTTCATAAACACTGTGGTTTCATGATCTTGGCTGTTCCAGTGCTACTGCTGCAGTAGAAGCATCTCTTCTGGAGAAATTTACTCATTCAAATTCTTTAAACAGCTCAAGACATTAACTGGGAGCCTTTATGCTGGACTGGATCTCCTCTCTTCCTCTGCATAAGCCAATAAAAATGTATAAAGTCAGTGTTAAATCCGTGTTGAGTGGATATGCAATTGCATTAGTAAGAATATATTCAATTTTGATCAAATTTGCTGCACAGGATAATTTAATAGCACCCTGTCCAGTATTAATGACTGTGATCCAGGCTTCTCAGTACTTTTGTATGGCAGTGCTCTCCCTGACTAGGTGAAACACCAAGTTTATTTATGTGCTCTGGGGATGCCATGATTGTGCAGCATTAGCCCTTCTTTCACCTAGTATTTGGATTTTCCAACAAAATTAGGTTATTTTGACTATTTTATAGGCTCTGTAACTCAGGACTTTTATAGGCATATAAAGAAGGTTTCTCTGTTAGCCCAGCTCAACAACTAGCTATGGGAAGGAGGCACAAGCATTTGCCTTCTTGGAGAAACAGGACGGTGCCAACTTTGTTATGCTGTGCAGTTTTGCCACACTTCAAATCAAGAAAGGAAACCACATATTTTCATCTGGGAGTATCTGCCCATATCCCATCACTTTTGAGCAGGAATGTGGGGGAGAGTAACTGGACATCAGGAGCCCACAAGCTGTTTGCTTTCACAGACAGCATCACGGCCTGGCAGAATCATCAGGCTAAAAACCAAAGCTTTTCTATCATAAAATTAATTGCAACACTTGTACAGTAACAGCACAGTCCTTAACCAGGTTTTTTTTTCAGGTCTCACTGGGATAGGAGAGGTCCTGTGGTACTTCAGCTGGGAGTCAGAATTTAGATTGCACTGCAGAGGGTGGGTGCTGGGTCAGGACCAAGCCTGACATTTCCTAAGCCCAGGAGTGGAGCAGGAGCTCTGCCAAGAATCTGCCACTGATTTTCACAGCTTGCTCTCTCTCCATCTCTCTATCTCACCAGTTCCTGGTGAGATAAAGTGCAAATTCATTCTGACCCTTCAGGATGGGAGAAGCAAACAGCTGCTGAGAAAAGCTGCCCTTGCAGGTGACTGTGCCCAGGGGGGAACAGCTGCATCTGACATGAGCAGAAACACCCCAAATTTGTAGGGCTGGCTGATGGTCAGGGGTGTGCGGGATCTTTTCGGCTTGAGAACCGAGTGAAATCAATATACACCTGTGATTGTTCAGCAGTACAATGCTGATTTCATAGTCAAAACCCCTCAAAGTCCTGGCAGAACACACTCAGAGGGGATAAACTCTGGCTGGAGTCCCTCTCTCCCCTCCTTGCCTTTCCCATGAGAGTTTATCCCCGAGTAGTTGCCTGTGAAACACTTTTAACTGTTCTCTCTCTCCCCTCAGGCAAGGGCAAAGATTTAAAAAGCAGTGGCAGAGCAGCAGAGCAGACTTTTGCCTCCGCCTGATTTCCAGGTGAAACCTTCAACAAAATCCTGAAATTCTTAAAGATCATTGCAAGCAAATACAAAACCCACGGCTCCTTTCAGGATTTTCCAAAGTGCACAGGTGCCTTCACGTTTCATGAAACCTTGTCCTTCAGTGGTTTCCAGTATAGCCTCAAATCAGACACATTTTCAGTTAATATCACAGAGGTACAATGCCAGCTAAATTTTTTTAAAAGTACAGTAGAGATACTTTTGTACAGTACAAAGTACTTCTGTACAATAGAATGTACAAGAATCTACTTTTAGTACAGTAGATGCCAATTGTTACAATTAACATTAATCCAGACAAGTGATTCATAAAAAGCTCTGAAGAAAATGCAAACAGCATTATCACTTGATTCATTCAAGCCAAGATTTCGTGCTGAAACCACAGGAAACAGCTTTCTTCAGAATTCCAGTACCTTTCCATTCTACCTTTTCATAAAAGTTAGTTTAAATAAAGAGATTGCAAATTAATCAGTAACTCCTTATCAGGCCACTCTATTATTTTATATATACACTTATCAATTATTTTAGATACAGTAAAAAATCTCTCCTTCACAAAAACAATGAAAGTTGAAACAAAAACCATTGAATTTCACAGTGAAAGAATCCACGGTGAGAACTGACAATATTTTGGAAGATCAGAGACAGGATGGCAAATGGAATTATATGAGCAGATCAAATCACACTTTATCAGTCTGGCCCCTTTCTTTGGAGTAACTGTAAAGGATGCCTGTAGAGAGAAGAGCAGAGTGGAACTGGTTATCCCAGAAGAAAGGAGAGCACCCATGCTTTGGCAATAAATGCTGCAATAAAGTTTGGCTCAAAGTTAGCACAGAGCTGTGGCTTTCTGAAAGAACTATATATTAAACAAAATCAAGTAATCCAAAGCATTTTCTCACTGTGTTGGCTCGTTAGGGTTCACACAGAGCTTTCATTCCTGGTGACAAAGGTGTTAATCAGTAAACACCAGTCAGGCACTCACCTGGCTCGGGGCACAGCGAACTCCGAAGTGGCTCCTGCAAACACTGATCCTCGGCTTCTTAACGTGGAATTCTCCGGGCTGTACCACGGTCACATCTCCAGGGGGGTGTGTGTTGGGATAACTCTTCCCGGGATGTCCCAAGGACACCAGGAAAGCTCCGAGCTGACCCAAAGTGCAGAGCCTGGTGCGCTCCTGGCACAAAAACCATCAGCTGTGCCTGTGGCTGGAACTGTGAATGAACTCTTGAGGAAGGAGATAAGGCCAGGCTGTTTGGCAAGAGTTGTAGAGTTTATTTGGAAATTTTTTTTTTAAGGGAAAACAACAGATTAATGTGCACCGTGGGGAAAAAAAAGTTACATTCCTTATTAGGCTCCACAGCACTCATCCTTCTCTCCCTGTCCTAGTAAAGGAATTGGTATTACTTTATGGGGGTAACAAAGTTTAGAAACCAGAAAAGAATACATTTCTCTGTGCTGTAGCAAAATAAAAAGTAGGACACAAATTCTCAACAAGAAGTGGTTTTGGAAAAACAAGCTCCTCTCCATACTTTGCTCAGCTTCCATTTC
The DNA here is from genome assembly GCA_013400575.1 of Peucedramus taeniatus. Lineage (NCBI taxonomy): Eukaryota > Metazoa > Chordata > Aves > Passeriformes > Fringillidae > Peucedramus > Peucedramus taeniatus. The sequence continues at coordinate 97,349 of WBNO01007132.1, read as the reverse complement.
CTTTTGGGTAAATCCTAAACATCTGGGTTAGTTTGACTTAATTTTTTTCTGATTTTGAGGACTATAACATCTTTATTTTGCCATTATGTAGCTTTTATTTGTGTTTTAGTAAATGTAGTCCCACTTTTGAACAAGCAGAATTTCAAAATGCATTACAAAATTTCATCTGTACCATAGTTTTATATATTCTCCCAAGGTTTCTTCCTCCATTTAATCCTCATTTTAGCGTAACTGGTCTAAGTTTACAAACAGGTTCATTCCTTCTCCTCAACATTATTACTGAGCAAATTTCCTAGAGGAGATTGGATCTCAGGGGATGAGTAACATCCACAAAATACTCTGAAGATGATTAAGAAGTATCACAAATTTCTGTACTGCAAGGTTCACTGCAGGACTATTTGCTCTTTTACCCCAATTCCTTTTGAATACATGCTGAAATTTGGACTGAAACTCCCTGGAAGCTGCCACTATAGTTTTACTATTGAATTAGTTAAAAAGCCTTACATACTAAAGCCATGTGTTTCCAATTCCTGATTGAGTAAGTAGCCCAGAGTTTAAATCATAATAAAAAGCTGATGCCTGTATATTACACACACACGGTGATTCATTTGCACAGCTGAGGGAAGAACATGAAAAACCTCACATGAGCACAACAAAATTCCACTCTGTGAGCTGATAATAATATTCACAGCTTATAAGAAGTGTTCTTGTAGTAGCTGCTTTTGCTTTGATCCAGTGCAGAACAAAACCATGAGAACTTTTTGAAGTGAGTGGCGTAATCCAAGAATTGGATGGGATTTGTCTGGGCTGAGGAGGAGCTTTTGCTGGAAGTCTTGTCAGAAACAGAAATTCCTTTGGACAGGCAGCAAGATGAGCTACATGGATGACAACTAATGGAAAAAAAAACAAACTGGAAAAGAGGTCTCAGTTATTGTAAACAATTTAACCTTGCAGCATTGTACCTGAAATCCTTGAATGAAACCTGCAGCCTTTAGCGTCCTTGGTGGATGTGTCCCCTCCTCTGGACTGGTTTCCATCCGTGACTGTGCTGCATCTCCTGGTGTCCCCAGTTTCCTCACTGCTCTCCTGCACAGCCTGCAGGCACCCCCTGAGCAGTGCCCCACCACACTCCCCCCTGCTCCAGACTTGCTGCTTTCCAAACCTGGCTCCTCCTGCACCCTCAGCAGCAAACCAGAGCCCAGAGCCAGCCTGTTTTGTAAACAGACAACACAGCACAAGGAACCACCAGAACTTGCTCCTTCACAAGGTCTTTTATACCCCACATCTGTATGTTCAGCACCTTGAGCTCAGAGCCCATCATACCTTCAGAAATTCCTGCCCATCACCATGCACACACACTCCACTGCCAGGTTCTTGTGTCCCACCAGAGATATGCTCATCTATTATTTACTTAATTTCATGGGGCAATTTATTAATAAAACATGAGGTGGCTTCCAGCAGAGATTCAACTTAAATCCTACATGTTTACTCTACTCTTTCTAATTTAAGCAGTTTGAACAAAGAACCCAAGATATCTGAAAACTAAGCAAGATTCACTGAAAATTTTCAGAGTTGTGTATCCAGATGTGCCTGATTTTGCTCAACAACAGCATTTTGAAGCTGGATCACTCATCCTTCATATTGTGGAATTTTGATAGCAGGTTCCTTCCTACTTTCTCCCAAAGCATAAATGACAGGAGGGGTTGGAGTAAGGATCAGTCCCAGACTGATGGCTTGCTAGCACTGAACCTTCTGCACAGCACTGAGTTAAAGGAAGACAATCCCTAAAACAGAAGGCACAGAAGGGGCTTTGCTTTGCCCCTGTCTACAGTTGTCACAGAAGCTGAAGTGTACAGAGCAGGCTTTATCCCCCAACTACCTTAACCACAAACAGAAGTAAAGTTTCTAAAAAGACAAGGCAGCACTACGCTACGGGGTTTGAAGTGGAGTTTGGAGTTATTTTTCAGGCAGGCTGGTCACGGGGGGAGGGAGGGAGGGAGGAGCAGGGGAACATCCGTGGAGGGAAGGGCCCCAGGATTTATTTCCCTGCAGGACACACACTAAATCCACCCTCCCTCCGTCCTGTGAGCCCGGGGAGGGGGGGGGAACGTGCCCGGTGGCCGCGAGGTGGCGGCATCGCCCAGGGATGCGAGGGTGGGAAAGGCAAGGACAGGCAACTAATGGAAAAAAAAAAGGTGGGAAAAGACAAGGGATGGGTGGGAAAGGTAAGAACAGGTGTGGGAAAGGCAAGAACAGGTGTGGGAAAGGCAAGGGAGAAGTGGGAAAGGCAAAGACGGGTGGGAAAGGCAAGGGCAAAGTGGGAAAGGCAAGGGATGGGTGGCAAAGGCAAGGGAGAGGTGGGAAAGGCAACAATGGGGTAGAAAAGACGAAGCAAGGCAAGGGAGGGTCGGCAAGGCAAAGCAAGAGGGGTGTGGAGAAGACAAGGCAAGGCATGGCAAGGGAGGGGTAGGCAAGGCAAGACTAGGGAAGGGCTGGAAAGGCAAGGGAAGGGAGGAGAAGCTAAGGTGTGGTGACTCCCTTGCCTTGCCCTACATATTCTTCCCTTGCCTTCATACCCCTTGTCTTGCCTTGCCTTCCCTTCCCTGCCCCCCTTGCCTTTCTTTGCCAAGCTCTGCCTTGCCCTTCCCTTGCCTTGGCTCCCTCTCCCTTGCCTTTTCTAGCCCTTCCTTGCCTTGCCACCCCTCCCTTGTTCTGCTCACATTGCCCAGCCCTCCCGTGCCCTATGGGCGAGTGGGAGCTTGGGGCCTTGTGGCCCGGGCAGAGTCACCGGGGGTTCCTGGGACAGGGAAGGGGTGGTGTGGAGCAGGTGGAGTCACTGCGGTGCTGGGATAGCAACTGTGGGGCTGTGACAGGAATGGAGCTGACATCAGTGTAGGGCTGCGACAGCGAATGGCTGAACTGGAGTAAAATTGTGAGGCTGGGGTTGGAATGTGTGTTCTAGAGCTGCAGATGAAACCTCGGAGAGCCGCAACCAAAAAGATCCTGCCGTGAGAACCAGGAGCAGATCACCTGGCAGTGGGGGAAGTGGAGATGCGGAGTTGGAGCTGAAAGGGCAGAACTGGCAGTGAAACGAAGCTTGTGGGGCTGGAGCTGAAATCACTGTGGGGATGGCAGAGTGACTTTTGGGATGTGATAGTGGCATTTGGGATGGGGTAGGGACTGTCGGGATGGCATAGGGATTGTTGGGATGCAATGGAGATTATCGCCTTATTGCGATAAGGCTTGTTGGGATGTGATAGGGACTGTTGGGATGGGATGGGGATTGTCGGACTGCCATGGGGACTGTCGGGATGGGATAGGGACTTAGGGATGCCACGGGAACTCCAAGCCCTGCCAGTCCCAGCCACCCTTTCAACGCGGCCACAGACCCGCCAAGCTCTGCCCGGGCAGTCCGGCCCGGCCCTCAGCCCGGATCTCCTGAGGCGCAGCTCACACGGCCGCCGCTCCGGGACCCGGCGGAGCAGCGGCCCCGCTACCGCTGCCCCAGCAGGTGCTGCTGGGGCTCGGGAAGGGCCGGCGGGGGCTCTGCGGTCACGGAGCAGTGAGTGTGCCGGGGGGCGGGCGGGATCGGGGCCTGAGGGGACTGCGGGGATCGGGGTGAGGAGCGGGGCGGGAACAGGCGGGCCAGGCAGCGGGCTGGGATTGGCTGGGCTGGCCGGGGCGGGGCTATAAATAGCACGCGCGGGAGGCATGTGTGGTAGTGCTGCACGGGAGCCTGGGAAGGGTGGCGGTCGGGGCCCGGGCCCTCACAGCTGCGCGGGCTGGGGAGCGCCGGGGACCCGACCCGACCCGACCCGACCCGACCCGACCCGNTGCGATAAGGCTTGTTGGGATGTGATAGGGACTGTTGGGATGGGATGGGGATTGTCGGACTGCCATGGGGACTGTCGGGATGGGATAGGGACTTAGGGATGCCACGGGAACTCCAAGCCCTGCCAGTCCCAGCCACCCTTTCAACGCGGCCACAGACCCGCCAAGCTCTGCCCGGGCAGTCCGGCCCGGCCCTCAGCCCGGATCTCCTGAGGCGCAGCTCACACGGCCGCCGCTCCGGGACCCGGCGGAGCAGCGGCCCCGCTACCGCTGCCCCAGCAGGTGCTGCTGGGGCTCGGGAAGGGCCGGCGGGGGCTCTGCGGTCACGGAGCAGTGAGTGTGCCGGGGGGCGGGCGGGATCGGGGCCTGAGGGGACTGCGGGGATCGGGGTGAGGAGCGGGGCGGGAACAGGCGGGCCAGGCAGCGGGCTGGGATTGGCTGGGCTGGCCGGGGCGGGGCTATAAATAGCACGCGCGGGGTGTGTGTGGGAGTGCTGCACGGGAGCCTGGGAAGGGTGGCGGTCGGGGCCCGGGCCCTCACAGCTGCGCGGGCTGGGGAGCGCCGGGGACCCGACCCGACCCGACCCGACCCGACCCTTGCGGCTTCTAGGCAGCAGTGAGTGGCATCCCAGGGCGGTGTCGGTGCTCGTCCTGACCCCGTCAGTGCCCGCCATGCCCCGTGACGGTCCGGCAGCGGTGCCGCTGGAGGCTGGTGCAGAGCCTGTGGGGGCAAAGTTGTCCCCGAGTGAGGGGTGGGGGGGATGCGGCCCTGTGGAGCTTGAACTAATATTAAAAATATAAGCAATAAAGTTGGTTTATTCTGTTATTATGTTGCTTTTATGTTCCACTAATATTTTGCATTAAGAGTATTATTATTGTATTTTTTTATTCTTTTACTAGGTAAGTAGTGTTTATGAAATAAAGGTTGTAGGACTGGCACCACAGAGAACATAAAGCCTTGGGGCTGGAGGCAGACCCAACCCCACGTGGAGCTGAAATAAATCCCCCAGGGAAGCGGATGGAGCTGCAGGAGCTGCCCAGGGGCTTCCAGCCCAGCCAGGGTTGGAATCTCAGGGGGTTCCTGGGGCTCAGAACCAGCCCAAGGGCACGTTTTGGGATGGGGGACCTGGGGCTCAGTGGCTGTCCCTTGCCCCTATTGCTGACTGGGCTGGGATGGGGAAGGGTGCGTGTTTGGGGTCAGGTCTCATTAGCAGTGCCCAGTTGGGATGGGCGTGACAGCTCATGGAGATACCAAAGTGATGGCAGGGACTGATTTGTGTCCTTGTCAACAGCCCTGGGCTGCAGTGAGAACCAGGAGCAGCTTTTAGCTGGAGGCAGAGGGAAGCTGAGGAGCTGGAGCTGTGGCAGCACAGCTGGCAAGACATAAACAGGGTGAAACCCCTGTGGGGCAGGGACTGAGGAGTTGGAAATAAAATGAAAATGCTGCTGAGAACCTGGAGCAGCTTCACCTGTCAGCAGTGGGGAGATGTGGAGCTGGCGTGGAAACTGAGCAGGCAGTGAAATAAAGCTTGTGGGGCTGGAGCCGAAATCACTGGGGGGTTGGGATGGGAGAGCAACTGTAGTGGTGGAGCTCATTGTGGGGCTGGCCTGGAGCTATAGCAAAGATCCTGCCGTGAGAACCTGGAGCAGCTTCACCTGATGGCAGTGGGAAGATGTGGAACAAGCTGAATGGGCAGAGCTGGCAGTGAAATAAAGCTTGTGGGGCTGGGACAGGGACTAAAGGAGCTGAAATCACCAGTTCTTCCCCACTTCTCTGGCAGAGAGGACCCTGTGCAGAGGAGCAGGACGGGTGTTTTTGGGGCACACAGGACACATCCCCTGCTGCCGTTTGCCATCTGTGTGGGCAGGCGTCTATCAAGCTGAAAAACACACATGAAGAGAAAACTCCCTGAGGGGCTCACACAGACAGGAGTTCCCTTCTCTTTGAATTGCCATTTGTATTCCAAGTGTTGTGTAAACATTAAATATTTAAAACATTGCCTGTAGCATTCTTGTTTCTCGGTGGGATTTGGATAAAGCCATTCCTGTCTCAGGGTCATGAGAAATGTGCTCAGGCTTAGCGCGTTCCTCTTCTCTATCAGAGATTCCAAGGCCTCCAGGAGCGCTGCCCCTCTCACACAGCCTGAAATCAGAGCCTTGTTTAATGTTGGCAGGAGTTGGATGAGGTTTGGCTCACGTTTGCCCTGTCATTCCTGGTCTGTGGGATGCTGCTGCTGCAGGAACATTGTCCAAGCCTCCCCCAGCATGGGAGCAGCTCTGAACTCCCAGACAGAACCCACTGCACCAAGCTTTAGGGTTTTTTTGCAGTGCCTAGGCCATGCTCCCTGCAGTTCACATCTGCTTTGGAGCCCAGGATGTTTCACCTTGGACACTTGATCATGCAATGCCAATTTTTTATTTAGTGAAGGTTTGTCTCCATGCAGTTTCAGATGCCAGCTCTGTTCTCACAGTGCTGGTGATTTCTTGCACAGTAACTCTTAGCAGCAGTTGTAGTTTCCCAAGTGAAACTCTTCACACGGAGTCTGAAGGTGTGATTATCCCCATCCTGCTGGCATGCAGAGACCAAAGAAATTCTAAGCCCACTTTGGGCACTTGCTGTGTTTTGTCTGTGGTCCCAGGTGATTCCCAAGGTGATACAGAAACCTGTGGCCACATCAACAGCTGAAAGTCTCCTGAGTTGTAGCCTACTGCTCTATTATTTTCCTAGTTCTGGTGCCTGGCATTTAGAGTCACAGCTGATCTACTTTTCTGACCAGAAAAACAGAGTATGGTGAGTCATTTAAAGATTTAAGGATATTAAGGGCAAGCTTGGTTTTATTTACCTAAATCTGTGCCAAGGGGACAGAAAGGTGGTTTTTAGTTTCTGATTCAATGGGGTAAGCCTTGAGGGGATGCTGCACTGGCCTGTGTGTGCCTGGAACCTGTTCCAGGGTACTCTATCATGAGACACAGGAATAAAGGAATTGTCCTTTAAGAGGAGAGCACAGGAGGACACATTTGCCCTTGTCCTCAAGTTCTCCAGCACGTAACTGCATTACCCCCCTCGTGTCCCCTCCCCACCCAAAGCGTGACCCATTCATTTGCAGAGCTACAAAAGCTTGGCCTCATCTCCCTGCACTTGGCTCCTGCTCCCGCTGCGTGTGCACAAGCAGTGCATGGGTGGGCGACCTCATTTGAGAGCTGATTTCATTATAGATCAAATGTGTTCCTCCCCTCATGGATCTCATAGTTATCTTCCTCCCTGATGAGGAATTCTTAATTAAAGCATGGACAATTTGTGACAGAATGGCATTTTCTGAAGATTTTCTTTCCTGCTTGCACAAATCATCGCTCTCCAGAGGCCAGGCTGGTCGTGTGTCAATTTAGAATGAAGGTTTTATTGCTGCACCCTGCTCTAGGTGCTGCTTACCTTTCTAGGCAGCACTGGAAGAAACACCATTTACAGGCTGATGACAGATTTGGCTGTGGGTTATTCCAGCCAGGCTTCTGTCCTGTGCTAATTCAGCTTTATGTTGGCATTGGTGCCTTATTTTTCAGCAAAACTGAGGCCATGCCACAGCGGCATCTTTGTCCCCCTCCTGTCCCCAAGAAGAGCAACTGAGTTCTCCTGTTCTACCAACCCTGAAGACCTGAGCAGACCCCAATGCCTCTGGAATGTCTTTCTGCTTCCTCCGGAGTTCTCTTCCACGGGCTGTGGCACTCACAGGGACCCTGCCCTGTCCCCAAAGACACCGAGGCCACATCAGAGAGAGAGGGAGCTGTGCTGCCTCCAGGACCCCGCCAGTGCTGCCCAGCTGAGCCCCTGCCCTGTCACACTGGGGAGGATCTCAGGTGGCCTGGTTTAACCCTAACCCCACACAGCCACTGCTCACTGCCTTCCCAGGGGATAGGGAGAGGGTCAGAAGGGTGAGAGTGACAGAACTCGTGGGCTGAGATAAGACAGTTGAATGTGTCAGAAAGGAAGAAACTAATCATGATGATGATAATAAAAGAGAATTACCATGTACAAAGTGATGCACAATGCAGTTGTCCAGCCCATGGATGGCTTTCCCTCAGTTTATGTGATAAGCATGACTCCAGATGGTCTGGAATATCCTTGGGTCAGCTGGGGTCAGCTGTCCTGACTGTGACCCCTCCCAGCTCCTTGTGCCCCAAATCTCCTCACTGGCAGGGCACGAGAGGCTGAAAAGTCTGAGCACAGACACTGCTTAGCCATGACTGAAAACAAGTGTGTTATTCACATTATCCTCACACTGACTCCAAATCATCACACCTGGAGTTGGTGCTACTGGGAAGAAAATTAACTCTCTCCCAGCCAAAACCAGGCCAGGGAACTCTTAGTCACATCTCTTATGTTCAGAATATATGAATATTAAAAGCTTATGGATAAGTTTTTAAGGTAGTTGAAGATGCATGTCAGCCTGATGAGGCTGACAAAGCACTGATACAATTAAAGCAGTGCCACTGGGGTGTGCATCCCACTCAGGGGTTTTCACAGCTCCCTGGAGAATCTCCCCGTGGTTATGGTCACTCCCATCCTTCAGGACACCTCTGCTTTAGAACGTGGACCAGCACTGCCTGGTGTGTTGTGTAGAGCACAGCACAGAGCCAGCCTGGGATGACAACCTGAAAAAAGCTTTTTAAATCACAAGATTTGATAGCAGATGATGAAAGGGAGCAGCAGAGAGCAGGGTCAAACTCTGGATTTGATACCCCAGGCTCAATAAGCCCAAAATCTGAACACAGATGCTGAGCATCATTTCCAGGGGTCTAAAATCCTCCTCTGTGTTGTCTTCACAAACCAGGAAAAGCAGAAGACAGCACCCAAGAGGTTTTGAACCAGGCCAGAAGTTACTTCAGTCTAAGCAACTGATACAAATAGGGCTGACACGCTCAGACTGAGACTTTTCAGGAGCAAACACTTTTGCTGTTCTGTTGTTCCAACATATTCCAGGATCCTTGATGTTCATCTCTGTCTAGATCCAGGCTGATGCAGCAGAAAGGCTGGGCTGTGGAAGCTGAATTTTACTCTCATTGACACAACAGTAAATCTGGAGTGATTCTACATGTGCCAGAGGAATTCCTGCTAAGACAGCAGCATCATTTCCATGGCTTGCAGTGCTGGCTGGGAGTGCCACACTACCAGCATTTAGATTTCCTTTTAACTCTCTCTGGAGTCCCTGGAATAGCTGTGATAGATGCACACAGCAGGTTTTAAATCTGCCATTTTCAGAACACTTTGCATGGGCAGGAGCACTTCCTCCAGGATTTTATTGACCTGATCCAACACATAGCCCCTGAAAGAGACACCAGGCTGCTTTGTTGTTGCCTCCTTGAGTGCACAGGGACGCAAGCAGAGTGTTCTAAAGCACTCCTTCTGCTTTTCTGATAACATTTCCTTCAGTTTCAGCCCATGCACATTCACATAAAGGCTGCCCTGAGCGTGGTTCTCTCCTGGTTTCAGGATGGGAACTGCATTTTTTCCATGTGGCCTTTCCCTGCACACAGACCTGCACTGTGTGTGCTGCTCTGGCCTGTCCAGGCACAAGTGGGTGCCAGCACTTAGCCAAGAGGGGCGATGGGTTGGTAGCCCAAGCCTTACTGTCATTTCTCAGGGCTCACAGGGAAGAAAGCTTTTGTCCTCACTGTGGTTCTGACAGAGAGGCCAGGAAAGGAAAACTTGGAGCTTTTTCAGGCCTGTGTGGGAAGGCAGGACAAATACAGTGCAGCTCTCAAACCTCACCAAACTTCCCCAAACTCATGTGGACTGCACAGGCCCTGGATGCCAGGGCAGAGTTCAGATGGGGACCACATTTGCTGCTTTGAATCTGCAGTTTTATCTGCAGTGCTCACACAGGCAAAGGGCTGCCCTTATTTTCCCCTTTTCTCCCAGAGTGGGACCCACAGAGCTCGTCCCTTTAGGCAAAAGGATGGGTCCTGCACAGGTTAGGCTGCTTCAGTCAGGCAGATTTGTATCTTAATTAATTCAGGGGCATCAAATTCCCTCCCCAGCCTCTTTTTTTTTTTCTTTTTCTGCATTTATACAAGTGGGGCAGATTTGGGAAGGCTGAGGTATCAAAATGAACGAGTGTTCTGTAATTCACAAGTCCCAGTCAACACACACTCAACAAATAAAAGCCTCAGAAAGCTTTTTATCGGCCTAAATATTGAAACCAAATTTTATTTTTTGAAAATGACATTACACACATCTTGCAAATGTACATTTAGATGAGAAAACAATGAGTAACAAATATTGAGAGCAAAGCTATAAGGTGGACAGGTTCTCTGCTGCATGGCATTGCATTACAAGAATACTCAGACCTGGGATGGTTATTACAAGTAGTAAAAACAGTTCACAACACCTCACAAAAATGGAATTTTTTCCTAGTCAAATCTTCTGACAAAAGGAAATTCTGTTAAGGGAGAAGAGCCATAGGGAACAGAGGTGTGGATCTAGGTACACTTTGTGATTTTGTGGCATGGCTTCTTGGGGTTTCTTTAAGTCCATTTCTTACAAAATGTGTTTTTGTGAGTGACCCCATCTTTTCCAAGACTTTGCCTGTTTTCTGTCCTCCACTGCCAACAGAACCACAGCTAATAAACAAGAAGCCCCTTGTACTCAAATCAGAGCTCAGGAGTGTGGAGAAGGAGTTGTCTACAGACCCCCCAACAACATAATTCCCATATCCCATCCCCACCCCCTCACTGTGTATCCAGGAAAATCAAAAGTGTGTGCAAACTCCGCAAATCAGGGGCCGTGGGACGAGTCCCAGGGACATCACCACCGCCACCAGGAGTGGAGGCCGCGGCCGGCGCCGCTCGTGCCTCTTTGCTCAGCTGCAGCGGCCCAGCAGCACCTCACCCTCCAGCAGAGCCCAACTTCCAGAGGCTGGACTGGCTCCCCAGCTGGAGCAGAGGCAGCGGGGACCGATCTCCACCTGCTGTATCCTGCAAGTTGGATCTGATCAACGTGCCAAGGCAAGGCACTGCAAGAAGTACGTTCCACAAGAGAACCTGTTGAGAACTGCTTTTCAAACCTGGTCGTTTATAGTTTTATTTATGCCCAAATCTGTACTTTACAACCACGAGAGAGAGAGAGACAAAGAGTAAGAGAGAGGGAGAGAGAGAGAATCTTTCCAGGAGGAAAGGAAGAGCTAATTAAGAAAAGAGAGGTACAGGACCATGCATTTACTCTCAAGAGCTTGTTCACGAGCAAGCCAACATTTCTAACACTACAACCACTCATCTACATCTGTTTGCTAAGTAACTGAGTTCTACCTACAACTAGAGAGCAGAAGGGGTCTTTTTATTTTCTTCCCCCTCCCTTTAAAACGTCAATAAAAATGTTTTCTGTACAAGTTGAATGGCACAAAAGGTGGTTAAAATGCTGAGTAACTCACCACAAATGGAGAATGCAAAATTAGTTCAAAACATGCATGGACTGTGTACAGGTAAGCAAGGAATCATTGGCATAAAGCTGCAATATATTACAAGATGATACAGTTGAGATCTTTTGGAATAACCTCTGCTTGTTCTGTCCCTTTGAAGAGACCTTCACGTAAAAATTCAGCATAAAGGGAATTCAAGGTATGTATCCAAGCAGGAAGTTAATTATGGGCAACGTTATTTTTCTGAAGAGAAAAGCATTTCCCCTCCCCTTCCACACACTCCCCCAAGGTACAAAAGTCAACATGATCAGCATTGCTGCAGGCTTGCCAAAAAGAAAGGTTAGACAGGTCTGGGTTAGGAGAACAAAAGCACCATTTAAATTAATAGCTCTTTGTACAATGTCATTAATTAAATACCTTACTCTTTAAACAAAAACATCCTGAAGTTTACCAATCCCACCAAAATAACCACGGACCCCTTCCCACCCCCATGTCCTCCAAGGTTATGTACACAGAGTTTAAAGTATACCAGCTAAACTTTAAACCCAGCTGCCCCTCCAACCCCCACCCTCTGAACGACAAGAGAAAATACCTTGTGGCCTCTCAGTTATTTTATATTATATTGCAGCTTTGTTGTTAATGAGGAAATCATATGAACTCAATGAATGACCTAAGACAGTAATCCACCATCAGGTTCCAGTCCAGCTGCACATCTCCCTCCCTCAGCACTGCTGGGGGGTGGCTCTGCAGCTCTGGGAGCCGCAGGGTCCTGAGCAAAGGCAGCTCCTGCTCTGCAGACAAGAGCAGCCTGAGGAGCTCGGGCTGAGGGGTGGCAGCTGCTCACCTCAGCTTGGGACAGGATTTGGAACTGAGAAAGCAGACAAAGGCTAGTGACAGCAAAGCCAGCAGGCTGATCCTCCTTTCCTATGCATCCAGACTAGACAGTGTCACAAAATCCAGAGAATTTTATGGAGGGGAATGTGTCATTTCAGAGAATAGAAGAGATTTGGCTAGACAGGTTTCCTCTTTCCAAAAGACCCTGGGTGTCTTCTAATTGCTAATCACAGCTGTACTAGGACTGCCACGGTGCTAAAGCTGCTTGGATCACCCATCATTTAAATAAGAAGCAAACTAACAACAATTTCACGTGTCAGAATTCAGCATGTAATTATAACTCACAGGCTTCCTTGTTCTTACATTCAACACTCCTGCTTCACCATATCCAAAAACACCAATTAGCAGTGCAATTAATTCCCTAGACATTCTTCTTTTTAGGCAGATGCATCATTAGACATCACACTAAATCTGGAAAATGCTCCTCTGTCTTAAAGAGAGGGAGAGAAAAGAAAAAAAGCTGTGTGTTCTGCAACGCCCCTGTGACTGTATGGTCAGCATGAGAGGGAAACAGAATATCACAGGACTTCACCTGCCACCTGCTAAGGAAAGTGAATTACAAGTCCATCCATACGTGCTCTGCAGTGGTTGGAAGCAGACAGAGAAAAGCAGCCATGCTGTAATTAAAAAAAAAAAAAAAAGACAAAATACTCCGCCAACATAACCCCAAAACCCCAAACAACAACAAAAATAAACCCCACAAAATGTTTCTCAGGGCTTCTCTGAAAATAAAATTTGTTAAGAACTGAGCCAGGACCCAAGGTTGGGATCTGTTTGGTCCCTTACAGGTATTTCCCAAGTCTGACCCTGTGCATGGGTTTCCCAGAGCTCAGAGGTTCAGAGCCAGGGTTTGGTTCTGGCTCTCCCTGAGCAGGTGCCACCACAGTGTTCCATCCTGACTGCACGTACCAGGTGAGTCCCTGTGCTCTGCAACAACCCCCCTGTGCAAATGTGACTCCAATTTAGCCCCATTTCCTATACATAACTCCTGCAAAGAGAGATGGAAGAACCAGCTTGGATAAAATTCAAAAGCAGCCTTGAGTTTAGATGATTCACCTAAAATGAACCGAACTTCATTTTTATTTCAGAGACATTTGGCAATGCTTTTCTCTAAAAACCAAGCCAACCACAAATCTCTACTCTACCTGGGACTAGCTGGGACTAGAGTAGAAAAAAAACTGGTAGAAATAGAAATACTACTTCTAGTTTCATAAACCTGCTGGGCTCCGGGCATGTCTGTTGGTAGACTGAGTGAGAGTGTAGTGAGATAAAGTCAACACTCTTTAGAAGCAAAAAATATGGAGGAGGCCCTGATTTGCTGAGGTTCCTTGTTTAATTTTCAATTCTAAAACTTTTAAGGTATTTCAGCAAACTATTTCAGCTTCATCAGGAACTATAATTAAACTATACAAAATATCTCCCATCTAGAACTTGCTATTGGAGGTCCATACAAGAGATTACTTTATAACTGGGGTCAGTGAGGTTTTCTCTGCAAAGGCTGCAGCTGTCACCCATGAAACTGAATCTGCACTCAAATAATCAACCATACAAGAATTATCAATGTAATCAATCTTTGAAATAGGAGACCAACCTTGGACCAAATAGATTCATAAATTAATTACAAAGGAGCTTCTGCCTGTTTAAAGCAGCAGAAAATTAGGTATATTGGGTTCCATTTGCATTATATTGAGTGCCTGAGAATTTATGGAAATAAAAGACATGCAATCTTGATGCAACAACAAAAAAAAAATCTGAGACTGTACAGCAAAAAAAATATTTGGATAAATCAGTTATTTTGTGGTTTAGGATTAAATCCACAAGCACTATAACTCAACTGAATTTAGGAAAAAGATCTCACCAGAGAACCAGTGCTAAACACAGGTGCCCTTGTTCAGCACTCATCTCCCATTGCTGTGGTGGCTGCAGCAGCTCTCACACAGGGGCTGGGCATTTCCTGGGCAAGATCAGCATCACCTCTGTGCCCACAGAGCAGACCCTCCCCTAGGAGTCTGTCCTGCCTTTTCACCCTGGCTGCCACTTTTCCCAGAGTTTGCTGAGCTCTGTGGGAAGGGATGGGAGGCTCTGAGGTGCCCTCATTTTTCTCTTACATCCTCCAGAGTGCCAGGTCTGTCCTCCCCAAGCCAGGGCATGCTGATCAGTGATTGCTATTTCTGATCTTACTCAGGGAGGAGTGTAAATAAACCCAGCCCACAGCTTGGTGCTGTCCTTCAGCACAGAGCTGGACCTTCCTTCTCCCTTTGAGGGATGGCACATGCTGATAGGAGAGTTAAACAGTACCAGGGAAGGAGCTTCACACCAAGTTCTCCTGCCTGCAGCCAGGTTTGGCCTTATTTCTGCCAAGGGGAGAGGGACAGACACCACCCCGTGGCCTAGGTACCTGCAGGGACAGTGGCTCTCCACAAACAGCCAGGAGCTGCTGCTGCTCTTCTGTCCAAACCAAGCCACAGATCCTCAGTTAGCCCCAGCCTCCTTCTTTGTTTGTCCCCAGAATTTCTTGACTTAGTCTTCCCTTATTCCCACACATCATGGCACTGACACGTCCAGTGCTGTGCCTTGTGCTCTCCTTGCCACTGGATTTTCTCTGAAGCTCCAGCTCATTCCATGACTCAGTACCTACCTCCTTACAAACATCCACCATCATTCCTCTAAGGAACAGGTTTTTCCCTTAAATTCCCTGTGTTTTCCATCATGGCATCTTTCCCTGATGACGCCAACTTTCTCTTTTTCAGCTGACAGATGAATTACTGCCAAGATGTGTTAATTCCCTTTGGGCATCCTCCTTTTCCTTCAGTTTGAGTGATAAACCGTCAGACCTAGGGAACCTCCAAACTGGCTCCAGAGTCCTGAGTTCAGGGAGATAAAGAGCAAGAGTCACAAGAGGTGAGGTCAAGTGCAATAAGCAAGGACACTGCAAGGCAGCTCTCTCCCATGTAGACATCTGGCCATGAACACTTTCTAAACAAGGTTTTCAACACCTGGCCCACTGTTTTCTTGGTAGAAATCCACTGAAATAATTAGACTTATTCACTGTTTGTAAACACAAGGCCCATATTTTGATTACTAGCACAAATTGCCCCCAATATTTGCATGTACATGTAACAAAAAGGGGGGCAGTGAGGGCTGTATTCAGGCAGCAGAGAAATGGGCTGCTGGATGAGGGTATCTCCATCCTCCCAGGGATGCTGCTGGCTCCCCCATGGTTTTGATGGGAAACTAAAAATGAGGTGTCTTTCCCCATGACTGAAATACTGAAGGATTTTTACAGCAGAGTTTTGAGAGAGCCAGAGTTCTGTGAGAAACTTGCCAGTTTGCTTCTGTAACGTCTTCAGACTCTGCTGAGCAATGAATATATTGTAAAATCAAGCTCTTTGTATCATCTTATCTCAAAGCACCTACAGCTGGAGGGAAGTATGGGGACCAGCCCTCTGTGCACTGGGATACCATGGCACAAGGAGAAGAGATCTGTCCAGAGTTGTGCCACACCCTAACAGCTCTGAAACCCCACTGCTGAATCCACTAGGTCTGATTCTCATTTGCTCAGAAGCTCTTCTGTTGGCCAAAAATAGGTGTTGATGTGTTTGACCTTCTCTAAGCAGTGTCCCGAGGGGTGAACAGTGGTCTGTGACCCCAAAACTCCACATTTTCATCTGCAGGTGTAGTACTCACACCAGGCTCTGCAGCTGGGATCCTGTCAGAGCAGCTGTGCAATGGCATTGCTGGACAAAGCCTTTCCACCCACCTACTTATATTCCCTGAAAATCTCCCCTCTCCCTCTTAAAACATGGGTTTGTCAGCTTGGCCTCAGACCTTCAGTCATCACTGAGTAGAACTGCTCCAGAGGAAGCAAAACAAAACAAAGAGGGGTCTATACATTGCTGCTTCCAGTCTTTCACCGGCAGGCATCAGGAGAAACCAGCTCTCGAGCCAGGAGCAGAGGAGGAGGATGAAGAACATCTGAACAGCAGAATCAACAACCACTGCAGCAGAACCCAGCCCTGTTCACTCCACAGTGAGGAGCAGCTGTGAGGCACAAGACTCAGCTTTAACATTTCCTGAGATACTGTGGAGAGGCTCAGATCCATGCAGATGGGACAGAGGCATCAGCCAGAAGAATTCTGTGGTTCTGGAGACAGCAATTTTCAACAGATGGGCTAAATACCCTAAGAATTAAAGTCTGCCCTGTCTCCTTTGGTCAAGGCCATTGAACCCTAGGCCTTGCTGGGCACATGCACAGTCCTGTTTCTGAAGCCCAAGGGATGTTAGAAGGCACTTAAAGTCTTCACCTTCCTGCTCTCATCACACCAAGGTGGGGTTCCAGCTGGATCCCTTCCAGGTGTCTTGTGTAAAGGACTCGTCCTGTTGCATGGACTGGCCTGACTCTTTAGATACACAGAAAAAAGATCCTCATCTCCTGCCATCCATTTGCTTCTACAAAGAACCTCACCAGTCCCAAACACTGTCCCATCCTGCTTCCATCAGCAACCAGAAAATTGACCTGGAGCCTAAGTCACCACATGGAAAAAAAGCTGGTTTATTCCATCGTGGTTGTGATCAGCACGTGGCGTGTGGCAAACACACCTCTACAGAGCTCTTCTCTGGATATGGATTGTCTTAGCTTGAGGAAACTCCTTCTAGACTAATTTTATATCTACTTTACTTGGCTCTTTTTTATCCCTTTCTCTAAAAATGATTCTGCCTCTACTGCAGTGGAAGAGAACTCTCGGTTGCTGTGCACGGCACAACGGAGGTCAGAGACAAAATCAATCCAGTGTGATTTTGTGTGCTCTCAGCACACTGGGGAAGGCTCAGACTGGAAAATCCACGCTGGGCCCCTTCTGAGATGTCACTTCCAGGGATGGCTGTCCCTAGAACAGTGTCTGGGTAGGGATTCAGCCTGGAATCCCAGAGCACTCCCACAGGGTGTGCTGGAAGCAGCAGGAAGAGCAGCACTGACCTCAAAGGCATGAAAAAGCAAAGACAAGGCATCCTAGAAAATGTTATCCATATGGATGAGGAGAAACTAATACTTTAATGCCCTTGCTTGCCATTGGAAATGCCTGGGTGTGACACTGCTTTGCTGTTGGCCACAATTTTTGGTTCTACCTCCTTTTTTCCCTTCAGAAGTACTGAACAAGCAAATGAGAGAGAAATAGCAGCTTGACCAAGTGTGTGTTTTTTTGTATGCCTACACGTGTGTTAGCTGAGGGTGAGAGAGATGTGGAAATTGTTTTCTAAGCAGGATTCTTCTATTATCTATGGAAATAACACAATTAGGGTTTCTAGCTCCTGAGAAGACAATAGATAATGTGCAGATATTGGAAACAAAGACAGTGGTAGGGAAAAGCTGCTTCCAACCTCCACCACAAAGTAAAATCCCATTTTCAAACTCTTTCCAAATCACTTAAAGATATTTAGCTGGTGGAACTGAACTACCTCCAAATCTTATACTAGATGAGGCTTTAAACCAGAAACTTCAGGATTATAAATGCTTTACAAGTGATAAAAATCCCAAGGCTGAAGGTTTTGCTGCATTGCTCTCATCTTCTACAGTCAAGACCATCACCTGACTGTAAAAATGCTAAACCCTCTGTCTGTGCTATTCCTTCCTAAAGACTGTGTCTGAAGCAGGGATCTTTATATGAAAATTTGCTGAATTTTTCTGAATAAAGACAGAATTCAAAGAAACAAAGCCCTGGTACTTTAAGAGCTTCTCCAATTTGTTTTTAAATACTATATTGTTTTAAAACAATATCATCTCAGTGATTCAATTAGTCTCTGAAAGTACTAAAGGCAGCCTCATGAGGCAAATTAGTCAGGGTTTTTATAGCAGAATTAATATGGCAAATCCTCGTATCATGTGGAGCTTTATGTGCTTGTAAATGTAAAAAAAAAATATATATGAAAGGTGAACTCTGGAGTATATAGTGGAATTACTATCATCTGCTCCAGGACCTCATAGGGTCTGGAATTGCTATGGTATATTGGAAGTAATTATTAATTCACAGCAGTTCAGGAAAGCTTTCTGACCAAACCCAAGCTTAATCTCATGAAAAGTCAACAGGAGTAAAGCACGTGCTAAAAATTAAGCTTTTAGGTTTTTTTCCTGAATCAGGGCTGTGCTTCTGTTTAAATAACTATGGTCTGATGCCTGTGCACTGTTTCTCTTTGTATTCAAATCTAGCTGAGGGATCCTACAAAGCCAAAGATAACTAGTTCTGACTGTATGTAACATTCCACATGCATTTCTGTACAAAAACTCATGCAATATTGGCATTAATACAGACTTCACTCTATGCTACAGCTGAAATGCTCACTGACTTCTACTGCCCAGGCATTTCTACCTAGAAAATTGCTTAAAACTTGGGAGTCTGACCTCATACCCTGTTTACTTTGTGGCTTCTGCTGGTTTGAATGGCTATTTTTCCCACTGAACAATTTATTTTAATTCTTTTAGGCCTTTTCAAGGTCCCCCTAATTCCCTGAAGGAATTGCTGGGCTCAGCCCCACCACAGGATGATCCTCATGCAAACAAAGCTGCATTCCCAAGGGAGAGCTGGCAGGATCAGGTTTGAGATGTGTCACCAGGTGCAGCTCAGGAGGAAGAGCTCAGTGATTCTTAGTGATGCTCCACCAGGAAAAGCTTCTCCAAATAACCAAACAGAGCTTTTGGCAGGAAGGAAAGGAACCCCTTATCAACAACCATCCAAACAAAGGATCATTTCTCCCTTGGGATCCTGCTTTCTTTTACACAAACTGCATTCACAGACTGGGTGAAATGCACTCCCCAATTCCTTTCCTCCCACCAGCAGCTCCAGCAGCTCAGGCTGTAGAGAGCAGCCAAGATTTGGGTTTCCTGGTGGATCTGTGGTGAGTGACCTGCACTGAGCAGCATGAGAACCTGGGTAGGGCTGCATGGCTGGTTTCCTGGTTTGTCTGAGGAAAGGTGGCAGGACAGGCTCACCCTGACTGTGACAGGAATGGCCTCTGTCACTGTGTGACAGCACCCTGGACTGCAGTTCCAGCCCATCCATGGCTACTGCTCAGGGTCCCTGGAGAGGCAGAGACTCAGGGAGGGACTCTGAGATTTCCACCAGCAGAACAGAGGAGAGGGTAAAAGCATATCAAGTTATCTGTCCCACTAGAGCTTTCCCCAAGACAAAAGCTCTGATGAATAATATTGTTATTAGTTTAACCAAGGCCTTTGACATCCTTATGCTTAAAAAAGTCCTTTTTGCTCATGACCAGTGTCTACAGTAGCACTCACAGGATTAAACAGCCAAAAATTAGCACCCATAACCAAATCTGCACCCAGAATATTTCAGCACCTTTTGTTAGAGGATCTGAAAGCACTTGACAAATGTTAACCGACATTTGGCCTCACAACCCCCAGTGAGGTAGAACAGAGCTGTCCCTGCAGGGACAGACAGACAGATTGAGGCACAGGGTTACTCAGAGACCTGCTCCCATTCAGACACGAAATTCAGCCATGCCAAGGGCTTAGAGGTGTGCTGACTGCTGCAACCAAGCTTCGTCCCCAGCACCATCCTTCCCCCACAAACCCTCAACGAGCCCTTAGCCTGTGAACTAACCCCAGGATTCTATTTACAATATTTAAAATGACCATTTAGCAGTTGTGCAGCCAGAGAGTTATTCAATCAAATGAAGCTATCAGTGAGAACAAATGGTTCCTTGTGCAAAACTCTGGGTGTAAATGATCATGCACTAAAACTACTGGGTGCAAATTTGGTGCATGATAACTCTGACCCCTTGACAAATCCCAATCCTGGCCTCTCTCTGATAAATATCTTTTAAAAAGTTGCATTATAAGTGTGATCACACGAGCCTCAAAAGATGCAGCCTGCACAGATTGTTTCATCCCAGCAATGCAAGCAAACAAAACGTGGAGTGGCGTTGGGAACAACCCAGCATTCATGGAGCATCAAACATCACAAGGATAAAATCCATCCTAATCACAAGGGGTTGCAAGGCAACAGGGAGTAGGTGTCTATGTTGGAAAAAAGAAAAAAAAAGCAAAGAGAGCAACAAAGAAAGACTTGATTGCACAGATTTCATTTAGGTAAAGTTCTGCAAGAATCAGTTTCATCAAAGCTTATTCCATGAGGGAGGGAGGCAATGGCAGCTGGCCGAGGACGAAGCTTTGGCGCAGTAAAAACCACCAGCCCTGTGTGAGGAGATGAACTTTGCATTCTGGAGGAGGCATTACTGATTAATAAAAGCAAAAGCCTTCTCTAAATACAGCGAGTTTGTTTTTCTCAGATAGAAGAGTTTCCTAAAATACAGGTTTTAGAACACCACAAAACTTCATTTGTTATATAAGTAGAGAATCTGGCCATAGTTAGGAATACTGAAGTGTAAAAAACCAAATACGTAGTCTTAAACATTACAAAAACTATCAAAACATTCAATATTTTGAATTGACCATTTTCCCCCCCCTACACGTGTCTATTTTGGCAGTGATGACAAGATTTCTAAACTGAGTTGCTGTTATTATTGTTCTGCAGTTGTGGTTGGTTTTTTTTGTACTTTTTTTTTTCTGAATGTGTTTTTTAAACAAAAGAAAATCACCAGCTTTTATAAAAAAGAAGGAGCTTGAATCCTTACTCCCAAAACACAGATACAAGGTTTTCCTTTATAAAAAGTGTATTGATTTTTTTGCTATAAAAAGTGACCTATAGGGTGTCAAACCTGAAAACAAATTCTCACAGTGTTTTCAGTGTTGGCTGTTCACAAGGCATTACTGTTACAAACAGAGATAGAGAGATACCATAGGGCAGGTATAAATATTTGTTACCAGCTAGCAGCATTGCATGTGGAAGGTGTTCTACTCCAGGTAACTCAGCTGATTTATGGTTTTTTGCTTAATTATTAAAAAAAAAAATCCCAAACAATATTTGAATAATTTGAATTATTGTACTAACCTTACTTAGCATCTGACACAATCATTCCTAATCTCATCCAAGCTTCTGCTGGCATATTAAGCATCAAACTAGAAACTCCCTTCCTGCCCTCCACAATAAAACCAAGACTCTTTAGAATGCAGGTGCCAAAACTGGGGCTGTGAATGAGGAGCAGGTGAGCTGGCAGAGGCTGGCAGTTTGCACAGGTGGAGAACATCATCTGCCCTGCTCCAGCTTGCAAACTGCTCAGCAAGGGGTCCATTTGCACACCTCCAGGGGAACTACTTTACTAACACTAGGAAAACCACATGGTTGCAGCAGCAGAAGAAACAACAGAAGAAAATGGGAAATGCACAGAATCGTTGGCTCGTCGGCCCCAAATGTCTCACATGCCCATTTCGCACCCCTGTAACTTAGAAGAATGGTATCCCTCTATCTCTATAGACTGGCAGGTGTTGGTTTGTGGCACAGAGAGGAGAAATCACAGAACAAAAATGACATTTAACTGTGTGTCCTTTGAGTTGAAGCACCAGTCACCGATCTGCTTGTTGTGGCAGAGGTACTTTGCTGTATCCCAAATGCAATATGGACATCTCGCCCCGCGCCGTCTACATGGAGTCTCCGAGGGAATCCGAGTCATCCAAAGACAGAGGCAGGTACAAGTCCTGTAGGGAGAAAGGAGAAAATGTTAACCCTCACCATCAGCTCCCACCCTTGGCCATGCAAAAGGAAGCAGCTGAGTGGCTCTGGGCGGCTCAGAGGCTGAAATTCACATTCCAGAGGGTGGAATGTGCTGGTGGCTGGGCTGGGCTCACCAGAATCCAGGGAGTTCCAGGCTAAAATCAAGGCAGGCTCATTGCACAGAGGAGCAAGAGAATTTCTGTTCCTAATGACTGGTCAGGGATAAGTTTCAGAAGTGTTTTTTTATTGTTCTGGATCAATGTGTCCATTCCAGCACATGCATGAAAGAGCAGCACCATGCCTTAAACACATCTCTTTAAACCTAAGTCCAAAATAAAGAGTCTTACCTTGGTTTGACAGCTGCCCTCAGGACAAATCTCCAGGAAAATCACATGTTCCATGGTTTATTCTTTATTTTAAGTAACTTTAAATCAGTAGGAAAGGTTAATAAAATAATCCCAAGTTTATTACTTGGATCAAATGCTCAATGTAAAGGTTTTCCAGTGTCCCTTTCTGGGGTAACTATTTTATTCCATTTGTTTAAAGATCTGTGTGGGACAAGGTACAGGAAACAGCTCAAGGGCTAAATCTCTCATGGGACCTTTCTGAACTCTGACCCACACAGAGGTAATAACTGTGAGCAAAATGAAGAAAACCCCAAATATTCATGAAGGAAATTCACAGAAATCTTGATATAAGAAGAGGTAAAAATAGGACTTTGTGGTGAACTCAACCTAAGCATTTATCACTTGAGCTTTAAGGGAAAAAAGAAAAGTGATTTCATCATAAGCAGGAAATTGCTCCTGGGAGAAAAGACAATGATGCATGAATATTCTGGTAACCTAAAATGCTAAATTTATGTTTGCTGATTGGCTTAACTTAGTGGAGAAAATCATAGCTGGGTTGGCTTTGCCCTCAGCAGTCTCCATCTATTCCAGATGGTCTCAGGGCTGCACTGGAAAGGTCATAAATCAGCCAGCTGAAAACATACATAAAACATTAAAAAGGTGAGTTTTACTTGTCTTGACCAAGAAACAAATCCTCACCTCCAAAGTTCTCAATGAGATGGAAAGTTTAGAAAATATTTAGTGTCCCTGATGCTGAAGCAAAGGATGCAATTTGCAGCATTACTTCTGCTGAACTGATGAACTGAGACCATGTGCCAGATTCTGTCCTCAATTACAAATTAATAATAAATATGAACACATGGTGTTAAATTTCGTGTGTTTTCTCAAACTTTGAGCAGCTGAGAACAGAGTGAGGTCCTGAGGAAAACAGAGTTTTTATTTGGATTCAGCTATGCCTTTGTTAAACAGAATTTGTTCAACCCCTGCAGTCTGGCCCATGGTGGGTTCCATGTGGCTGCTGACTGCAAAACCTCAGCACCATCAGAATTTTTAAATTACTCTTCAAAAACCTGGAGTCAATGGTTTCAAAGTTGGGCTGAGAGATCCATTCTGTCTGCTAAAGAGAAACCCCCCTGCCTTCCTCTCACACCTACATTTGTGTCCAAGCTCCAATTCCCCTATCAAGTGACAACTCTTGGGAGCAGCATTGTGTCTATTCCAGAAATGCAAAGGTCCACGGAAATGAAAGTCAGAACTCAGCACAGACTGACCCTGAATAACAGGAACTGAAAAAGCTGGTACAGCTGCTCTGCCTTTTAAATAAATCAATACATGAATTATCCATGAGGCAGCACAGGTTTCTTGATCTCTGCCAGGATGCTGTGCTACCTGTTGGCCTGTTCCACAACACAATTACCACACCAGCTGTAAGAATCACCTGCTTCCTGTAAAACAGAGCATGGCCTTAAATAATTTAAAAAAAAAAAATTCTTGAGGAGCATCATTAAAGTGATGTCCGAGAGCTCCAGCAACATTTGTGTTGCTTCTGCTCTTTAATGGGCCTGATTTGCCAACACTTGAGGCTTTTCAGGCCAGGAGGGTTGACATGAAACCACATCCATCAATGAATTTTTCAAATAGTGGTACAAGCTCATGGTTGTCTCCTCTGATCCCTCTGGATGGTCTCCAGCACACATTAACAACTCCAGGGGAGGAGTCAGGCCAGTGCTTTGTTCACCACCTTCCCAAAAGGACAACTTTTACAGGTAAAGGGCCAAACTCCCCTATTTAAACATCAGGAGTTGTTGTTATTCTTCCATAGGACATGGCCATGACTTCAGTGTCACCCAAACCTGAGGGGCTGAGGCAGAAGGAGGTGTAGTAAGGTATAAGAAACATAATACCTTGTGCTTACGGAGGCTCCCGGGGCTGGTGGGCGTGGAGATCGGGGACTGCTTGGATTTGGGTGTGGACAGCTGGCTGCTGGAGGTCCCGTTGGCTGGCAGAAAACAACACACAAGCTGGAAATCAGGCAAGCAAGAGGAAGGTTTTTCTGCTTTGGGGAGATGGAAGGTCTCCAAACATTTAACGCCATGGTTTATTCATGTTAGGCAGGAGGAAAAAAACCAAGTGAATAGCATAGCTATAAACATAACTCGAGGATTTCAGCTGCAAAATATAGTCAGATACAAAATGAATTGAAGGAGCAATATTTCACACAACAAATATTCACCAAGTCTATCCAAGGCACATATCACCAGAAAAACAGAAAGACAGTTTCTGTGTTCTCAAACTGTTTTAGGGCATGACTGGAAACCAGAGGCTGAAGATATCCTGAATCCTACCCAAGCAATGTCAGATGTCAATTATAGACATTAAAAATTAAACAAACAGCAGCCTTGAATGCCATGACTGTAGTTTGCTGTGGGTGGGATTAAGTGACCAAAGAGCCTGATTGGAATTATGCTTTCAATTGTAACAGCTGAATCTACAAATCAGTTACTTAAAATTCATCAAGCACTTGAGTGGCTGGAGGAGACTGAATAAGTGTATGAAGTATCATGGAGTAAAATGTTTGAATGTTGTATTTTTAAGAGCCAAACCAGCACAGCTCTTGCTTTAATGCCTAAGAAAACCTCACTCCTCTGTTTGCAGCAAAGGCAGAGGTTAAACAGGTGTGAAAAGAAACATCTGCTCAAAGCCCCGGGACAAAGGAGGAGCTGCCAGCACCTTAAAGCAACAAGTTCATGGTGGTGTGGCTCCTCTGACTTCACATCCATCATCTCCGTGCTCTTCCTCCTCTGTTGGAAGAGGTTTTTCATCACACACAGTTTTTTCCCTGTTACAAATGCACCTGAGGAAATGGATATTTTTTTTTAAAGGTGGTAGAAATAATGATTTATAGATAATTGGGGAACAGAGTGACATTTCACCTCCCTATCTCACTCAAACCACTCTTTATTGATAGGGAAAAAAAAACTGTTCTGGAAAGGCAGGAGCTGTTTCCTGCTGGCCCCTGCACTGAGCTGTGCCACTCTACAAAATGAGCTGCCCTCCAGGCTGGTGAGGAAAAAAAGTAGAGTTCTCTAACTATATGCCAAATAATGAAGGCAATTCAGTAAAAAAGAACTTGGATCTCTTTTATGTTTTATTTCACTGAGTGAATTTGTGTTTCCTATTAAAGAAAATGTGGGGAACAAGAGGACTGATATCATCTCCATTAGCTAGAATCCATTTCCAATTTCTAAAATGCTTCTTTCTTTATCTCCAATTGTCACTGATCCTTCCTAAGCTGAAGAATGCCACCTAACAACTCTGCAAGAAACCTCAATTTCCTTTCCACAAACAAGACTGGAACAACAGCAGAGCCAGTGTGCAGCAAAATGGATGTAATTGCTGCAGGGCAGGACAGAAATTCCCTAATACAATGAGAGTTTTAAGTGCTACAGCAGGCATGTAAATATTTTATGAGCATCAACAAAAACCCAGATGTGACATCCAAATCAGAAATGGAATGAGATGGATGGATATCATTACAAATAGAGCAGAATTTTGCAGCAGGAGCAACAATGAAGAAGCCCAGTTTAATCTTCTCTGCCTGCTAATGAAGAATAGTGTTCATAAGCAAACTTGCCTACATTTCCTTTGAACTGAAATGCAAGAAAATAACAGGAGGCAAAGAGCAGGTCCCAGGTGATGCATAACACTGCTGCTCCACTAAAATCTGCTGATGATTTAGGTAGCTCAGGATCTCACCTACACTCAGCTATCAGGAACTGTTCTTTAGAAACAGCTTTCAATTCTTTGGGTTTTTTTCACCATTTTATTCTTTGTGCATTATGGCATATTCATGGCATTGTATTTGCTCTGCAACATCAATTTACTTTAAAGTGCATATGTAATATCCTTTAATTGCAGGAGCACGAGCACCTTTCTCCACAGGATCCTCACCTTCCCCGTGCATGAGGCAGTTTGTACTCAGGAGAGAAATCAGGCTTGTCCAGCATATGAAAGGGAGGATGGAGAATATTCCTGTCATGTTTGAGATGAGAGATCCAGGTAAACTGAATTCTCTGTCTGCTTCCCCCACAGATATTTTAGAATCACAGAATGGTTTGGGTTGGAAGGGATGTTAAAGCTCATCCCATTTCACCCCCTGCCATGAACAGGGACATCTTCCACCATTCCAGGCTGCTCCAAGCCCTGTCCAGCCTGGCCTTGGGCACCTCCAGGGATCCAGGGGCAGCCACAGCTGCTCTGGGCACCCTGTGCCAGGGCCTGCCCACCCTCACAGCAAAGAATTTCTTGTTAATACCTAAACCCGCCCTGCTTTAGCTTAAGTCCATTTCCCCTTTGTCCTATCACTATATGCCCTTGTCAAAAGTCCCTCTTCAGCCTTTTTTAAGGCACTTTTTTAGGCAGGTTTCTCACAGGGAACTGTTCCCTGAGTGTTGCTAAGGTTTGCTGGGATGACTGGGGCTCTGGATCCAAATTCCCAGTGGTGATAAGCACCAAGACCTGCAAATGAGGTTAGTGACACCCATCTTTTGAACTCACAATTCTGTTCACAAACAGAACTGGAAAAAACAGGGCCCAAAGCTCACAGTGAAGGCTCAAAATGTGTGGAGATATCTATTTCTACTGATTTGTTAAATAAGGTTAATAATCCATGCTTGACTGGGGTTCCCAGGATTCTGCAAATGAGATCCCAATCTGAGGAGCCTCTACACCACAAGAGTGAGAGGAATGACCATGAAATACATGGATAGTTTTGTCTCCAGGTCAGGGTTTGAAGTGTCACCAAGAAAATAAAGAAAGGGAAGAAGCAGAACAAGGACAGCAGGAAGCAAATGTAGAAACAGCAGCTTGTTCAGAGAGCACGAGCCATCCTGCCCTTCAGGACAGAAAAATAAACCCTCAGGAGTGGAAGAACTCAGATTGCACAGGCATCCTTTGCTCAGGCACCTCCAAACTTCCAGGCACTCAGCTCTGCAGTGCTGGCACCCTTTTCCCCCCATGTTTGGTGAGGGGATCTCTCCTGGGTGTGCCCCGTGAGCTGGCAGGGAGCAGGACACAGGGACAAGCAGGGGACAAGAAGGGGAGAAGCTGCTCTGTCCCGTGTGGCTGATGCCTTGAGAAGGCTGACCTAGAACAGAGGCCAGACAGAGTTAAAGAATAAAGCAGGGATTTATTAAAAGGATCTCCTCAATGGATCCACCTCAGGCAGCACAAGAGCCCAGCCAGGGCTGCACCCAAGATGAACCAAAATGGTCCCAAAATGCACGAGCGGGCACGGGGTCTCTCCCTTTGATCAGTTCTGCTCCATTTACATCTTGGAGTTCATTGTCCAGTTACAGCTCCAGCCCATGCAGTCCCATCCTTCTTGTTTTTCTTTCTTCAGCCCACGTTGTTTGTGCTCTTGGGCCTGAGATTTGGATCATTTGTCCTTGGTCCCCAGCTAGAGCAGGAATTGTTTTGTCTCCCTGCTCTGTGCAGAGCTCACCATCCCCTGATATGAAGCCCAGACCCACACACTGTAGCAGCACAGAATCTGAAAATATAAAAGCTGAAACCTGAGGCATCATGGCATTCCCCAGACATCTGCTGCCTTTGGACACACTCATCCATAATGACCCCTGGGAGCAGCCCTGCCGCCAGGACAGACGGACACTCTGGGTCTGTTTGCTAATTGCTGCTGCCTGCTGAATGTGCTTTTGTCCCTCTGTCCATTAGTGGACTAAGACATTAAGGTCCTGCAGCAGCCTCACAGCCCTGCTCGTATTCTCCCCGAGCCAAATCAAGGCAAAGACATTTTCAAATTTCAGTTCAGGTACCTGTGACTCTGTCCTGGTTTTAAAAACCATAAGCTCTCATATCACAGCATGTTTTTATACAACTGAACCCTTGTTTGGTATGTCAGTTAGTGTAAGAGAAATTCAAGCTTTTATAACAAAGAAAGAATGGCAAATGACGTCATTATTTTCTCTCCTGTATTTCTCCCCTGAGATTTAGCTCCGGCTTTTGCTTAGCCTGACTCCTTATTGGAGCAGTCTGTTAAAGAAATTTTGCCAAACTTCATGCTGACCCTACTCCATTTAAATCTCATGGATCAGAGCAGAAGCACAGAGGCTTCTCTTCTCATGCCCAGTTTTCCTCTGCCATGTTAGGAGAAGGAAGTGGATGGTGCCCTACAGGCGTGGTTTAGTATGGATTTCACTGCTCTAAGCTGTGTCTTATAGCAAAGCTGACTCCCTAGGAAGAAAGATTGAGGCTAGAAATACATAGAAGCTTTGTAACTCAAATTTTGCCAGAAATCCACTGGCATTGCTTAGGAAGTACAGATATGGGTTGGGTCTTAGTGAGGGAAGGTGTGGAAGAGGTTTTACAGCAAGTTCTGTGAGCCAGAGAGAAGTTTGATAGGAGGATCCACGTTTACCCCTGAAAGACTTTTCTACCAAGGTCATTGACATAGACACCAAGAAAGAAAGAAGGGTAAATAAGAGAAAGCTGTAAGTGCCTATTCCAATAAGCACTTTTGTTTGTCTCTCATGACCAATGAGTAAAGTATAAACTTAGGAGTTTTGTAAGAATGTATAAAAAGCATGCATGCTAGAATAAAACAGGGTTTGAAGCCTTCTGAAAATGGAGTGTGTTGCTTTGTATTGTCTCTGTCTCAACTACTACAGGAAGGGAGAAAGGATTTCCCTTGGGAATACAAGGATTGGGGTGTGTTCCCATCTCCTTAGAGCAAGGAGACACTTCTGTGTTCTTCATTCATCCATTTAATTTTCATTCATTCCTTTAAATGACTGCTTGGTAAGAGAAAAGCATCGTGCCAAGAAAAAAATGTTTAAATTGCTTCTGTGGATTTGCCACATCACTTTTTTTGGATTTCCTGGGAGCTGAAGGGCTCTGGCTGCCTACAGGGATTGAGCTTTTCACAGTGAGGCCCTAACACGTCACTGTGAGTTGGGTTCAGACTCCTTTCACCCAAAGACTTCCCTCCAAACCTCCACAGACATCAGTGTCCAGATATGTCACAATGGCCTTGGAGACCTTGGTGGGAAAAAAGGATACAGAAACCTGCACAGAAAAGAACTGGAAATAACAGAAACAACACAAAACCAAGGAAACGCTCATGAGTTTCCACACGACAACCACAGCAAAGTGAAAGACAACAAAGGCAAAAGATACAAATGGGCAGGAAGGCAAACATATAGCAGAAATATTGCATCTATTTGAAGTAAAACTGCTTTTAAATAGTTTCATGCATTAAATGGCTGAGATTCTAGGGGGGAAAAAATGGGTCAGATCATCTTTTATTAATCAGACTTCATTCAGCTTTCTTTGCTTTTTGAATGTGGTAACTCCAAAATCTCATCTAAATGTAAATATTGATTCTTAAAAGATGTGTAAATCCACTTAATTTATTACCAACTCCATACAAGAATACAAAATAGTATTCTTTTTCTCTCTGTCCTGAGAAAACAAGAGTCTTCTATTTTTCAGTATTAAAAGAGCTCAGTCTTTTTTATTCTCATTAAGCAGGACAAGTGGCATTTTTTCCTTTATTGAAATTACAGGAAAGCACGAAAGACTCTTGTCTGGACAGATTAAAGAAACCTGATTTGCTCTTCATTACTGACCTTAACTCCAGGAGCTGGTTATTGTTCAGCCTTTCTGGCTGTTTTAATCTCCTCCTGAAAAGCTCTGCTAAGTGTGTTCATTAAAGCTCATCAGATGAGTCACCATCCTGGGCCTGGAGTCACTCAATCAGTTAAAATCAGGCACACAATAATTGCCATTTCATATTAAACTCTGTGTTCATGCAGAAAACTCTGGTTCTGGTGGGAATCAGCACCTGATGCTTGTGGAGAAGGTTTAAAGCTGCTCATGGCATGAGCTGACTCCCACATCACTGGATGTTACTTCTGGGTTTTTGTAAATCAACATCACGTTTCCCATCGTGCCTTCAATGTGCCTACACAGCTTCAGCAGGCATTTGGGATTGTGAAAGTGGTTAAATTATGGCAAGCCTGAGCTTGAGAATAGCCAGCAATGGACTCTTGAAGAAAAACTTTATGAATGCAAAATCACTTCAGAGAGAAATATTTTTTTTTAAAAATACAGAGTCTTGGCATGTGCCAACCGATTTCACACTGTCCCTTTAGGTAGCTGAAGAACACTCACACACCCTAAACAAATGAACTGCTTCCTGGGGGAAATCCTTCTGACTACTGCCAAGAGAATTTTTTGTTTAATAATCCCATTTCTACTGATGGTCAGCTGTTGTGTGATGTTCCCATGCAATATGCAGCACGTTAGCATGATGATGAAAAGGAATTTCGGGTTTATATTACCTGTGTTGATGCTGTGGGACACCTGAACTCAAGCTGTGAAGCTCTCCTGGAATTCTGACATGTTTAATTGATGATTTGGCCATTTCAGTGAGAGGCCACGTCTGGTTCTCTTTTGGAGCAGAACAGGCAGGCAGGTGAGAGATCAGTCATAACCCCAGAAGCTCTCCATGACTCTAAAAACTATCCATTACCAGAATTACTGCAATATGCAGCCCAGCCTTGGGCTGACAGCTCTGCAGCTCTCCACATGTGCTGCTGCTGCAGGAGGGAGGCATTTCAAATGGTGGAAGCTGCTGCAGAAAATTAGGTTTCCCATTTTCCCTCTCTTACATTACTGAATGAGTGTCTCAGTGTCACATCAATAAACCCATCAGCAGTTCTGCAGTTCCAAGGTCACTGGTCTCCTTTAAATAATGATTGTGAGGAGCCACTCCTGACCTGTGCAATAATCACCATTTGCTTTGCAGAGGAGGTTACCCTAAATCACTCTGTATCTGTAGGGACCATCTGGGAGCACTGTGGGTCTTGATTTCCTTCCTGGGGAATAGAAACTTCTTTTAAAATATTTTTGGGGAAGGAGCCTGTGAGACTGTGGCTGGAACAACCTCAAGCCACAACCACGTTTCACCAACCAGGAGACTCCTTCCCAACATTTATTAGCTTCTTGTTTCCAAGAGACACCCGAGTTTCCTTTGCAAACACAGGGAGTTTGTGCCTTTCCCTCCAGCATAGTGAAAGCCAGACACCAAGAAACAATCACTCACCATCTTGGTGGTTACCTGAATCAGCCGGGGACTTGCTGCGGCGCATGGGCGCGGGGCTCTTGGCCGAGCTCTTCTGAGGGGTGGGGGAGGATTTGCTGCCTGTGGCACCTGCTGGGCTCCCCTTCATCACCCGGCACTCTGGGGAAACACAAACCCTCCTGGTTATGGCCCTGATGCTCCCTGGTGTGAAACAGCCACGGCAGCTCAGTGCCTGGTCCCCAAAGAGGTGCAGGAAATCCCAAGGCAAGAGGAAAGCTGCTATCATCCCTTGTTCTCCAGGGCTGAAAGGAGACTCTTCAAGGGGAGGGCAAAGAGAACAGCTCTGCTCCTCTAGAGGAGGTGCTGGGACTCTGTGGGTGTCGGGCTGGCTCCTACCTGTGTCCCACCAAACATTTTCTGCCCTTCCCCTTCCCTTGGCTCTCCTGAGCACAATGAAAATGGCCAACACTGACTGAGGGAACATCCAGGCCAGGAAAATCAAGTTCATTTGCTGTAACCCTCCTGTGAAGACCCAGTACCAGGAATGGTGAGTGCCCTTTCTGCAGGTGCAGAAAGCCAGCAAACAGCTTATGGTGTGTTGTAAATAAAGTCTCCAAGTGGCAGATGGGGCAGCTGCCCCAAGAGGCTTTCACCTAGCTGGAATCAGCCTCTCCTGTCCTCAACAAGCTGCAACTTTTCAGATGCACAAAGCAAAGGAGACAAAATGGTTTTACAAAGCACATCCTCTGTCCTGGCCACTCCTCCCTTTCAGCAAGGTTTATACAAACAAGCCCAGCAGATTTATGTACTGGAAGACATGAACAGATGTGAACCCCAACTGTGCTTTCTTAAAAAACAAATAGGCCAAGAAGAGGGGGAAATATAAACATGATCTAGGGAGTCCTGCGGAGGGGAACTAAAATGCTAACAAACCTCCACATGTCCCAGGATTTCAGGCATGCCTGATCTTCAGAACCAGGCTTTATTTACACTGAGAGCTAACAGAAAAGGAACTTTCAACCCCTCAAGTTATTAACTTAACCCAGTTAAGAAGAAGGAAATAAAAAAGGGATTTCCTTTTTGTCAGATGTTAGCTGGTTCCACCTCATCTTCTCCAACAGCTTGTCCTCACCAAGATGTGAAAAAATGTGTCATTTTTACAGATGTGAGTTACATGTTCCACATACAGGCAGTTTTTAATGGAAAAGTTCAGCTCAGCCCCATGTGCTCCACACTGAGGACCCCCTGGAATGGAGTCCCCAGTGGAATTAAGGCAGCACAGAGCAGATAAATAATTGGTCAACCAAAAGCAAGCTGTCTGACCTAAATGTATGTGTTATTTAATTATATATCAATGTATCTATGAAAATGTAATTGCCTTCAATTTTTCCCCAGGCTTTCCTCATTGTCAGCCAGCCAAGGGTGCAATCTCTGCTCCTTCTGGATGGTTTGAGAGAGACTTTTGCTGTTGGGCTATGCAGCACAAGAATGTGAGGAGAGGAGGCCTTGTGCTCCAGGGATGCTGCATGGCAAGAATTAAACCTACAGTCAGCTTATTTTCTCTCCTGCTAAATCAATTTTGGAAATTGTAAATCAGAGATAGAAAAAGTTGTGGGTTTTTTCCTTCAAAAATACTTGAATTCTCACAGATGATGTCACAGAAAGGCTTGTAGAGGTCCAGCCTCAATATAACCCAAATCTTTTATACATGAAGAGCAGTACTGGTGCTGTGGGGGGACTCAAAGGGTGTCAGGCAGCTGTGTTTAGTCACCTGAATTACTCACTAAAAAAAAATAAACCTAAAAAAGTAAAAATACTTCATGTTAGGTCTTTGCAAGAGCTTCCAAAATTATGTTCTTCCCAGGGGAGTAATTCCTTGGAAGGAAACCTGGCTTTGCATTTTCCAGCACAGAAAGGCTGACTCTGAGGAATTCCTCCAGCCCAGCCCTTGGCAAGTGTCAGTACTCCAGAGGCAATCCCTGAGCTTTTGCAGGAGGTGGAAACCTGGATATGCTGAAGTTGGTGTGAAAAGGCCTCTAAATGTCACCAAAGTGTGACATTTCCACCATGCTGAAACCAGTGGGTACAAAAGGGACAGAGCAAAGTCATCTGGAAGGTGTTCAGCAGCAGGATTAGAGGGTGGAAGCTGTGGTGGGCAGCCAGAAGGAAAAAGATGACATAATCCTCTCTTGTGCTGTTTCTCTTTTTGTTTCCTGACGTCCTGCCAGAGCGAACATAATAACCAGCAATCCTGGTGTGTGTCATCCAAACAGGCAAGAGAAATTTCCCCATGACAGAGGAGATTTTATTAAGTGACACTCATCTGCAAAACCTCAGGATTTGCAGCTCTCCTGGCAGCATCTGCCCTGGAAGAAGGAAGGGTGATGGGTGCACAATGGGGAAACACTGCTGAGGCTCCTCATCTGCTCCCTGAGAGCTGCAAGGCTCCCCTGAAACCCCTCTGGAGCTGCTCACTGCCTTCCCAACTGCAAACTTGGCTTCTTCCTGCCAGAGAAATCCAAGCTGGAGAAGTGAGCAGTGCCCAAAGTGGAGGCAGAGAGCTGGGCTTTCCATCCAGTTGTTCTGCCAGGACTGCATCCAAGCTGTTTTCCAGCCTGGAGCTCCCTATGGAGCTGACTCATCTGCTGAGTGGTGAAAAACAACGTGAAGCTCAGCTTACAGATCACTTCCCCAGCCTGACACAGGCTTTATTCTCTGCCTGTAAAGTCTCAGCTGAACCTTGGAAACTTCCTTTGAATTACCCCAAAACCATCACATGGGTTCATCTGGAGTGCACAGGTCAGAAGTACCAGCACTAAAATAAAATCAGGCTTGCAAAGGAGTAATAAAAAGCATGGTGTTTGGAGATTAGAGGCTGCTTGGCTTCCTGGCATCCAGCAGAAATCCTCTTTGGTCCTCAATGCAGAACCAGTTTGCAGCACATAGGACAGGATGGGGCTTGTGTTCCTTACACAGCACACCTAGAGCTTTGGGAAGCGAGCCTAGATGCTTGGAGATCACATTTTTTTAGTTTGAATGATTAAAATGACATTAATTTCCTCTTGCTGCACTCACTGGCACCTGCAGAGAGGTGGGTACAGCTGCCAGGTGGGGTGGGTGGTAAGTCCTACAAGCAAGCTCTGTAATATTCTGTAAAATCAAAGATTTCATGGCATAATTGATCACAGAGACTCACATTATTACAGATTTCTGCTGGCAGTGGTGGCAAGGAAAAATAACAGTGCTGTCCCAGTCATGCCCCCAAAAAGGGAATTATTGCTCTGCTTTTTGAATCAGAAGAAGTAAGCAGTGGAAATGTGATTGTTTTTTCAGCTGTTGCTTGTTTCCATTTTTAATATGCACGTGTCTACATAAGGATGATTAGTTCTCAAGAAAAATGCATCTATCTGACTGTGAGTGGAGAAAATTGAAAGTATAAACACTCCCAGATTTTGCAGTAAATGTCAAAACGCTGTAGGAATTAATTTATTCTGACTATACCTCAGTCAGTATTTGCCTGATTATAATACTGCTGACTGGATAAGTATCCCAAAAGGATGTTAAATTCCACGTACTGGGTCTTAAAAACCAGAACAAAAGCATGCAGCATTATGATCAGATAGGAGCAAGTGCATGGCAAGGCAATAAAAGCGCGGAGTGTGTTTGATGTTACCGCTTTCATCCAGGGAAAAGTCATCCTGTGCATAGCGGAACTTTTCTGGGCCACAGGCGATAAACACATCATCATCCCCAAAGAAATCGTGGAGACAGGTCACCTACAGAGAGAGCAAAGTCATGCATTTTATTGTTAATTGGCAACGTTCTGATGGGGCTCAGCTTTGCTGAAGCAGAAGGGGGCTCTGCCTCTCTGCTGCTCCCCCACCCCAGGTTAATGTGGTGCTGCTTTCCCTGGGGCTGGTGCTCATCACACAACTGCCCAGGGCAGGTCAGGCCTAACAGAGTCATTAAACAAAAAAAAACAAAAAAAAACCCCAGAGAAACCCCCAAACAACTCCCTTACAAGCTCTTGGAGGTTTGGCATTTCCCACCCAGCTGACAGGATACATCAGTCACCCGAAGGAATGACACAGCTACTTCTAAAATAAGAACAGAGGTGCCCCCTGTGCTGCTGCGGTGTGATTTCATGGTTCCTCAGAAATCTGGTTCCTCCCCTGAAGATTCTCCCCAGATGTGTCAGTCACCTTTCCTTTCCCCACCCTGACCCCTGCTGAGCATCAGCCGAGTGATTGGCACATTCAGAAGATGCCCTCTACCCCTCGGGGGACATTGGGCCACCTGGGTGTCCTTTGTCCTTTGAGACCTCCCCCCCACACCTGGTGGGTGGCTCCCTGTCCCTTCCCCTCTCCCCTCCCTCAGGTAAAAGGAGCCAGCAACCACAGGGCCAGGGATTCTGTGACAGTTCTGTGACAGTTCTGTGAGGTTCTGTGAGGTTCTGTGAGGTTCTGTGACGGTTCTGTGAGGTTCTGTGACAGTTCTGTGAGGTTCTGTGAGGTTCTGTGACAGTTCTGTGACAGTTCTGTGAGGTTCTGTGAGGTTCTGTGACAGTTCTGTGACAGTTCTGTGAGGTTCTGTGAGGTTCTGTGAGGTTCTGTGAGGGAGTTGCTGAATTCAGAGGCCCGTGGGCCAGAATAAAGCTCTGGATTATAAACTCTTCATCAGAACCGACTCCTTTCCTTCACCATCGCCTTAAAGCTTCTCTGTCAAGGGAAACCAGAGGAGAACTGGAGCCCAGGCATGTCTGGACCGGTCCCCACGTGCCCAGCAGCAGCCAGCTGGCCAGAAGTGTCTCTGGGGTGAAGGAGCAGAGCAGCCACGGTTAGGGCCGGGCAGGGCAGGGCACGTCCTGTCTGAATGTTGGTGACACCAATACTGTGCCACACTGGCAGGGCTGTGACACCACTGCCTGTGCTGGGGGTGTCTGGGTACCTACAGAGCCTAAACCCTCAAAGAATCACTGGATTTAAACACAGGTGTAGAGATGTGACTCCTCCTGAGCAATTCTGATGACAAATTTTAAAGCCAAAACGTTTATCTGTGCTATTGGTGGAGAGACCCAAAGTATGACAGGACAACTTTCCCACCCTAGCACCATTTAATCCAGATTTACTGCAGGTGTTGTGCCAGCCTCTCCCTCGCTGAGTACCTTGCTCCTCATTTTTGCCATCCTCAATAGGAGGAAGTTTTGTCTGGCAGTACCTGGAGCTCCAAATTCTGCCTTGCCTTGCAGCAAACAGAAACAAAGCACAAGATGTGGGAGCCCCATATCCATGGATTTAATCAGAGAATTGATACCTGGGAGTTTGGAAACGTGAAAATGCACTCAGGTTGCTGGGAGAAAAATTTAAAACCCGATCAGGCTGGGAGCTCTTCAGCTGGCAAAGTTCTGCAGATGATGGACTTGCAATTCCTAACAATATCCTGATATCCCAGATATACTGACCAAATATTGTGTCAGGAGCAGCAAAACTGCTCATCTGCCATCACCCCAGCGTGGAACAGCCCCAGCAGAGCCAGCCTGGGGCAGCCACACACCCGAGCACCCAGCAGAGCCCAGGATGGCTCCCTAAAGCTCCACTTTCCCAGGAAACCATTCCAGGCAAGGCCAAGGTCAGCACTGGTGTTTATAATGGAGGTAAGAGACTGAGAGCTGCTGCTGCTGCTGACCAGTGCTTTACCATGTCTGGGCACTGGGAGGGACTGGAGAGAGCACTGGGGATAACCATGGGGAACTCACTGGAGGCAGAGCTGAACTTCTGTGTCTACTGATCTTTTGGAGCTGGACAGTGAAAAGTTAATTTCAAGCTCTAATAAATCAGCTCTAAAGAAGGCTTTTGGCTATCTTAATAAGGCTCAGTGTTTCACACTGGTTAGTATAATGTACAATTAAAGTACTGCCCATGAGTGCCAGCACTGGTTACAATGCCAAACCTTAGTGAAAAGCCTGTTTTTCACATTGTCATGACTTTCAAAATGGAGCAAGCTGAAATCTGCTGTGGCTTTGATGATCAGAGTTAAAATTTCCTCTGCTAACTCCAGTGAATTCCTATTTCTGATTGCCTAAAATTAGATTTGAAAATAGCTAACTTCATCTATAGAGAATTCTCCCAAAGAAAAGATGACATTTCAAACCAGCACTTGGTATTACAGCCCTCCTCCTGAGGATGTGTGGCACTGCTTCATTTGCAAATAATTGGGTTTGGCTCAACACATGAGTTCCCATCTGAATGCTAACTACTACACTTGTGCCACTGGAAAGACCTGTGGGTTGCTCTGCTCCACTGTGCAGTTAAATCTGTGATCTAAAGTTGGATCAAAAGGCTTCAAAAATTTCCCAGCCTTTTGCATGACATCAGAAAGAACCCACAGATGCTTTTGTTGTCTCCAGGTCAGAAGTCCAAGTGTGGATTTTGTCCTCGACTGCCCACAACCACCCTGAGCAAAAACAAAGTCCAGTCAACCAAGAAAATCTTCAGATCCAAGGATCCAAACACGATGGAGAAGTCCCAGAGTGTCCAAAGACAGGAACCTGACTGCATTTCAAACAGAGACATTTGTAATTCATTTTTCTGCATGCCTGTTCCTCCAGAGAGCAGTTATTGTGTGTATTTTATAGTTCTGAACAGCTGGTGAGCACTGGAGGCTGGTAGAGAATTTGATAGTCTACTTGCTGAGCTCCAAATATTCAGGAAACAATCACTCCTGTCTTTGCCTTATTTGTCCCTTTTTGGTTTCCTGTTGTAACTTTCACTACTAGGAGCTCACCACAACACAGCAGAAAGGACAGCCAAATCCCCACTCTCCTCAAATAGTGCAAAACATTGCAAAATTCAGAAAATAACTGTGCTCCTGTACTATGGGGCTGGAGCTCTGTTGTTTATGTTCACTATGTGTGTGGTATTTTCTATTTACCTTTTGTTTATTCAACCCCAGTCCTTGATCACTGCTCTGAGTCCCTGAAACACATCCCAGATGGGTTCCTGTCCACAGGAAGTCTCTGGAGTAAACTTTCTTTGGGAAAAATGGGACTTCACTGCTGGGTCTGAGAGCACCAGAGCCAGTTTGTCTGAGGGGTGCATGGAAAAAAGAAACCCACCAGGATAAAGCCCTGAATATGCTCATCCCTGAAGGATGTGAAGCTTGGAAGTGGGGCCATGCTGGGATAGCTGGTTTGAGACCTCATTAACCAGAATGGAATGTTTAAGGGTTGTTCTTGACAGGCAAGGCCAAACCTCTCCCTGCAGTAATGTTGTAGAGGCTTTTAGTGACTCCCAAATAACATTATTGGTCCTCTCTCCATTCTTCAGAAGTCTTTTTTCTGATGTTTTCTCCGTTAAAAGAAACAAATAAATAAATGAATGTGGTACAAGTCTCCCCCCAAGCAGTGTGGACTTTTTGAAATAGTATTTTCTGCTTTAGCTTACTCTGATCTACCACTCTAATTATATCCAATAATTCACTGGAATACCATGAAAAAAAACAAACCTGAAAGAAGCAGTTTATAGCAACAAAAAATTTACTCCAGATGATAACCTGAAAATAAATTTTTTAAATGCTGCATTTTGCTTTTAATTATAAATTTATTAAAGCACGAGAAAAAAAAACCAATAGTAGTCAGATAGTGCAAGGACCAATGCTGCCACTTGAAAATGGTGATTTTGTTGGTGGCTGTTGTCAAGCACCCTCAGCAATGACATCAGGAACCAGCAAAATAGAAAGAATTTGTCTTTTTGCAGTTTTCAGTCTACAAGCATTTTTCATCTAGAACAAAAATTAAACTGGTGTTTATAGCTACAGTAGACAAGACAAATAGCATTGATTTCCAAGCATGCCTTTGTTTAAGGGAGGATAATATTGAATTTGAAATTCAAGATTGAAAGGACAATATTGACTTGGGAAAGGATCATACTGCATGAAACATTTACTCTCCAATTCCTGTAGCTTAAGCAATTCCAAGGAAGGAAATCATATCTATATCACAGCCCTGTCAATGAGGCACAAATTCATTTCTTACAAAGTCATTATTCCTAATAGATCTGATGG
This sequence comes from Peucedramus taeniatus, assembly GCA_013400575.1. Lineage (NCBI taxonomy): Eukaryota > Metazoa > Chordata > Aves > Passeriformes > Fringillidae > Peucedramus > Peucedramus taeniatus. The sequence continues at coordinate 58,085 of WBNO01007132.1, read as the reverse complement.
TAGCATTTTTCTTTGTGCCAAGGTCTGATCTTTAAAAACCCTTATAATATATATTATGGAAGAAATAGAAGGTTGTAGAGATTAGTTTGCAATTCCTTAGGTTTTCCTTGTTAAATTAAATCCTTCTCTGCTTATATTAGAAAAAGCTTTCCTGAGAGCACAGCCTGGCTGGGATTTCTGCAGTGACAGTCCATCAGTGTCTGCTGCAGCAATTTTAATTGCAGAGAGGAAAAGCTGCAGCCTTGTGAGAGCTGCTGAGCCCCTGCCTCATTTTAATACAGCACTTGTAGAACTAAGCATTTTTCAGGATTTTGACAAAATGGAGCTTGCCTCACACACATCCCTGGATGTGAGCTCACAGTCTGCTGAAATGCCCATGCTGGCACAGACAGAAATTCTGAGTTCAGCTGAAAAAGGAGCAGTAAAACCACAGGATCTACCCTGGCAGAGTAACTGGCTGCTCCCAGCTTCCTCCAGGAGGCAGCAGCACTATTTAGAAACTGTAATTTATTCATAAATAAAACAGTTAAAAATAATTAGAAATAAAAAGTTTGAAGACTTCAGCCTTAACCTGAATCACCCAGCAGTGCAGAGCCTGGGGTGCTTTGGAGGGCTGGGATTTCCCAGCTCCTTTTGCCCCTCTCAGCCCCTCTCTGTCCCTCACAGGTGATGGACACTGTCCCTCACTGTCACTCCAGGACACTCGTGGGCACAGCAGTGACAGAGGGTGAACTGACCTGTCCTCTTCACCCTTCAGGGAAGTGTCCTTTTCAGTCAAAAAATGTTCTTATTTTTCACTCTCTCCCTCAGTCATAATGATTTTGTAAACCATTCTCTCTGCAATCTCCCTCCCATTAAGTAATTTTTGCAGCAGAACAGTGACAACAGTACATAAGTAGCTTCAAAATCCCAAAGTATCTGCAAATCTAATGGTTATGTTCAAAGAAAACAGATCTCCACTTGCTTTCTTTAAATCATCACAGTTCTTCAGCTTGTGGGCTTCCAAAGGTCAGAACAGGGAGAAAACTGTCTACAGAAAAAGCCAAAAAAGGGCCAAATCCACCACAGAAGACAATTGCATGCCATACACACGTGCAGCCTGTAAGAGCAGAGCTGAATTAAGACACACTCTTCTTTTCTAGGCTGCTTTGATAAGTGCTATAAAATTGAACACGTCCAAGCATCAGATAAATACAATTAATGTGGTTTAGATGCCTGCTCCTGTCCTTTCTCTCTCAGCACTAAGTGAGCAAGTCAGACCAGCAGCCAGACAGGCACCAAGAGTTAACTGAGCTGAAAATGTCACTAAAACCTTTTTAAACTCTGTTTTAACTCACAGCAGCAATCTCAGGGATTTATTTACACTCCATCAGCTGTACTCCCAAGTCAGACTGGCAGTGGCCAGTTTGTTTCAGGTCTGAGGAGCCAAAGTCCTAAATCACAAAGAAAATTGTGCTTTATGATGTGCACTTGGGTGTCTGCAATCAGAAAAGCCCAGCACAGAAACCAAACACACTCAGACTGACCCTCAGAAAGATTCAGAAGGAATATGGGAATTAAAGAACATGGGCAGTAAGCTCTTCACCACACACCCACAAAGAAAAAGATTTCAGAAGACTCAAGGGTTAAGGCAATGCAATGGAAAATAAAGATGTTGGTATTGGAATGCACAGCACTTAATACATTTTTCTTTTTAACAGTCTGAAGACTGCAAGCCCAAAGCAGACACTGAATTGATTTACATTTTATTAGATTCTGGTTTCCTGCATTTAAAAATAAGAGATGTTTGGATTCAATTATTTCTTTAAAGTATGCACGCACCCACTCAATAGATTCCACATTTGCATTCACAGAAAGAGAATTACTTATCTGCTTTCCTGAAAAAAAAAATACTGCTTAAAATTGATAAGCAATAAAAAGAGGAGCAGGAAAACCACAAATATTAACATTCCAAAGTGGACCCAGGGCACTCCTGCATGCCCAGCCTGTGCCACACAAATATTTTAATTGCACTTTGGGGAGCCCTTCTCTGAGCTACCCAGCAGTGAGGGAAGGAGCCTCTGTCACCTGTTCTCCCATCTCTGTCCCTTGGGCCACCAAATGTCCACGTGAGGACCTGGCCAGACCATGGCCACACTGTCCCCTCACTCCTATGAGCCACCATGAAGGGCAGGAAAAGTCCCCTCTGCCATCTGGGTTTCTCTGTGACCTCTCAGTAGAAACATGCAGAGATTTTTCCATTCCTTCACGCATTATTCAGAGATCTCAACTTTTTCTTCTGTTCACAGAGACCATTCAGGCTCTACCTACACAGTTTGATTAAAACAATCAAACTCCACTCTCCTGCAGAGGTTTTTTTCTTCCTTTCTCACCTACAGAAGAGAAAGTTCTGGGCCAGTCAAGACCATCAAATGTTTTCTTTGATGCCAGAAGGAATCTTTACACCTTTTTGCTGCTGAAAAATGCAGATCCTCTTAATTAGGCTGTATAACTCCAGCAGGTTGATCAGGAGTGCTTATGCTCACTTTATGAGGCAACTAAACCAGAGCAGGGACACCAGCTCCTGACCAATATGCATTATTTCTAGGGTAAGTATTTGTGATGCTTATTTAAGTGGAATAAGAAACATTCATGCATGTATGTCCAGAGCAGCTTGTAAGACTTCATGCATGAAGAAATGCTGCTCTCAGGGGGCTGCAGCACACGGTGCCTGTTTATTTAACTACTGGAAATGGGTAAGTTTGAAACAGAATGGAACAAAAAGCAGAAGGGAGGGAGGTCAATAGCCAAGCTACCCAGTAGGAATGTTAAAGCTGAATTTTAATATCTCTGCTGAATTAGTGGTGCTTCCAAACTGTGTGAAATCCAATTAGCCTCTGGGAGAAAGGTTAGTTTGTTATCCCCATTGCCTATACATATGGAGGAGACTGTGAAACAGATATTCAGGCTGTTGATTCTTTTTAACCAGAAGAAAGGCTTGCTCTTGCATTCATGAGGGTATTACGCCGAGGATAAACGTGCTGTGAAGTTTGGGGGAACAAAGAGCACAGCCATGCAAACCAATATATAAAACATTACCATTTCTCCAGTTGGAAAACCATAAAACAAGGAATTCTGGGTGACAGATTGACTTTGAAAGAAAAGATTGCCAGCACAAATAGCCCCAGAACAGGTAGCACTTAGGAATTCAGAAAACTGCATCCTAATCAGCATCCCAATCAGCATCCCCTCATCATTCTTGAGAAGAGACTGTAGTTTTGGATGACAGAAGAGCAGCAGAGACTTTGGAAGTAGCACAACTACATGGCCAAGGTCAAGCAAGACTAATAGAAATGGGAGTCTTGAAAGTAAGGACACAGGAAGCCTGTAAAGGTGAGGACAGAATATCCATTAACAGGATTTCCAACTCCAAAAAAGCCCTAAAATCTATAGCTGTTGCTGTCCTGTTGTGCACAGTTCCACAAAAGGGAAAGGCTGTTGTTCACCTTCGTGCAGGTCTCTCTTGAGTGAGGCACTGCCAGTGATAAGGAGATTTTGGGAAATAGATCCTCACCCTGCTTACAACACGAACACAACACTCCGTGCCAGGGTGGAGTGATTTGGGGCAAAACTGATGTATCCATGCATTTCCATTTCCAGGGGTAAATCCACGGTCTTTCCACCCATCTTTCTTCCCAACTGCTGCCCAGCATGCAGCCATGGGAGGACAGGGCAGCATCCCAGCACAAATAAAGGTCTGGAAAAATGGAGATTACACAAAATAGCTGTATTTGTTCCTTCATCCTCTGTGATGCAGTGTAGAGAGACATGAGAGAAAGTTCTGTCCTCAGTAGTCACCCAGAGTGACAAAGGAAATGTCATCAAACGTGATTTATGGGTTTCCCTGTAACATGGGGATGTGTTTTACTCACTGAGGCAGCCTCTCTGAGAAATGGAGTTTGTAGCAGCAGCTCTCTGGCCACAGAGAGCAGGCACAGACTTTCCCAGGCATTTTCCTGGGAAGCTGTGAGAAAACTCAGAGAAAGAATTAAAGCAATTCCTATCTCCACTTGCTGCACCTGTTGCTGGGCACATGTGGAATGTGTTATGGAGATTTGTTTACCAAAGGGTGGTTTCTTAGTTGAACACTAAATAATGTTTTTAGTTAGTTAACCAACGGGGTCAAAGCTGTATCAGACTGCCTGGAAGGGGTTACAGGTTTCTTAAGAATATAGAGTAATATGAGACAGAAGAATAAAGCAATGCTTCAGCCTTCTGCATCATGGAGTCAGTGCTAATTATTACCCAGCTGGGGGCCTGCTACCACAAGAGTTATTTGAGGTTGTCCTATGTCCTACTCACATCAGTAACTTCCTTCCAAAATAGGTGCTGGGGAGAAATGAAAGTCAGACTTGCTGTTTTTATCAGTGCATCAGGAGAGTTTGGGGACATTTCAGTTCAAGTCAGGCGCCAGCACTCCTTTGGAGGAACAAATTTAGCACTGGCTGTGTCTGTCCTGGCACAGCAGCACACTGACACACTTCCTAAGGGACACCCTCATCTTCCTTGGCACTTGTGGTAGACAGAATCTGTTGGATAGGATTGAGTAACTCATAAAAACCCACAAATCTCACTCGAAAAGACACAGCAGCCTGGCTTTGTTTGGACTACATAACATTATTTTCAAGAGTGGGCAATAAAAAATTTAAAAAACCAACAAAACACAATAAATCAAGAAAGTAACAGGAGAAATGCTTTCCCTCCATCTTATTTGGCACTTTGGCAAATGTTTTTGGACTCATCTGTGCCATCCTGGGTTTCCCAGCCCAGGGCAGATACAGGTACAGGGTGTGTGCCCCAATCCTTCTGGATGTTGGGGTCCTTGCCTCTCTGTTTTGCACATCTCTAAAATCCTACTCCTACTCTTCCCCATCGAGGGATATGTCGAGGAGTTGATATTTTATTTCCTGCTATCAACCTTCATGGAAAAAAGACATCAGTGTGAAGTATTCAACATCTAAGTAAATCTTCCTAATACATCTCCAAACCTGGTGAGGGACAAATATCCCATCTTAAGCAGTATAAATTCATTTACAGCCTGTGGATCCAAGGCAGCCAAATTCTTGAATTACATGGGAAGATGCAACTGGTCTGTGTCTAATTAACACTGCCTTTGCATTTCATCTCACTCAAAGCATCAGTGCTGTTGCTCAATTCCTTAAATATTCTGTAAAGGCTCCTAGAGGTATTTTGACTCGTTAAATTTCAATGTTTGCCAGGATCTTTATCACACTGTTAATTGTGGAGATTAATGGGAATTAAAAATGGCAGCCTTTAAAAATTAAATTGTAACAGATGCTACATGAAATCTAAAGGAAAGTAACAATTGTTATCAAGCTGTTCTTAAGGGGAGCTAAATTTTCTTCCTTAATTATAATTCTGAACCTGTTCTTTGTGTTTTGGGAGATATCCTGAATTTACAGCTAATGCTTATCCCCTCCCTATCAAAAGAGTTTTGTTTTCACCCTAATTTCTGTTAATCTTTGAATAAAGCTATTAATTTTTTTTTCTAATTAACAGGTCTTTTCAACTCAGTTGATAGTGAACAGAGTAGTGGAAAATTCAGCTTTATGTCCTGAGCTAAACCATATTAGGGTAGAAATTAACAGTGTTAAGCAGGCTGGGAGATAAAAATACTTTGTATAGCACATGTAGAGAGGCTGCTGAAATGGATGTCTCAAAGCCTTTCACATGAAAATACCTTTTTTTTGCCTTTTTTTGCAGTGTACTTCATCCCTTCCACGTCTGCAGCACCAGTGACAGGTTCTACCTTAGTGTGCAGCAACGTTAATGGAATAATTGATGCAGGAATAGTGAAATAGATGATGTGTAAAATGGCAGGCTGCATAATTGTCTGGAGTGAGTTCAAGTATTTCTGCAGTGAAAAATTGTCCTGTTTTACACTCCCATCACGTCTCCTCGCTGCAGCGTGGCAAGCAAATTTCATTTGGAGATGATCCCAAGATGTAGTTGATTTACTGGCAGGATTCCAGAAGGCAGGAGGTCAAAACCTTCCGGCCCCAACCAAACAGCACCTGGGAGAGGCATTACAGGGCTCACACTGGTGTGGGGAGCAACCACTCAAATTACAGCTCAGTAATAAACACAGAGCACACCAGGGTGGATCTGTGCCACTGAGCAGTGGCAGAAGAGCACCTGATTAGGGAAACAAAAATATGACTTTGTAATATTTGACCTTTCTTTTCTGCAGTATGAAATATTATGTGATGGAAGAAGGGGGAATGGAAAGAACACGAGTTTTTAAAATTATGACGCAATTAATTTCTGCTCCTGTGAAACATGCAAGAACCATTACATTTGCATGGCATTTCTCATCAAATCAGTTGTAGACTACTGAAGCAATTAGAAACTAATTGCTGTGAGATTCCCCCAAGAGATATATGATGGAAACAGAAGGTGGCCAGAGACTTACAAGCAGAAGTGTATCTGTTTCTTTGCCAATCTCTAGGAAACAGCACATTCCACCTCTGGAATGGTGCAGAGGTGGCTGCAGGGCTCCCAGATCAGCCTGCTGCAGATGGCTGCACTCCCTGACATTCCCTTTGTGCCCTCTCAGGGATAATTGGGTGTTGCTTTGCTTGTTTGAACCACAGGAATGATGCATTAGGATTTTTAACTCTTCCGTTCGCTGCTGCATGAATTTATCAGCTCTTCACCCACCCTTCACCCTCCAGCTCTCCCCAGCCCTCACCCCTAGGGACTGAGTGTCATTTCCATGGTAAATGGATCCTTTCTGCTGGTGTGCAGGACACCAGCCTGGCATCTGCCACACAGTGCTTCCCTGTCCTGCCACAGGCATGGGCTGAGCTGGGCATCCCCCGGCACTCTGGTGTGAGGCAGGAATGAACACAGGAGCACCTGATAGTGGTCTTCACCTTCCCAGGGGTGGATATTGTAGATTCTTTCCTCCCCCGACCCTTCCTGCTGATCCTCACCTCCGCACAAAGGAGTTTCTTGTTCCTTGGCAGGTTTTGAGTCAGCTTCTGATCTCAGTTATGTGCCCACCAGCCCTGGGTCAAAGCATTCTGAGTCCTCTTTGTGACTGTGATCAGTAACTTTGCAACTACAGTTAAACAAAAGGATGTTAAATAACCCTTTGTTAGGTTCAGCAAAGCTGACACATTAATAATATCCATTAAAAGATGCAGGTGTTTTGTTTGGTTGGCTTGTCATTGTGGGATTTATTTTTTTTTGTTTGTTTGTTTGTTTGTTTCAGGGTTTAATTTTGTTGTGGATGCCAAGAAAGAAACAAGGTTTGTTGTCTGCTCACAATGGGAATGCTGCTCATACATAAATGGATATGTAGATGCTGTATAGAGACTGGGGATGCAGTCATGAGCAGGAATGTAAATAGAAGGGCCAAAGCCACACTGACACATGAGCCTCTTGGTGCAAACCCACGGGAGAATTCCACAGAGCATCACTCGGGCTTTCCTCCCTGATTATACTGACAGCACTTCTGAAACTTTGTATTTTTAGTTTTTCCCCCTCAAATGTTTTACGGCCTCCCTTTGCTGCCTTCCCCTTTCATCTCAGAGCCAGATCATTTCTGACAGGTAATCCAGCAGTATCAGCCTCTCCCGTGGCAATCCCCCTCCCCTCAGTGGTGTGCATTCAATTTGCTCCAGCACTCCCATAAACATCCAGCACAGACAGCCAGGGCTGAGCTTTTTTAAGCAACACTGAATGCAATTCCAGTTGGGCTCAAGAACTGCAGAAACACAGCATTTCTGAAGCTTGGGACAGCAGGGATAAGTGGAGAGAGGTAACTGTAACAAAACCAGTGTTGTGCATTCCCTGATGTCTCTGAAGAAATCTTGTTCAGAATATACATTTCCATCCGGAATTTGGTGCTGGAGTTCACTAAAATGTCACTGTGCTAAAACAACTTTCTCTAATTTCCCCCTGTGTGCCCAGGCAGTGAAACATCTGTAACCAAATAAGGCAACACACCAGCATCCTTAAAAAAGAATTAGGGACTCATGTCCTGACAATTAACATGCTGGTGCAGTCAATTCCTGGAACATCAACTCAGCCATGAAACTTGCACACTACAACAGCTTAACAAGCATTCTACTTTTGCTGTCTTGAACTCAAACATGCCCAAGTAATTTTAAAAACCTGACACTCTTCTCCCTTTGTAGTCCAGGCTAAATATTTTGTTTCCTTCCCCCAGAGAATACATAATCTACACTATTGTCTTGTTTTAGTTCCAAGGCAGCCTCCTTAGACAAAAGAAAAATACTGGCTGTCTAGAAAAGCAGCCTTAGATAATGAATGGTGTGTTCTCTTTGCAATTCCTTTTCACTTCTTTGTAACAGCAAGGCAAGTATTAAATTCACTTCTCCAAGCTGACTTATGTTGCAGTTTTTACTGAGAACTCTGCTGCTCTTTCCTCTGGTTATCTGATCTGGTCCTGTAGATGCACCCATTGTCCCTGGGTGGGTTTGATTAAGTCACAGTTTTATTCAGCTGGGTTCTGACCACAGAAATCCCAGCTTGGGCACCCACAGCATATCTGGGGGTGGGGAGGCTCTTGCCAAGAGCAGGAGCCCCTGGGAGAGCAGGGGGCAGCTCTCCAGGTCATTGTGTGCAAACCAAACTCTCCTGGTTACTCAGTGAGATGCACCCAGATCTCCTTCACTGGGAGCACACCCACACTGTATAAATAAATATACATTTCTTTAAGGACCATCAGGTGGTCGTAGAACTAAGCATTATATCCCAATAGCATACTGACTGATAACAAAAGAGTGCTATTCTGGCTACTGCATGTAAGATTTAGGCCAGTGAGTGGCAGAAAAAGTTCCCAGTGTTTTCCAGAACAGATTTTTTTTCTTCTCTTCAGTATGCAAATGGAAATCTGGGAAGTCTTATCTTATCACCTGAGCCTTTGCCTTTGTAATGCCATTTAAAGAGCCCATTTAATCCCATTTCAACTCACCTATATTGAATTAGAAATAAAGCATCACTTTTGTAAGGTCTGCCACTGTGCTCCAGCCAGCCACTCCAATTCTGCATTAAAAGACATCTCTCAAGAGCCCTGGGGTGCTTTTATTCCATTCCTTGCAGCTCCTCTAATGCTGATGAGGGATGTCCCAGAATTTGGGGGAATTTTGGGTTTACCCTGTTGAGCACCACACCCAGAGAGAAAGTCTGAGCTCTTGAGATCAAGGTTTGAGAGCTGCTCCTGGAGCTGCGTGTGGGGCAGAATTGGAACAATGTGACACAGGTACTTAGAAACAAATATTGGGACACAAAACCAGCAGCTGTGTCCCATCTGGTGGTGCCTTGGGTACACGTGAAAAATAGTGCAAATCAATGTAAAATCTTCTTGTACTAGATTTAACTTTGAATGTGCTGATGACAACTTGGTTTTGTGTTGTTTTGGGGTTTTTTTCAGCAGGTAGCATCACAGCAACACACAAGAAAAGGCATCCCATTTGAATTGTGTGTGTATTCATTATGTTGTAACTTCCCACTCGTGGTTCCAGCCCCTAATAAGATGATGTGGCTCTCTTGTTTGTGTACACAGCCCAGCCTGCCATTTGGGGGTTAATGAATGATAGCAAGTGAAAGCATGGAAATAAAATTAGCAATGCCCAGAGCAACCCACTTTATCAAACTCACCAGTTTATAGGATTAGCAATGGATTCTGTGCAAATCTCTGCTATGGGTATTACGGGCAAGATTTATGCCAATTAGCAGTAACAGTGCAGATTATTTGGGAAGAGCATTGACCAGAGTTAAAAACTCCCTCTACTCTCAAACTATGTTGTTGGGACATCCGTTTCAAGAACTCAACTCCACTTACAAGATTATTTTTACTCATCTCCCAAGTGCTATTTGATTTCTTACATGTGTCCATGGCATTGTTTCCTGAGGCAGTGAAGAAGGTTGAATTGTTTCTTTCCTAAGACAAATCTTGCACTCAAACTTCTCTGGATTCAGGTCAGGCTGCGCTCAGCAGAGCCCCCTGTGTGTTTTGTTCTGCCCTCCTCTGTAGCAGATGTGATTCTGACCACAGAGAGCCCACTGGGGAAATTCCCTGATGAATTCCAGAGGGATCAGGCACAAATCCCCATGGCAATCAAGGACCTGAGGGAAAGAATTCCAGAAATGGGTTGGTAGGTGCCACTTGAGCAGCAGCAGAGCTCAGTCTGTCTCCAGCAGAGGAACATTGCTGGTGGGACACATCTCCTAAAACCTGCAGCTCTCCTGAGGGCATCAGGACAGCAAATCCACAGAGAGATTTCACTGATAATCAGATTAGAAAATGAAAACTTCATGGAAAGTGGACTTGTCCCATGTACTCAAACCTAGAAGTCAAGGACAAGCCTGAAACTGGTGTCATTGAAGATAAAACATCCCTTGGAAATCCAAGTTTTTGGGGGAGGCCCATTTGTTCTGCTCCTTTACAACCAAGTTTTAATAAATTAATGAACTTCCAAGACAGTATCCTCTCATCTCTGCACAGTGGATTATTTGGAGCCCTGGGGGATGTGTGAGCTGGTCCCACTCTGAAGGGACAAAGATGCTGAGTTTGGTCTGATTCCACACACCCACACGTGCCACAGATACACTAATGGGTTTTTGCTCTAAAACAGTTGATAATCTCCCAGCCAGTTTATCCTGAAGAAAAGCTGGTTAATAGAACTAGGTATTTACAACTGTGACAATTACATTGAAGCAATTTGTGTGCGGACATAATTATGTTTCTAATGAAGATTAACTTAAATTAAATGCTTTAATTACAATTTGCACTGCCTTTGGCTATTGTGCAGACCGTATTCTGACACTCATGCCTCACCAGACAGGAGATTTATGCTTTGCTGTGTCAAAGCTGACCATAGTTATTGGCTGGATATTTGCTGTCAGGTGCTGCTGACATTGCAAAAGGGCTCAGTGCTGGAAACCACGGTGTGGAAGGATCAGAGATTGAACTTTTCCAGAGCTGTTTGCTCAAACTCCTCTCATAAGGCCCTATCTGCCCTTGTGGTTGCAATTCTTCTACCTGTCTGCTCCAGCTTTCTCCAGAAAAAGAGGGAATATTGCTTTTTATTTCAGTAGGAGCATGTGGAAGCCTCTGTATCTGTATAATTTGCTGGAGTCCCTTCTCTTTGACAACTATGGGAGCCCAGCTTACATATTAGATCCAAATTTGAAAAAATTAATTCCAAAGGGTCCTTAGAGGCAGCATCTTCATTATTCAGAAAATCTCAGCATGTAAACTCCACCTACCAGCATTCAAAAGGAATGAGTGATCAAAGCCAGATTACAAATTCATTAGTGATTAATCTGTTCAGGAAAACCTTCCCTGGTGCTTTGCAGGAATATGATAGGAATATGATTAATAGTAATAGTTACAATAGGATCGTGGCCAAACCCATAAACAACTACTAAGAAACAAAACCACAGGAGCCTTGGAGTTTCCTTCCTGAAGAGATCCTGTTTGGTGGAGATGTACTCAGAGCTCAGTATCCTTCCTCTGTGACTGGAGACCTTTACAAGCCTTAACATCCCTGGGAAGAGCTGGTGATAAGAGACTTCAGTTGCATTTCACTGCCAGAACTGCAGTGCCTTGCCTCCATTGTGCCCTGTCCAACTCTAATGTCTCCAGGAAAATTGAAGATGACATAAGGCAGGGCAGAACTTAGCCCAGGGCTTCCCCTCTCAGGGTTTGCCTCATTCTTCCTCTCCATGTGTTGGAATGGGAATGAGTTACAGAAAATATTTCATCTCCCCCTTCTTTCTGTAGAGACTGTCACAAAAACAACTCTCATTTTGGGCACACATGTGACACTTCACCTCCAGCACAGCCCTGTGGCTTGGAGCCTGCATCAGCACATTGTCCTTCCCTGGGGGCTGTGACAGCCCCTGCCTGCCCTCCTTGGGAAGGGAAACCAGGAGGTGCTAAATCCCCCTTTAAAGCACAGTCTCAGCATAGAGAAGGAGTGTTTTGTGCAGAAAGAAACATTAAAAAATCTCCAACAGAAGTTACAGCCTGTCTGATTTGCCTCACAGGAAAGAATCACAGAATGGTTTAGGCAAGGAGAGCCTTTAGATCACTGAGTCCAGCCACTAACCCAGCACTGCCAAGGCCACCACTCAGCTGAGAATAATGCTCATCCCACTTAGCATTCATTCCAATACATATTTCATCATGTTGATGCATATTTTATTGCACTTTTTGTACCAATTCCTCCAGCATTTTGCTTTTGCAATGGTGCCTAATAACCCATGATTGCATGGAGCCCTGTGTGTTTGTGACTGCTGTGATTCCCTCCTGTCCTGAGGAGGGAATGATCATTCCAGGCTCCTGTTTTCCCTGTGTATTGCTTCCAGTTTTGTTCTCCCTCCCTGGGTTTCTCAGCCCATGGTTTTTCCATCACAAGAATGATCCCATTCCCAGCTCCACTCAGGCCATTCCTGCAAACTTCCATCCTCCAGCTTTTTAGATACAACATCCATGGCCACTCAACCCTCATAAACCAAATATTGGAATTTTTACTTTCACCCACAGTCATCCTGGTTGGAGTAAGTTTTATTCATAGAAATACAGATTATTATTTGGCAAAATACTAAGAAAAATGCATATTTGCACAAAAGATAAACCGGCGCTCACCATCTTTTTTATTTTTTTTCTGAGCTGCTATTTCTGAGTTAAGAAGCTGGCTTGTGGATGGCCACTGCAGTGCACCACACTCTGCAAGATCAGGCAATGAAACCATGAACATTTGTGCAGGACATTACTTCCAACATGTTATTTCACCCACCAAAGAAGTCTCCCAGCTTTTAAGAGCTCAGCAAGAAGGATGTAGAGCAGTCTGATGATTCAGGTCATTCCACAGCCCGAGCTAATCCTATAAAGAGCCACCTGAAAATGCATAAAAGGTCAAGTCTGCAGAGCTGTACACGTGTGCTTATGTTTATGTATTTTATGTGTATTTATATCCTTATGTGCGAGTACACAAAGATGATTTCACATCTTGAAAGAATGCACAATATAATATTTTACAATATCCCAGAGGAAATGAGGACATGGTTTCACCACCAGATCCTCAAGGACAAAACGTTAAAGCAGCTGTTGAAGGTCCTATATCAAATTAGTTCCTATAAAGAAACAGATTCCTGTCTACAGAAATCACTACTGGCTTTAATGTCCCATGCTAGAACTTGGAGCATTTGAATAAAGCTCCATGAATGTATAAAAATAATTTAAATCAATACACTTGCAGAGTGATGTCTTTTTAATCAAATGCCATATGTGTTTTTGCACTCAAATTTAACACATGAATTTTAGGCTGTTTCCCTAAGAGGAATCGAATAAACAAATTTAATATGTATTTATTTCTAGCAGTACAAAATACATCCCCTTCCCAACACACATTGGGGCAGATTTACAGAAACTAATTAAAGAAACATACACGTACACACACATGTATGTGTGTGTACATATATATATATATATGGTAAAATATATATAGATAAAAATATATATATTATAAAATATGTACAATTATTTTAAATATATATGAATATATAAACAAGATAATTTATTTATGTATAAATAAATATAAATAATATATTTACAATACATTCATCATATATTTATAATATTTGTTTATATAAATATACAAAATATTATAAAATAATAATAAAATTGTGTGTGCAATTTTAATATTATTCAATAATTTAAATTTTTATTTATTATTAAATTTTATTTATTATTAGTTATATATTATAATTTTTTTTTTCATATATATAAAAGTTACCATCTTTGTGGACACCCAGCCATGCCCAGGGAAACACAAGAGTGAGGAGCACCACTGACATTTTTTCAATGTGTTTCAGGCCACTGGGAAGGCAGTATCAAAGTGTGAGGGCCTTCAAGGTAAAGGTACCCCTGAGATGTTGAATTTTGCATTTGGGAAGCCCTCAGAGCATCCACTTTGCTGGTGCCTCAGCACTCAAGGTAAGAGAAGCCCTCTCTGGAACTCATGTCCCAAACTATCTGCAGTTTTGAAAATCCAAATCAATACCCTGCTTTTGTAACAGAGGAGAGGGGACAGAAAAAGAGAAGGAAAAAGTATTTTAGTAAATTACAGCCTCGCAGGTTTTTCACCCCCTCTCGATGTTCTGTGGGCAGAGGAGCAGAGAACAAAGCCCAGGCTGGCAGGTTCCAAAGGGCTGGATTAGCATTCTGAGACCCAGCTCCCCAGAAGCAGATGGCCACAGGAGGCCCCTGGGACAGGATCTCACAGACACAAAGCCTGTTCCTGGGACAAGCACATGGAGAACAGGTCAGGATCCCTTCCATGGCTGCAGCCAGAATCTTATCTGGGCAGGCTTCAAAGTCTGCTCTTTGGCCAGTAAAGCACAGGCTCTGAACTGGCTGAATTTAGCTAAATTCAACCATTCTCCTCTGTCACTGAAGGTGACATAACCCAGCTTGTTCCCACCATCCCCCACATACACAGCACTAAGGAGCACTGACACAAATCAAGCCCCAGAGATGTGTCCTGACAATGCAAAGAACTGCCCCAGTGTCACCCCTGCAGGTGACAGGCAGTGCCTCAGTGAGCACCAGCCTCAGGTGGCCTTTGCTAGATGTTTACCCACTTTTTGAAAGATCCCCCACCCAATGCTTTCAGGGTGGTTTTTAACAGTCCATTGTACCTCTGCACTTTGCCTGCAGCTGGTGCACGGTAGGGCTGTGGTACACACACTTAATGTGTGTCTGTGCTGGGGGCAGGAGGGCAGCATTGGTGTGGTGGAGGGCAGGATTCCTTTCCTACACCCAGGATCAGCAGTGGCAGGACATGCCCTGTGCACCCAGGTGCTCCAGGGACAGGTGAGGCCATTTATCCAACCAGCTGAACAGCTTGAAAAGCATCTTCTACTAAACAGAACTTCAGTGTTTGTTCCAGCAAAGGATGCTGGAAAAGCACTGCTGACTCTATTTTAGCTAATTCCCTTCTCCTGCTCTTTCAAATCATTCCCTGTGGCAGATTAATGATAAAGAGCCACACGTGGGGCAAGTAATGGTCCCAAGCTTCAGCCTGTTTGTTGCCTTCTCCTTTCTTCCTGTACCCTCCATGCACACCTCCCCCACAAGGAATTCTTTGTTCATTTAGGAGTTGCGAAAAAAAATCAAGTTATTTCAGCTGCTCACACCTCCAGGCCCCATTTCCACCTGGAGGTCCTCCAGGGATAAGTGGAGATTAATTGTGCTCTCCCCAAAGTCCTTACTTTGATAAATGAGATTTGCCTACGTGCTTTGTCCAGGAAGAGCAATTTTGAACAGGTATGGAGTGCACACAGTGCAGCACAGTGCAGTTGGGAGCCTGGTTAATTGACAAGGAAAAATAGAAATAAACCTTCCAAGGGCTGTAGGGAACCTTAGTGGGGGAAGTGAGAGAGGAAAGGATCATTGAGCTGGGCAGGGAAGGAGGGGAATGCTGAAACCTCTCCACTGTGGTACCTGCTGGGTGACCTGGGCCAGCCAAGAGGGCTGAGGGTGTAAAATAAAAAGAGATCAGTGAGGGAAGGGGTCTTGGCTGCTTTTAGGACCAGTGTGACATCTCCTACCCACAAAATGAGATACAGCACAGGCTTCATTTGTAACACACCTGAGCTGCACTGTCCTTCCTGAGGACGCAGCATCACCTCCCACATCCAACACCAAATGTACTTGATTTCCCTGGATTTTGGTCTGAATCACCCTTGAATAATTTAATCAAGAATGAGGTGCCAGGAGTATCCTTATGCTTGACTAACTGCTTGTTTTGGAAGGTGCTCTTTTCCCCCAAATTAAAAGGTGTGCTCAGCCAAAGTAATCCTGTTTTGTTGAGGCATAAATTCATTTATGCAAGTTACCAAAGTTACCACTCAGCTTTTGAGGGCTGGAAAACTTCAAGAGTGTCCTATATTGGGCTGAATCACAAGTACTTCTCCATTTCATCAATATTCCCTGAACTTCCCACTTTGAATTCCTGCAGGAGAAAGTGCCTTTCCCTATCAGTGTCCTTACATTAAAATTTTTAATTTTTCATGCTGCCTGCTGGGACCATCTGAAAAAGGAACCCAGAATAACCACAGTAATCACAACAATTCTAAACTTTGAACTTAAATTCATCCATTTGGCACCTGTGATTACTGAATTTGAGCCCAATTTGACACCACCCTTATTTTGATGCAGATTTACTACAACATTTCTTTTGCCATGTGCCAGTTAAATTACAAATACTCTGTCTCCACACTGCTGCCTTCCAGATGTACTGAACTTCCCTCCTGCAGACTACAAGAAAATGACTTGGCTCCCTTTCCACTGCTTTCTTTTTAGTCCATTACATCAGGCAAATAAACAAGGCTAGTTTGCATTAACTTAGTACATCACTTAAAATTTCCTGCGCTGTTTTTTCCTTCTGAAGAGATACCAAAAAAACCCATCCAAGCCCCGTGCATTGATAACCTGTATACTAAAATATCCATATTTCTTATTCTAGGGAGAAAGAGAAGGATAGAAAGCAAGAGGAATTATTATAACCTCTCCCCAGGAGGTAAATGTTGGTTCTTTCATATAACTGGATTACTGGTGTTCAAGGGCCAAATCCTGTTTGAGCTTAATTTTCAATCCACCTATTTTATATAAATGTTGGAGTAAAATGGAGAAGAATCTGGTCAAATTCACTATGCACGGTTAAAAAGGCACTGGATAGTTGGGCTCCTACAGGTTTTGGTTTTGGTTTTATTTTTTTGTGACTTCCAAGATCTGGTCTCTTGGTTATAATTCATCCAGTGTCAGCTCCCAGAGCAGCACTGATCCACAGACAGAGATGCCAAGCAGATGGCTCTGCTCACTGTCCTTATGTGACAAACCCCTGACAGAACCAGTGCCTACCTTTACCCAAGGCCCTTCAGACCTGAGATCCGCTCCAGCAAGCAAATACAGGCGACCTATTTGATAAGGCTGAAATAATCATCAGACTGGATGCTTCTTATAACCAAGGAAATGAACTTTGGGACCTCATGATGCCCCACAAGAAGATGAACGTTTCCAGTCTAGTGCACCGGCCGTGCTGGATTTAGAGCACCCGAGCATTTGGCCTCCTACAACAATTTTATTTCTTTTTGCAAGAAGGAGGCAGCACCATCCCACGGGCACCCTTCCATTCACCTGTGCAGACATATGTTTTAATCCTCTGCCCACTGGGGTGTGCAGAAATGTCTCTTTCCTTGCCTGCCTGCCTCCACGGGCACGTGTGGAAGCTGCTGCTGACCTGCCAGCCAACCGCACTGATGGGAATTGGTGCAGCACCTTGGCCTTGACCCGGGTGAACCAGGGATGTCTCCAGAGCAGTGCTACCCCAGCAAGGCACAACAGCCCTGTATTTGCTCCACTTCTGATCTGCTCTGGCTTTGGGGACCTCACACCAGCAGATCTCTCCTCAGACCCCACTGCCAGCAGCCCCAGGCTTTGTTCGGCCATTTACACCAACATAAAGTGAGAGCAGACTGCAAAGGAAGACAGAAAATCAGGGGCTCTGTGGCCAGCTGGGCAATAAACAAGCTCCTCCACTAATAGGATTAAACTCTTGCTAGATTACAAGTGTGTCAAGTTTACAAACAGTGAGATTGGGGCCGTGCCCTCAATTTGCAGCGCTTGATGCTACAGGTGGCAGCCCTGGGGCAGGCACACTGAGCCTATTGGCACACACATATATATTTGGAAGTTCAATATAATGCCCTCCTCCTCTCCAGTCAGACATTTTCCTATTTTCCTTTCAGCACATTAAGTGGATCCCTACCTCAGTGCCTCTGTCCAGGTTCATTTCCCTGTCACTTGCTGCCACACTGATGACTCGTGCCTGCTAATGGCCCCTGCACAGTGGAGAAGCCAAGTGCAAGCTGGAGCAGGTGTCTGCTCAGTGAGTAAAAGAAAAATCTGAAATTACCCCCATAGAAGTGGAGGAAACCTGGAACTGGGAGACTGTTTTGTGTCCTGCAGGTAAACAGACAAATGGTTGGATTCATAAAGTCCAGTTCTGCTTACAGATTCTCAGATGAGATTTGAACCCCAGCATTCCTGACTGCTCCAGTCTGTCTGTTCTGTACATCCCTGTAAATTAATGAGCCAGAGCAGCATCTCAGAAGGTGCTTGTCTTACCCTCCAGTGATGGAGCAGAGAGAAAGGGGCCATGTCCTGGACAGCAGGAGCTTGGGTGGCTGACAGTCCAGCTCTGACCCGTGCCAGTGGAACCAACAAAATGAAAACAAGATAATTAGGGAAGCACCTCTGAGGAAAATATCCCTTCTGAGGCAGGCAAGAGAAGTTTTTTCCTGGAGTTCTCTCCTGTGCAATGCAGCTCCTCTGCCACAGCAAAGCAACTCAGCTTTTCCACGGGGCTGAGGCAATTCCTCAGACAAAGGATGTGCTGGGTTACATCACTGCTGCTGGGGAGATGTGTGAGCCCAGCTGCACAGGGATGCTGCATGCTCAGCCCCACTGCCCTCACCTCCCCTCTGCCCAGAGAACTCTGCTACAAGGATGCAGAAATTATCCTGAGCTGCTGGCTTGGATAAACGAGGAAAGATTTTTCTTCTGCACATTTTGTTTTTCCTCTGCAGCCATGAAGAGGACAAATGCTGAACCTCCTGCCTGGAGCTGCCTCAGATGCTGGCAGGGAGAAAATAGTAAAGGTTGTTTTGTCTGGGGCCTAAGTGGATAAAATGGCAGATTTGCCCTAAGAGAAAACTGGGTAATTTCTGAGACTGGCAGAACAATGCTCCTACTAACAGTATCATGCTCAAAATCCTCTGTACACCCTTTCCAAATGCATTTTTAAACTGTTAGCACTTAAACAAGGGACAGGAGCAACACTGCTAGGAAGGACAAGGGAAAACAATATGAACTACATTTCTTTGGTTTTAAAAGCAGCCTTAGGAACAGATTATCAGCCAGTGTAAGTCAATAAATCTGCACTGTTTTTAATAGAGTGACCCAGTCTTATGTGAGTTCTTCCTCTGCAAATAGCACCTCAGACCTTCCCGTTTACAGCGTCTCAAATTCATGCTTTGGGGATATTCCATTGTCAAGAAGGATCTATTTTTCTAACAGTTCTCTTGCAAATACATCCCCAAATGTGACAGCCAGACAACTCCCATACCAGCCCTGCTAATGGATTGCTGCAAAGTCTAGACCTGCATGCACTGTGCTTTGGGAATATGTTTGTTTTGAGTGCTACCAGAAATAGCATCTCCACCACTGTGCCATCAATTACATGGGTGCTACCCACAAGTAATTCTTTCAGAACTCTCCACTGAGAGTTCAGCATCTTGCTCCCAGCTAAAAGGAAGAAAAGGGATGGAAACCTCGAGTATCATGCCTAGTTATTACAAATACACTGTGGCACTGGGGATGTTCCCAGGCTGGGGCCAAGGTCCCCACCTGCAAAGCGTCACAGAGCTTCATTTCTCCCCAAGCTTGGATATTTTCCCTCTTACAGGTATTATTTAAAATCTGAAGTAAGGCTGAGGCAGCTCCAGCCATGTCCATTCCTGCATTCAACAAGATGCACTGTTTTTATGGGAGAACAAGCAGAAAGTGCTGAAACAGCACTGGGCAACAGAGGACAGACTCTGCTGAGGCACCTTTAGTAGAAGAAAATGCTGATGCAGGGCATCAAGACCAGAACATATCAGAATTGCTTTAGTTGGGCTGAACAAATGACATGCAATTATCAAAACCATTAGAAAAGGCTGCATTTGCAGGGGAACCACCCAGAGACTTGATTACTGCCACAGCTGCCTCTGCCTTTCTCAGGGTTCCTCAAAACCACAAACTGAGCCCAGCCAGGGCAGGGACATCTGCAGGAGGGGACAGACCTGCACACAGGTCACTAACTCCATGCTAGACACGAGTAAAACAATACAAAATAAAAGTAGCTCTTGGGGATGCTGTGACCTTTGCTGTTACAGATGGGTTTATTCCAAATGACAGAAGCATTTAAATGACCGGGTAATGGTTTCCCCTCCAAAATTGCATTTCTTGCTACATCAGACATGCTGATTCCTAAATTATAGTTTGTCTTTAAGTAGGTTTTTCCAGTCCTTGCTCCACAGAAGCTGGCTGGGACAGTGATATCATTCCTAAGGGAAAGCCACAAACTTTAAGTGAGCTACAGTCAAATCCAATTAAAAACAACACAAGCATTTAGAGTTACAAAAGAACAAAACTTTCTACAGCCAGCTGGCCTGGGAGAAAAAAAAAAACCATAAAATCAAGGCTTATTTTGTGTAGCAGCAGATTTGAGTCAGTGTGCTGGCATTTTGGATGCAAATGCTGCAAGGGGAGAATGGACTCTGCTGAGAATGGGGATAAAGGGGGGACTGTTGAAGAGCCTCATCCGTGCACTGGTGAAAAGCAAGTCCAAAGTGCAGCAAGGAGTAACAACGGGGCAGACAAAGAGCAGCCCAGAGGAGCCACAACAAGAGAGCAGGCAGGGAGTAACAAGCTTTGCAGAGAGGAATGAAGGAAAACAAAAGGCTGATCTGGAAAAGCTTTGGCTGGAAAAAAACAGGACACTTTTACACAGGTTTCTTCCAAATGGCCAGCTAACCACTGCTGCTTGCAAAGCTGTGCACACACCATGCTGGGATCCCAGCTGGCATCCACCCTGCTCAGGGCAGGAGGAGGCACAGCAAACAGCATGGGGGAGTGATGCTCCATAGCAGCACATCCAGGTGCTTAACTGGCACCCAAAATGATCTCTTCAACCAGGGGCACAAGAGATACCAACGTGGCCCTTCTGAGGCAGAGAAAAGGAGCCTCTGTGTGTGAGGCAATTTCTCCTCCCTGTTGTGAGGGGAAACCAGAGCATCCTTATTGTCAGAGGTGACAATTCAGGAGCAGTGCTGGTTTTGCCCTTGTCATGGAAGGCATTGGAGCCCCAAACTGAGGTCATGGCCTGTGGAAGTGTTCTATAGACTTCAGTGAGCTTGGGACAAGGCTCTGCAGCTGGGCAAGAAATAAATCTCCATGCCTGAGAGATTCATATACATCTATATGGAAAAAGATGAGTCCAAGGCACTGCCCAGTCCATGCCACGTGCTGGACTCCAGCCTTTTTAGTACCTCTTCGAGGTTACATAATAATGTAAATTTTTAGTTACAGGGTTTATTCAGAATGACACCACCTGCACTGATGGGCATTTCCTCCAACCTGAGCAGTGCAAGCCCAGGACTCAGGGAGCCCTGTCAAGCTGCAGGGCACAGCCTGCATTGCTGCAGGGCTTAGGAGGGAATCCTATTCCTCCCACTCCTGCACACCCTACTGTATTGCCCAGGGAGCATTTCCAACTAAAGCAAAGAGTCAGCCAGGGCAAAATGAAGAACTCGGTAGTTAATGGTCTCATTTGGTGTGGCAAATCCTCTGAAATCCACTGACAATTTAGGAACACAATCCCCTCTCTTTTATTAGTGACATGCTTCAGTCTTCCCTACAAACCAGAGACCAGATTTCCCTAGTACCACAAACTTATACCCAGTGATTTCCCTCGAAAGGATGGACTCCTCAAACTGCCTGGTAGGGATGTCTTTGCCCCTGAACACAGTGAGGATTAAGGTGTGAAATTCCTATTAGGGCAGGGGGATTAGGCTGTTGCATTTACATAAGGATTTGACACAGGGGATCAGTTCATCGCTCCTGATGCACAGCTCTGTCAGGGGCTAATAGCTGACTCTCAGCAGACAGGGAAGCTCCTCCTTCACAAATGTACTTACATCTTTCTGCATGATGCTGCCTGGAAAGGCCAATTCCTTCCTGATCCCTTCAGTGATCACTGTAAACCCTAAAGCATGAGCTAGAGGATTGCCCTGATTATTGTCTCCGTACATCCGAAGCAGCGCGTCCCAAAGTGAGGAAACCTGCTAGATTTAGAATCAGCAAAATCCATGCAAATACCACGCATGCAAAAAGTATCTGGGAAGCACCAGCTCAGGGATGAAAACTGTGCCATAAGTGCCTGTATTAGTGTGACAAAATGTTTTCAGGGCAAAAAAGAGATTATGGCTTAAGTATGTGTTTTTTAAGAAAGAAACTCCACCTTGGCTGCTGTTTTTTCTGCTGTTTTCATTTACATGAACTGAGAAGGTTCATGTAATGATGCCCTGTGCAGGCATGTGGGCATAAATAAAAGGTCCAAACCCCCCAGGTGTCCACTACAACACCTGCTATGACAGCTCATGAGTGTGAGGCACTAAAATTCAGAGTCCTCATTCTTACAGTTAGATCAGAAGATCACACCAATGTAGCCCTTGCCCTCAGCAGCTCTGCATGCTACATTTAGCACTGAGTTAGGCAGGTACGTTTCCACCCCAGTTCATGTTCCTCAATCTTTCTTGACTTTAGCCCTGGGAGCAAAGCAGCCCAAATTCTCAAAAGGTAGTTTTACTACTTTTGATCTGGGAGGAAAATGCCAGAAACCAGGAATACTTTCTGGTCTTGAGTTTAACAGCAGATCCTTAGTGCATTCATGCCTCACTTTATCCATGTTAGTGTGCATTTCATCAGTGAACTGTAAACATTTAGGGTTTATTTGTTACCACATAGCACCTTGCTTAAATAAATTATCAAAAAGCCATTAACATCTGACTAGAATCAACATATTATTCATTGTTTTATCTTTCACAATACCCAAGGAGCAGTGTGCTCTTCTGAGGCAGAGGAGGAGTCATTCACAGCTATTTCACAGATATGACCTGCACAGCACAGGATTATTACAAAGAATGAACAGGCAGGCAGTCACACACTGGATTAAGGAACAATGATTCATAAATCCAAATCCCCATCTCACATGTTGCTTTTATATAGAACCTGGTAAAAGCCTGCCTGAACCAGCAGTGGCAATCACAGCTTTTCATTTCATTCCTGCATTTCTGGAATAACAGACCACTTCTGGCACCTCCCTGACTCGGGGAGAAAAAGGTGCATGCTAAAGAAGCCATAAATAGTATCTGCTGGTGCTCCCTTTTCTATTATGATGACTTTGATTCAGGTCCTCGCAATTACTGGGAACAAGAGAAAGATAAATAAAATTCTGCCAGCTGTTTGTGGCGGACAGCCCCGGCCTCCCAGCTGAGAGCTCTTTGTGCTGCTGAGAGCGTCACCAAGCAACCAGCCCTCGCAGCTGCCAGGCTGCAGAGAAGGGAAAGCATGACTTATGGAAAGGAAGCACACGTGAAGGCTGGCACTGAATCAATCTCAGCTTTGTCTCCTGCCTAAATATGGCACCAAAGATTGCCCTTGGTAGATCCCACCCGCTGAGGGGGCAGAACCCGGATGCTTATTTTGTTTTAGAAGCCAGATCCTTGCAGAACTAAGACCAGGTATTCTGTAAGCTGTGCAATGAAAAGAAGGGGGGGGGCGGGGGGGGTCGGTCTGTAATGATGCTGTTGAGACTTCTACTCTCTTCTACTCTCCATCAGTCTTAGCTGGTGGTCCAAAAAGCAGCAGAAGGTGGCCCATGATGCAGCTGCCAGAATGACTGCATTGTCTCAGCTGTAAGTCATACCCACGTGTAAGTTAAGAGGAGGTGAAAAAAGATTGTCTGATAATTGGAACAATATGGCAAGGAAAGCAAAGCAAACAGGCAAACCCCCATGCACACAGGCAGGGAGTGAATCAAATGGGAGGAGGGGAAATGGAGAGATAAATGGCCATTCAAAGTGTGCTCTGCTTGTTCCTGATTGTACAGCACCCGTAAGAGAGGGGCAACAGACATTCTTTCTGCAGAGTTCAGGCAGGGATGAGAAGCCCTGGCTGGCACCTTCCCTGAGCCACAGCACTCCCCAGCTCTCAGCAGTCTTACAAATGAGTCCTGTTTTACCTAAAGGCAGCTAAGACAGGGATGTGTGAAGACTCTTCCAACCCGGACATTAAAGACAAATTGACAAACTCATTTCAGCTCCCTGTGAGTTTAAATGTGTCACAGCAGCCCAGTCTGAAAACAGCAAATTAATTGCCTTGCTCACGGTCACACAGCGCAGTTGGATTCACGCCAGGAGTCCCGAGAGCCATTCCTGAATACCTGCAGCATGCTGCCACTCATCTGTGACATCAGATACTTCCTGCGGCAATTACCTTCTTCTGCTTTGGAGAGAAAGAAGGTCTTTGTCAGCTGTGCTGGGAAGAAAAAAACCAAGTTGGTTTTCACTCATTATGAGATCTGTAAAGCAGTGCTCAGTGCACCGTTGGCCCAACTTTATTTTTCCTTATCTGCTGTCTGTTTTACACTGCACTGAACACGAGCAACCGGAAACAACCCAAACAATGAATGTCAGGATCAGACAGCATTTTCTCCAGCATCTCCTTTTAGGAAGAAAGGGCCTTCTGGAGGAACGGTGTAAAATGGAGCACTTCTGCACTGCTTGGCACTAAATCACTACCTGCTGCCAAGAGCAGTGCAAAAACTTAAGGAAGAAACTCATGATATGGATGAAAATTCAGGGAAAAGCAGACATTTCAAGAGCTGTTCTCCATTTTAAAACTGCAAGAAATGCCAAGACTGTAAAGATCTCTGTGCTAAAAATAACATTTGCCAACAACTCCATCGAGTCTCTTGTACAAAATTCAGCCTTATGGCTTTCATTTTGATTGTGAAATGAACACATCATTTTGCAAACCTCCGTGACTGGGGTTGTCTAAAATGAAGGAAATCCCCAGTACCATTTACTCTCAAAATATTAAAATTCACTAGAAGCAGAAAAAAAAAAAAGTTTCAAATTTCAGCTGGTATTAAGAGATGTTAGTTCTTGTTTCTAATCCATTATGAAGGGCTTTCAAGTAGGCAAGAAAAACGTTCTTAGATCCTAATGTTGGCTACCTAACTCCACTCTTTGATACACTTCATTTACATGTAATCCTGCAGCCTGCCAGCAGTTGATAAGGTTCCTGATATCTGCACATTTGAGAAAGAGAAGTTTAGTTCATGATGGGCTAAAGCTGAGCTCCATGATGGAAGGCTGCTCAGGTTTAGGGTTTCACACAGATTTTTTGCTTGTCTTCTCAGCATGTCTTCTCATTCAATGCTTCTCAGCATTTCTCCCCAAATAATTTATCTGCCAAGTTTAAAATTCTTCACCAAGTTGAAATGGCTGCACTGGATTTTTCCTTTTTTTCCATAACTAAAATATTTTATGAGTTCCTGTTAACACTGGGTGATGGGGAGGAAAGTGAGGGGTGTATTTTTCTCTCCACTCCATTTATACTAACTGGTAGATAAAAGGAGAGCAAAAGTTACAGAAGTGGCTGAGAGAAGCTACAAATGCTGAGTTAGTGGCTCTACAGCACATCTGACTGAAGGATGGACAGGTCAATATCCATCATGACAAAGACATTTGCAAGCACTGAATTTTATGTTCCTCCTGTAAAGAGCAGGGTCATTCCATGCAGTTTTGACAAACCCATTTCAAAGGTTTCACCAGAGAATCATAGAACAGTTTGTGTTGGAGGGGACCTTTAGAGGGAATCTCATCCAAGCTCCCTGCCATGGTCAGGGACACCTTCCACTGTCCCAGGCTGCTCCAAGCCCTGTCCAGCCTGGCCTTGGACACTGCCAGGGATCCAGGGGCAGCCACAGCTGCTCTGGGCACCCTGTGCCAGGGCCTGCCCACCCTCATTGTAAAAAACTTCTTCCTTTTATCTAATTTAAATCTACCCTCTTTTAGTTTAAAACCATTACACCTTGTCCCAGGCTAAGAATGTGCCCCCATCTTTATTATCAGCCCCCTTTATTTACAGAAAGGCTGCACCATGCCATGGTATTCAGGGGGATAAGATGTGTCACCTGGCTGTAGAAATTCAGAGTATTCCCCATCTGCAGAGCTACAGCTGGAGCTTCTCTCAACATCTTTGCATAACTGGAAACCTTGGGTCTCCAAAATAAGTGAACCTGGCAGCCAGGTCACCTCCATAGCCCAGCCACAGCCAAACTCCCAGGTTCAAAGGCACAAAAATGCAGCAAGACTGGGCAGCAGGGGGGGATTCAGCACTCAGCACTGCAGAGAAAACAGGCTCTGACCATTTGTAACCCCCTCGGTGTCTCCCCAAAGCCTCAGCTCCAAAACCCTGCATGAACACGAGCTCCCAAGCACCTGCAGGAGCCAATCCAGCCCTCCTGGGTGCTTCACAAGGTGGGAGCACAGTACAGCCACTGCAGCAGCTCTTTATTTCCTTCCATACTCTGAGACACATCTGAGAATGTGGAGAGGTGAAGTGGAAAGATAAATGGAATATAGCAATATTTTAAAAAGCTGCTCCTTTCTGTGTGAATTTTGAATGGGTACCATATGCTTCAGCATGCTGTTTTGATTCTCTGCTAAGATATTATTTACTAGCCTGCCTCAGCAAGGCAATCTTCTCTCCAGAATAGTTATTTTTAGTTTTAAAAAGACAAATATAAGAGTAATTTCTACCAGTGCTGCTTTGAACCTACAGTCATCCATTACACTGCTTGTTCATCTCAGTCTCTCAAGTTTTTTATTACAACAGTCCTTTCATCATCTTCACCAAGTGCTTCCACCTCCAGATCATTCAAGAAGACAGTAAACACCACTTGTTTATTGGGTTTTTTGGGGGACTTTTATTTTTTTTTGTTTGTTTTGTTTTTGTTGGTTTTTTTTGTTTTGTTTTGTTTTTTGTTTTGGTTTTTTTTTTTTTCTTGGATAAGAAGTTATTTCTACTCTGGTTTCTTCTTCTAAACCTGTTTCCAATCTGTGATAACATTTTCCCTTCTTATCACTACCTCGGGTTCCTTCACAGGTTCTTGAAGGAGCCTTTCCTTCCTCATGAATTTTGAAGTCCAAATGTTTATTGGCTCTCCCCCACCCATGGTTTTATTATTTTATACTAATGGATCAGCAAGGTGAAAGGGGTGTTTTTGCGTGTTATAGCACGTTTTTCCACAATTTTGTCTTTCACTTGATTTATCTAGCACAGAAGCTGAGTTTCCTGGTGTATTTTCACTGCCAGACACACAGAGGAGAGCAGGTACCATTAGTCCCACTCTGCTCCTCTTCCTGCACTATTCTGGGCGTGGGGGAGTGAGGAAGGGCACAAGAGGTGATGTCCAGAGTGCAGGGGCACAGCAATAACTTCAGGAAATGCTTTT
The DNA here is from genome assembly GCA_013400575.1 of Peucedramus taeniatus. NCBI lineage: Eukaryota > Metazoa > Chordata > Aves > Passeriformes > Fringillidae > Peucedramus > Peucedramus taeniatus. The sequence continues at coordinate 30,855 of WBNO01007132.1, read as the reverse complement.
TCACAGCAGAGTGCACACACCAGGAGATGCTTTCCTAAACCCATTTCTGTTCCCTGCTTAGAGAACCTGAATAAAGACAGAAAAAACAACACCTGCAGCCATGAACTGTTTTGCCAGGAGCACAGGGAGGTGTTTCAGGTGGGGGCTTGGACTGCTCTGCCACGGCCAGGGTTGGATGCCCATGGGCAGGGATGGATGCCCACAGACAGGATCTGATGCCCATGGGCAGGGATTGATACTCACGGGCAGGGATTGATGCCCACAGCCAGGGATTGATGCCCATAAGCAGGCATCAATGCCCATGGGCAGGGATTGATGTCTAAGACCAGGAATGGATGCCCATGGGCAGGATGGATGCCCACAGGCAGGAATGGATGCCCATGGGCAGGGATTGATGTCTACGACCAGGAATGGATGCCCAGGGGCAGGATGGATGCCCACGGCCAGGGACGGATGCCCATGGCCAGGGATGGATGCCCACGGGCAGGGATTGATGCCCACAGACAGGGATTGATGCCCACAGGCAGGGATTGATGCCCACAGGCTGGGATTGANGATGCCCACAGGCAGGAATGGATGCCCATGGCCAGGGATGGATGCCCACAGGCAGGAATGGATGCCCATGGCCAGGGATGGATGCCCACAGGCAGGAATGGATGCCCATGGCCAGGGATGGATGCCCACAGGCAGGAATGGATGCCCATGGCCAGGGATGGATGCCCACAGGCAGGAATGGATGCCCATGGCCAGGGATGGATGCCCACAGGCAGGAATGGATGCCCATGGCCAGGGATGGATGCCCACAGGCAGGAATGGATGCCCATGGCCAGGGATGGATGCCCACAGGCAGGAATGGATGCCCATGGCCAGGGATGGATGCCCACAGGCAGGAATGGATGCCCATGGCCAGGGATGGATGCCCACAGGCAGGAATGGATGCCCATGGCCAGGGATGGATGCCCACAGGCAGGAATGGATGCCCATGGCCAGGGATGGATGCCCACAGGCAGGAATGGATGCCCATGGCCAGGGATGGATGCCCACAGGCAGGAATGGATGCCCACGGGCAGGAATTGATGCCCATGGCCAGGAATGGATCCCCATAGCCAGGGATGGATGCCCACAGGCAGGAATGGATGCCCACAGGACCGAGCTGTGGGTCCTGCAGCCCCAGGGGATCCAGCAGCAGAGAGGCAGTGTGGAGCAGATGGTGAGGGCAGGGCAGGAGGAAGGAGCCCCAGTGCTGCTCTCCCCGGCTGCCCCGCAGGCTCAGGGGCTGCATAATGATTCCTGTGGAGCCAATAAAAGCTGGTTGAGCTCATTGTCCTCCAGATAACAGAGCTCAGACCTGGAGGACTGACCTCTCATGCCAGTTCTGACTGCAGTAAAATCCCCTGGAAAAATCCTGCTAATGAATAGGGCACATTATCTCATCTTCCCCATGTTGGGTTTTTGTTCATAACTAAATCCCCCATTTGGGGGAAAAAATAAAGGGGAAAAAAAACAGTAAAAGGTAGGACAGATCTTACACCCACTCTAGCTGAAAAATCCTTGTTCTGAGATATTTTTCAAGATAAAAAAAATACAAAAGCACCATGAGCTAATACACATTAATTTCCTACTTATTTTAGATTACGTGGATAATTGTAAAACTGTTAATAAAACTGAGATTTGCATTTATGTCAAAGAATAATGCAAAAGTAAGCAAACATTTTCAAAGTGCAGTTAAAGACCGCAGTGAGATGCCTTTGGTTTTGATTTATTAGGGTTAGGGAACAAAAACAATAACATGGCTCGAGGATATCAGAGCACAATAGTCCCTGGGATTCTTTAACTACAGGAAGAGTTAAGATTGCTTAGACAGCAAACTGAGCTGCAGAGCTGTATTGTACAACACTTAGTAAAATGCATTTATACAGATAAAAATGTGTTTACTCACACACACAGTGCTTGCAGTTAACCAGGGAACTAGAACTGGGTTTAATAGTATAGATTATTATTAAATATCCACTATATAACACCCAGCAAGGCCTGGCTGCACATTCACAGGGCACAGGGTGTGCCTGTGGCTGGGAGCAGTGAATTCTCTGGTTATTAGCCCTGCTTATTCCTCCCTATTCAGCCTGAGCAAATCTCCAGGAGCAGGTCTGCAGTTCCAGCTCTATTTTAATCGATTTCCTGCAGCCTGAGGAGCACTGGGACAGCCCTCAGCTCTCACAGCTCCTCTCTGCACCTCCCCACGTGTGCAGGGCTACCTTAGCCAGCTCTGAAAAGCTCCAGGGATTGCATCCAACTTTTTTTTTTCTCCTCAGCTCCTTTAGACACACATTTCTGCATGTCTTTTGTCACTCCTGGCAGACCTGAGGGTGGATGGAGGCTGCATCCTTTGCACATGAGCCAGGCTATCACTCCTTCCCTTACTAAGCCATAAAAACACCTTTGTGGCCACTGGCATCGTGGCCAAAAGACAGGGTGAGGAGGGTTTGACAGCTCTCACACTCACAGGGCCCTTTGCAGCAGGCATTTGTCACCCTGGGGCAACACAAGAAGGACACAGAGCAGTTCTGGTCAAGGCAAACTAAAAAACTCTTTATTAAAACATCTGACTCCATATTTGTATCTTTTTAAAATCCCAGTGTCATTGGAGGGCTACAGTGCCACCTCCTCAATGCCACTGGGCAACCCAGCAGTCCATCAGGTTGCTTGTCCTCCATAAAGAATGAAAACAATAAGTTATTTACATAAAGTGTGTGAGAAAGTTCTGTACAAAAATGCAAACATCAGAAGGCTTGAGAAAACTTGAAAAAATCAGGGCAACACGCATTAACTTCCTTAATATTTAAGCTCCATCAAGATACAGCTGCTAGACACAAAAATGGATAATCACTGGTTCAGCCCATGTGCAGTTTCAGAGGCAAGGAAGAAGGAAATGCTGTTGTGCTGCCTGACAGCTCTATCACAGCATTTCTCCCAGCCTCTGTTACCTGGTTGTTTGCCTTTATTCACAGCTAGAGCAGGCTTTTCCTAGAGAAAAGTGTGAACTGTCTCATAACTTGCCTGCCACACTGAGTGAAAACAGCTTTTTGGTTGAAGGCCAGTAAGAACTGGTCTTTGGTTGAAGGCCAGTAAGAGAAGGGAGAAGAAGAAATGGTTTCAGGCAGTCAAGAAAAAGAGGTGAACTTGCAAGAAGATGTGGAACATGGCCCCAGCCACCAGGACATCCTCAAGGTGTGTGCCCCTGAGGGAATTCAGGGGGTGTTTGCTCAATCTTCAAGCTACTGCAGGCAAGGAGAGGTGAGCAAAAATGTGTGATGCCACTCACAGCCTAACACTAAGGACCCTGGTACACCAGAATAAGCACAGAATTCACAGAATTCTGCTTATTCTGTGAATTCAGAATAAGCAAGATATTTGCCCATTACAAACAGGAAAAATTCACATATTTGATTATTCAGGTGATCAAAATAAGATATTTACAAGAATCCACACCCTTGCTCAGGATATTTTAAGTGTAACCTTCTCCCTCTCAGAGAAGGAGGAGCTCTCATTCACATTGGTGGGATTGCAGCTGAAGCCTGAAAAAGGAACCAAAAACTTTCGTATAATGGCACAAACTCATAATGGAAAAAACAACAAGGCTTCCTTGGCCTGCCCACAGCTCCAGATATTCAACCTTATTTCCCTTGCTCATTTTCAGCCCATTTATTCCAAGATAAACCCTCTGGCACTACAGTGAATAATCCTCTTCTCTCTTGGGATTCAGAGTGAAAAGGGAACACGTCAGTCTGTGTGACAGAGAGAACTGCTAAAATAAAGATGCTGCTGAGGATCGAATTTTGAGCACACGTCTCTTTCGGGGTGTGAATAGCACCAGGATGCAGTACCAGGGGCCACGTACTCCCAGGTCAGCAGGTCAGCCCTGACTGCATCTTTCAATAATTCTGACAGCCTGCCGTCTGTGGCACAAGGAGCAGGTGTTCATGTGGAATGTGGTCAGTGCATGGCTCTAACATCAACCATTTCCAGCAGACAGCAGCTCTGGAGGCTGCTTGTGGACTGGGAGCCTTGCTGCCTCGAGAGAAAAATGGATTTACAGAGATTTTTACCCCAGCCAGGATCTGCAATGTGCCAGGGACAAGTAAACAAAGCTCTGTGCATGGCAGGCAGGAGAATGACACTTCCTCCAGAACCTGAGAGTGAGGCAAAGCAATGGCAAAACATCCAGCAAAGTCTGCAAGATGATGTTGTCCTCCACTGCCTCCCCCTTGCTCTACACACAGAATTATAGAATGGTTTGGGTTGAAAGGGACCTTAAAGCTCATTTAGTGCCACCTGGACACTGCCAGGGATGGGGCAGCCACAGCTTCTCTGGGCAACCTGTGCCAGGTCCTCACCACTCTCACAGGGAAGTTTGTTTTTTATTTCCCCAATATCTAATTTAAATCTGCCCTCTGACAGTTTAAATCCATTTTCCCCTCTTTCCATCACTACCTTTCTTGGGGAGTGGTCGCACACCACACCAGTGGTAACCAGGTCAGTACAATGCTCACAGGAGAACAGGTCTGATCAAGAGTTCAGCTGTTGGGATCAGCCCGTGGCAGCCTTAAGAAGCACAGGAATTAGGATTCACAGTGCTCCAGACAGGCCCCTCTTCACCCAGATTCTGTGGCCCACAGACCCAGAGGAAACAGAAATTAATAAGCATAAGGTTTCTAAATAACATCTCAGAAAGTCTTCTGAATATTTTATTCTAAGTACTCAGATACACACTCATGGAAGTTGGGTTTATTCATTCTAGTGAGTGCTAAAATCCTTGTGGAGTACCTGTGGACTAATTGGTTTTGTCTGTGTTAGTGTCTAGTCACTGCATGAATCATGCAGTGCTGAACCTGCAGCCTGCATTGAGAGCTCCCTGAAGATGGAGAACTAGGCTGTGCTGTCTGGCTCTGTAAGTGACTGGGTTCAGAAGTTCTCCAGTCCATACATTATTACTAATCCTCCCTGCATGACACACGGCTGCTGCAGAGCAGTGATCTCACGCAAGCACCCTGAGCCAGAGCATCTGCAGCAGCCCTGGGGAGGAGCCAGGCTGGGATTAATCCCCATCCTGAGTGATGTGGACAGGAATCCTGCCTGCTCAGCTCCTCTGCCCAGCCAGACCTGTCCTCTTGCTATCAAAATGGGAGATTTACACAGGGCCTGGCAAATCTCAGAAGAAGCTCTGAGAGGAATGGGCTGAGGAACAGATGCAAACCAGACCCAGGTTTGTTATTCCAGCTTTGTGCAGCAGGGAAGGGAGGTGGGACTCTCTGCTCCCTTTGGTACTGGCTGCTGCAGGAGCTTTAGCAGAAGGTGGGATACAGAACACACTGCACCCTCTCCTGCTCTTCCCTCCGAGGCTGAATTCCAGCTTTACAGCAGTGCATGGAACTGTGTGTTCTGGGGTCACTCCCGTGCAGCTTTTCAGCATCCTAAAGGGCAGCCAACAACTTAGAAGGAGGAGTTGTGGTGACATCTTTCTCCTACACATGTGCAATAACACAAAGCAATTTGTTCACTTTGTAACTCTGAACCTGGTGCCTCAGGGTGTGAGTTAATTCCTGCCTGGGCTCTGGAGGGAACAGGCTCCCTCTGATCTTCCAGCAGTGCAGATATTACTGGGTACAGTCACACAGGTGTCACCTTCTTCCTGAGCACCAATTACAGATTACAGCTGTTGGAGGTATTTTTCTATTTCGGTACAAACCTCATTCCATGTCTCATTGATACAATTTCATTAATAAAATCAATAGATCTACATTATGCTGGAAGAGTTTGGTCCACTGCTGTTATCAACACTTGAGTGATTAATATTTTACTACTTTTTTTTTTTTCCAAATACCAGCTTAAAATCAGTGCAGCAACTCCAAAGTTTGGTTTCTCCAGTGCAACTTGTAGGGATGCCTTAGTGCAGCATTTAGGAGATGCTTTATCAACTAATTTATTGACTTTGATCACAAAGTCCCAACCTTAAACTTGCTGTAAGCTTTGTCATCCTGCTTCTCCCTCTGTGGCTGCTGCCCTTCCTCAGTGCAGGAAATCTAAAATGAAATGGCAACTTCTTGCCTGGCCAGGAGAGGTGGGCTGGCCCCCAGGGCACTGGCATCAGCTTTGCAAGCACAGAATGAACTCCCCTCATCACCTGCCACTTGATATCCTTATCAAAGCTAAGGCTGCTAGAGGGGACCATTTTATTAAGACTGGAAATTCTATTGGGAGTGCAGTCACAAGTGCCCTGACATATGGAAATGGATGTAATTTCATCTGATGAGACAGCTAACACTCAGGTGGAGCAGCAGCACTGTGTCTGGGCAAGGGAACAGCCAATGAGCAGAGCATGGGCAACTTCTCCCCGTGTTTGAAGATTTCAAAGGCCAGAGGAGATCACTGATGTTATCGTACTACTAACCACAGTCTGCTCCCTGCTTGTTGACCAGAATATCTCTATTTATGTGCAGCTGAAGCATACAAGCTCTCCCTGCTCTGAAGAGCACCTATTCTGCTTATTTTTTGGTGATAATAATAATTGTTGGGTCACACAATGGGGTGTTTAGTTAATAAAGGCTTGGCAATAAAAAAGCTGGAGAAAAAGAAATTCCACACCACAAAAAAATATCTTAATGCTAAAGTACAACTGGACATGCCTGATGAATTTCAGAGTATCACCAAACTCAGACAACGACCAAAAAAAAAGGGACTGATTTTTGCCACTGCATCTCTTCAAGCACTTGGCTGAAGAACTCACAGACCTTGGAATAAAATACAGAGCAGGGAAAGAGAAGTTCAGTGTGCACAGGTCACTGAGAAGCAGGAAGGAATGCAGGCAGACCCCACCTGCAAAGGTGCTGACAGCAGCTGCCAGGGGTGGGGCAGCCTCCTCTGCCCCAGAGAACACCGACCCATTGTGCACCACGGTGAGGAAGGAGCTCAGCCATGAGCAGGACAGGAAATCTACACAACCTTTGCAGAGTCTAGCTCAGCCTACTGCATTCAAAATATCACAATGCCACTCCATCCACGGTCTCAAATTCTGCTTTCTAATTTGGTGTGTTAACGACGCGAGGCAGGAACTGTCATCGTGTGTCTGTGAAGTAGCCAGCTCCAGGAATCCAGACTCATTTGGGGCATTGGGTAGAACTCAGAGTTGAAAAAAGGGGGAAGAATCTACCAAAATAACTGTTTTCCAGCATGATCCACAGGCCTGACCAAATTAAATCCTGAATGTGTCTATTTTAATTGTCGGTATTGCACATCTCAACACTACAGCAGTTGTAGTCACAGAACCAAGAACTGAATTTGGCCCATTACAGCATCTGCTTAATGCACTGAATTGTTTTACCCACACCATTTCCTGTACAGCCATGGAAGTTCCAAAGTTAAATCTCTGTTGTGATCCCCTGTCACGACTCATTTTTGGTCAACTGTTTGGAAAACCTTTTGAGTCCAGGGATGTGCATCAAGAGGTGATGCTTTGCTCCACGGAGGGAAGGAGCTTGAGTACAGACCTTAGAAATATGTGCAATTTAAATAAACTACTTAAACACAAGATGCTAATTTAGCAGCTTCAAGGGCCAGATTTCTCCAGCCAACCCAAGACATAAAAAGACACCATTTCATTAAAATAACCTAACCTCACTGTTGTTTCAAGTGCTACATTTATTCAAACACAGCCCACCAGCTCTCAATTAGCTGCTTTTGCACTCCAACTGCAGCAGGTCTGCAGTGCACAGAAATGTAATTATTCACACACCACCCTGTCACTGCCACCACTGTCTGTACTTCTAAAGCATCTTGATTACTGCACTGATGAGCACTATGGAAATGCCTATAAATAAAATAATCATCTCCCCTCATTAAGTTCCAGCTCGTGGACGGAGGAAGGATGATTTCCCTTTGTACGTTCCTTTTGTAAATTTTATCATTTCACAACAGAGGGAGCAACGTGCCTCTGATGGCACTCAAAGAGACAGACTGTCAGGATCCTTGTCAGTATTTCAGCTTTGAGCAGCTTGCATTTCTGCATGAATATTTCCTCCTCAAAATAAAGCGCTGTTTGTCAGAATCACGCATGCAGTAATCTCTTTCTAATGTCAGCATCAGACATGCAAAACCCCCTAATGTCATGTCAGGAGGTCAGATTTTATGGAGCAGTATGTCATGGAAACCCTAAGAGCCAGCATAAGCTTCTAGCTCTGACTTCCACACTAAGAACACACATCTATAATAAAGAACAAGCATTGAGGGAAACCTTCCATTTAAAACAAAGCCTTGGTGAACCAGGTTTGCTCCTCAGGAAGCTTCAACAGCAATTGGTGCTGCAAACAAATATCAAACATCCCATTATTGCCAAATCACAGTCTCACTGTTTTCAATAACTGCATTACTGGGTTTGTACACACTGAATCTCCCAGCAACGTCTCCAACATGCAATCAAATATCTCATTTAATAAAATGGTGAATTATAAAGCCAGAGAAACAAGTTAAATGTCATATCAGGGCTGATCCTCTCTTGCTCTCCAGCCAGAGGTGGAAGGGAATCACCACTTGCTCCTGCAAACAGCTAAAAGGGGGAGAAGAGAGCAGTCTGATGGAAACTCATGGAGCATCCCTATTTCTGCACCATCCAAAGCAACATCTCACCCCCAAACTGCCAGCAGCTCTCAGAGAACTGAGGCCACTCACAGGTTCAGATTAAGGTCCTCCTTCCCAGCTGGGAGAACAGCAGAACTCTGTGTCAGCATGAGCAGGGAGCTGCTCTCAGGCCAGATCCAACTATGGAACCCTCTGCAAAGCTGCTGTGACCCAAAGGGCATGGCCTGTGCCCAGATGTGATCACCTCAGGGAGCACAGGTCATCTCTCTCCTTCCTCTTTCCCTGGTCTCTCCCAAGGTTTCCAGTGCACCTCTCCTGGCATCACTGTTCATTTCCAGCAGGTTACTGTGTCTATGGGCAGTCACCCTCTCATGTTCAAACTGTGCATCTGAGGAAGGAGAAGTGCTGTGTTGAGACAAGAGGAAAAGAAAGCTTTGGCAGACAGATGGGATTTTTTTGTGTATCTGAAGCTGGAACCAGTCGGTAGCTAATGTGCAGGACACAGGATGGGACAAAGCAAGAATCACAGAATAGTTTGGGTTAGAAGGGACCTTAAAGATCATTTAGTTCCAGCCCCCTGCCATGGGCAGGGACACCAGATTATCAGGTCAGAGTGACATGCTGCTCTCAGCTCCCAGGCACTACACTACACCCCTGGACTGTGAGGGACATTGTAGAAACCTGCATTTGGGATGAACATTTTTATTTGCAAAATATGCATTTCCTTGGACAGAGCCAGTACTTCAATAATTTTCTTTAATAATTTTCTCCAGAGAGAGGACAGAGTTAATTTAAAGCAAAACCATCAATCCCTAGAATAGCCAACGTCCAAACCCACACAAGAGGTGTGCTGCCTCACTCCAGAATCTGGAGCAGGAAAAATAGTGACAAAAATAAGATCTTTCCTCAATTACAATAAACAGAAATGTTAAATCAAGCTCAGAATCGCCCTTGAAGAATCTAGCTCTTCCCAGCTCTAAAAATGATCCCCTGCATTCCTTTAAGGCTTTTCATAGATACAGCAATATGAAATGGCTCGTTGCTGTGTAGCTGCTAACAAGAGACAGATGTTTCCTTCAGTTCCAGCAACATGTAGACATGAAGCACATTTTGATGACCTGCTAAATATTTCTGACTCTTTCTGCACGTTACCTCCTCGTGCATTTAGTCAAGGAAATGCTCCACAGTTCCACACTTTCCCTGCTCACTCTGGAGCTGGCCAGAAGAGCATGCTTGGATCAATCACTTTATCTTAGCAAGCCTTCACCAGAGGGGAAGGAAAGTCAAGCAACACGTTTTCACTGAGTGGAGCCAAAGCTGGAGAGCTCTTCCAGTGAGTCCAGAGCCAGATCAGCTGTGATCCCAAGTCCCCCTGTTATTTATTTAGCTGGCCCAGAAGACACGCACCACACGCCGGCGTGCAGGGCGAGCATCTGTTCCACCCAGACCCACGGCTACATTCTTTACTTGGTATTAATATCAAGGAAAATTTAGTAACCTAACCACTGGCATGAGAAGCCATACTTCTAAGGGAACAGATGGCAGCAATCATCTCAGCTTAATTTTAGCCTTCAAGTATTGCTCTGAGTCAGCAAAGCCGCACAATGAGAGGAAGAAAAAGACGTAACATCTGTAAAACCTCCTACCTGCTTCCCATCCAAGGTGTACAGCTTTTTGACCACCCCTGTCTCCAGTTTGATAGCTTCAGTGATGTCAGTGAGGACCTGCTCGAAGGAGTGGGCAGTCTTCTTGTTGAGGAGCACGCGCACGGCCTTGCGCGGCTTCACCCCGCTGCGGATGATGGTCACCAGCTTGGGGCGCACGAAATCCTTGTTCTCCTTGGCCTGGGCACTGTTGCTGCTGGCCAGGGACTGAGGTGCTTTCTGGTTGGCAGAGGTCTTCACGTTGACAGACCAGTTGGGGTTGACGTTCTTGGTGTATTCCACCTTCTTGAAGAAGTTGTCGGACGAGCAGACGTAACTCTCCCCTTGAGGAAGAAAGGAGATTCCATAGTAAGCACCAGCTCTGTGCTCTTCCCCCATGAATCATGCAAACCATTGATAATTGTTTCCATTAGCACTCCCACGACAGCTTGTTCTTAAAACACTCTGCTTTGTTTTAATGCTAAATTTATGGTTATTTTAAATATTGCTGATATTTCCTCAAAGTAACTGAGTCAGCCATCAGCAAATACATGCAATCACACGAACCAGGGGTTAAAAGAGGTTGAGTTATAAAGGTATTTAAGTACTTGAAGATGCAGCTAAGCTTTCCAAGAGCTTCAGAACACCAAATTCATTTGACCACCCTGATTATTTTATAAATTTGCCAGTTTTCCCTTTATCTTTACAGACCTAGGTACTACTTCAGTGTACCAAGAGGACATCAACATTCATCACAAAGTGCATTCTGCATCATGCCCGAAAAATAATCAAAATCTTGTCCTGAACATTCTCAAGTAAAAGTAGCCTTGATAAATCTGGCAGGCATAACAAATATGCACTGTTAGAGCATCAGTAGTTTATTAGGGAACAGACCTAGTGGCAGCTGAGATTAAACACTTCACCAGATACCATTCCTTGATTTACATGGCTGGTACCAAACAAAAATACATTAAATCCAAATTTAGCCATGGCAGAGAAGAGTTACAGGGTCTTTTTAGTAATTCCCAAAAAGCCCTTCCCTATCCCACCCAAAATTAGTTTCAGGCTTTGTCTGTAATTTACAGGATCCTATCTATCCAAGGTTTTAAAAGCACCTTAAAGGATTTGTAGGAGCTTCTTTTGGGCCTGCAAATCTGATGGATGCTTGGAGAGTTATTACTAGAATGAGACTGTAAACCAGTATCCCTAGGGGAATGTAGCTGTCTGGTCTGAAATGACTCAGGCTGCACTGAAAAAAAGTCACTCACTGCTGGAGGAAGAAGCTTTCGTCTCGCCATAAGATAAAATTTTAATAGGAACTGAAGGCATGACCTGTAGGATTTTAGAGTCTCTTCTGGTGTTTTCTTTGTCTGATCTTACAGAATTAAGTTCTTCATGTACTACAGAACGTTTGAAATCAAAATACAGATTTAACTATGCTGAAAAACAAATTGTTTAAAAAAAGAAATTCCTTCTTTACAAAAAATAGATTGGCTGCATTTCCTTGTCTGTCCCTGACTGCAAACTCCAAGGCTCAGACATCTTTGAAAAGCCTATCCCACAGCCAAGTCTAGCTTCCCACCCAGGGATCTCTAGGACAGGATTTGACATCCAGTTGGCAAAATATGGATTTCCAAACATCCCACTGATTTTCGCAGGGCCCAGACATGTAACATGCCCAGGATAAAGTTCATGCTGGAGCTCCTTCTGCTGACTAAACTGCACCTCTGATGGAGGCACCAGAACCCACGGTGAGACCACAACAGATACACAATAAACAGATTTTAACAGGCTTATAACAGCACTCTGGGTATTTCTGTCCCTATTACTGACCAGGGTGTGATGTCACAAGCAGCCATGAAAAAATGCAGGATTCTTAATTATTTTAACCCCATCTTTGTACCCAGTTTGCCACCATGATGCCCACTCGTGGTGTTTACATCCCCAAGTGCAGCTCTTCTCCAACAGTTTTATAAAAATGACCAAAACAGGAAGCAGATATTCTGTTTCCCCTTCTGAAGATGGAATACAAATACAGAAGAGAGAAGAGAGGTTTGTGATGGACACTCAGTTGGGCATTTTGTCAACTGGTGTACCCCAAACACAATAATCCCACCAGCAGGTTCTGTTGGCCTGAACAAACAGCAAAAATCTCTATTTTCTCACAGCAACACCCCTCAATAAACCAACCACACAGCCCTGCCCATAGCTGGAGCTCCTTAATCCCCAACATTTTGTGAATCTGACTCAACAGAAACTCAAATATACCCCCCAGAGTACCACACATTATACAAAATTCCCTCTGGGGATATCATTTTCCAGAAGCTTTGAATACTTCAAATCTTTCTGATTAATAAGTGATAAGTTGTGGTTTATTCATCTGCTTCAGCCAAATAACACCTGGTGCAGAGCAGGCCCAGGCTTCTCTCCAGTTTCATGACTGAGAGAAGGGCAGCAAGGAGTCTGGAATGCTCCCAGGAATTAACCATCCTTAGAACCTGAGCCCTCCCAAACCCATAATCCCTGGGCAGCAGAGCCCTCCTAAGTGTGCTCAGCAGAACTGTGCATTATCCTCTGAGAAAAGCAATTTCTCTGTTTAAATGCAGCACTAAGAAGTGATTTGAATGCTGCTGTCACCCCAGCTTCCCTGTGCCAGCTCCTGACCTCACCTCCACCTCTGCTTCCCCACCTGAAAAACAGAAGTAGACTATCAGCCACTGAAGTGTGGCAAGGCTTGACTTTCATCTGCATTTGACCTTCATCTGTATTATTTTCACAGTGAAAGAAAGTGCACATTTGCACTGTGTTCTGTAGACACCTGAGGTGCTGGAGCATATTTTCTATTAACAAGTTGCATATTTTAAAGGCAGCTGAAGATATTCTTGATCTGTCTGGTACAGTACCATAACTCTTAGCTCCAGCTGAGTCCTTTGGAGCTCCCCACTGCACACCAGAGCTGTTTGTGGATTTACACCAAAGGCAACAGTGGCATGAAGGCAGAACTCTTGTAGGGTTTGTTGCACAGATGTGATCTTGGGCAGTTGTGCAGATCCACACAGTGGCCCCTCAAGCTGTGCTCACACTCACGAGTGGAAAATGGAATCTGCCCTTTCTCCCTTTGTCACATTGAACCCAAACCCCAGCAAATAAAATCTGTACTGTACTCACTTCTAAAACTGGAGAGAAATTTCCTTGGGGAGACACTCCAGAGGAGCAGTTCAGAGCAGCAGCTCTTCTCAGCATCATTTCTGCAGTCACAGCAGCACAGCTCCAGGGAAGAGGAGCTTTTCTTTCCTTCCTCCCTGACCTAAGGATGTGACCTAAAGCTTTAACTTCATTTAAAAACCACTTCAACTAATGTCTTCCTTAACTCAGTTTATGACCCTCAAATAGCAGCAAAATCATCATTCAAGTTCCTCAGTGAGGCACACGCATTTGCCAGCCAGGAACACACATTCCACAGTGTATTTCACTTCCCACAGTGGAGTTTAACCCAAACCCTACCATGGTGGTAGCAGGATTGAACGAGCATGGGCTGAAGAGCTGTGAACCTTGCAGCTTTTAACTGCACAACATGGCCAGGAGATGATAAAGAAGAGAAATCTTACAGGGAATAGAGCTACCATGGAGGGAGGAGTGGGTTCTCTGTGGGTTTTTCTGCCACATCTGTCTGTGCTAAGCCTATAATGAGAAGTCAAGGTGTACAACTGTGCCAGCCACAGAAATATGACTGACAGACACAGCATGACAGCAGAAGATATGCTCAGCATAACAGAAGGAATGGGAAGAGGATGTGAGATCTTGTCACGAGCAAAAGAAACAACTCCAAGAAGAACATTGCTTGCTCCCCAGCCCTAAGCACAAAAATCTGTGCACAAATATTTTCAGGAGCACATGTCTCGAGCCAGCAAGCAGCTGTGCACACGTGCAGAAATCCCACTGCAAGCCATGAGAAGGTACAATGGACAGCCACGTCATTAATTCCACACAAACCCCAAAAAGGGAGCCCCAAAGAGACACACTCACACACAGGGGCTGGGGAGGATCATCCTGACAATCCCTGTGGTGCCAAGGACAGTGTTGGATCAGTGCAGGGCCAGCTCAGAGCACAACACCCATTTTACACTGCAGAGCCAGAGCGCACAGGGGGATGTGCACTGTCACCATGCCAGGCTGCTCCAGATGTGTCACAGTTCCTATCGTGCCACCAAACCAGCCAAGGAATTTCCTCCCTGCTCCTGCCTGCCCTCAGCAATGGCTGGGCTGACTGCAGACCTCAGACCTGCTGCCATGACCATCATATTTGGCATTTGAAGCCAGGCTTCTATCACACAGAATTACTCCAGCTTCAAGTGCATGACACATTCCAGTGCTACTGATTTGATGGAGGCACAAGGAGATTATTCAGCTCCTAAAGAAGGGATGATCTCAGCAAAGATAAGGTTTGCCTTGGAGAAGGTTCCTTAGAAAAATCCTAAGCTCCAGATGAGTGCTAATCCTCCAACCCTCTTACTGCAGCTCCCTGTGACAATACCAAAAATGACAGGCTGTGCTTTCAGGAAAAGTTATCCTTCCTCAGCATGCACCAGCAACTTTCCAAGGATAATGAACTGCGGGCAGAAGTCTTTTGAGAAAAGTCAGGAAAGCTGGATTGAGGCCATTTTGAATGTCTAAGTGTTAACAGCTATTCCAGGAACAGTCTCTGTGGGCAGCAGTCAATTATTTTGGCTGTTAGCTCTGCAGTTGCAAAGTTGGGAATGTGCTACTGTGCCCAGCTTTTGTGTTTCATGGAATTTACCAGGGCTGCAGCAGGAATTAAGTGGACTTAACACCTAGCAGAGTTCATTCCATATGGTGTTGGAGGAGGCCTTGAGTTTCAAATGCATGAACTTGCTGCTGCTTCATGAGTTAAAAAGACCTACTCCAGTTAAAAAGACCTACTCCAGCATGGCAAAATGAACCCTGGAAGAGCTCCCTTCCCTTGGCTCCTCCATGAACAGAAGCACCTCTTGTTCTGCTGGAGAAGTGGAAGAAATGCTTGCTTAGAAATCACCTTCAGAACCACACAATGCCCATAAAGAATTTTGGGACCACAGCAGTCCTAGCATGACAGTCAGGGTGAGCAAGCAAATAAAACAGGACCCCATGGACAAATGTAGTTATGTAGGATGTAATTAGCTGAGCTATCAGGCCAAAAGACACCCACAGAAACAATTCCACAGGTTACCAAGGTTTCAGTATGAAACTACAGGAACTTCACTTTTCCAGGCAAACTGGAACACACACATTGGGTGGAGATTCCAGGATGTTTCCTATGAACCCCTCAGTCCCAGCACACACCAGACTCTGCACAGTTCCAGGGTGGAGCCTCTCCTATGATTTCTTTAAATACTCTTGGACAAGATTTTGGAAAATATTCCCAAGGGCATGGCAGGATACAAAAAGCTTGGAATCACTTTGTGGAATATCTCACACAGCCCAAGAACATTTGCAATGAAACCACAGTGAGCAAAACAAATCCTACTCAGCTTTTTCTAAAGTTTGATTTGAAACAGGGGCAAATTTCAAACAAGCAGCCCAGGGCATAAAATCCACCTTTGGATGTGCCTTGCCTTCACTCCCAGGTTGTGCCTCACTGTCCATTTCATTATGTCAAGAAGCTGAACATGGGAAAGCAGCAAAATTATGGAGACTGCTGAAAAAAACCCTTTTTTCCTACACAGAGCTCATTTATGGGACAATTAGGACTGGAACAAGTGGCCAAGAACAGCATTTCTTAAGCCATCTTTGCTGCTGAAGTCACTGCACAACATCAGCTTCCAGCTCTACCCAGCCCTCCATCCAAGGACAAAAAATAATCAGAGCTGAGGTGGGACAACTTCTCATCACATCAAGTCTACAAGAAGAGGCTCAAAATGAACCAAACCACCATGTCCAGATACCAAAGGAGCTAAATTTTAGCTGAAACTTGGATGAAATGTGAACTGCTCTATGATCATCATGAGAAAGGCTGGAAAGGATGGCACATGATTATTTTAGCATCTTTCATATGCAAGTTTTATCACAGCACAAGGCACAGAATTATCAGTTACAAATGACTCACCAGTAAATGCAGCTACATAAATCAACTTCCCAAAGCCCTGGTCACTGGAACCAATTCTATATGAAGGGGAATAAAGCCAACCTGGTGCTCTTTTCCAAAAGATTCATCTGCCACGATAAATAGCAGCACTTTGGGCCAACATCCACTCCTGACCCAGCCAAGGCAGCGGGACACGAGTGGAAGGATGAGCTGGAGCAGGATGCTGCCCTGAACTTAACCAGCACAGAGATTAAGGAGGATGCAGTCCTAAGCAACATCAGCAGGTGCATTATTTATTTAAAGATTATTATTATTGTTGTTGTTGTTGTTGTTCTTATAGCTTATTTATTTCTATTAAAGCTGAATACTGAAAATAGGAAGTCAGGATTTAGACAATGACTACAGTGATGGAAGACGGCTGCTAGGACTGAAAAGGGGAAGAAAAAATGATCAGAGGGGAGGATTTTGAGAGAAGGTTACTGGGAGATGAGACATCTCCCTGGAAAAGAATGGAAAAAGCAACCTGTGACCAGTGAGGGAGAACTCAGCTGGCAGCAAAAGGCACCTGTGTGACAGAGCTCTGAGGGCTTCCAAAATGTGAGAGGTTAGGGTGCAGTACAGGAAAGGACCAAGAGGCTCATCCCAACAGATGGAAGGAATGTGAAAAAAGAGTGTGAAAAACTTCACTTGTTCTCCTTATGGGAGTAACACTGAGTGCCAGGGAAGAACTCTGGATCTGGAGAACAAAAGGATGATTCCAAGCCCCAGTTAATTAGCAGCACACCATGTGGTTTTTGGTCACCTGAAATGTCTGTCTCTAGGGCATTGGTGCTGTGCAATATTAGCCTCTACCCTCCAGAACTACATTCAGGCTACACTATATAAATAAATTTTTAAATCAGAAGTAATCAAGTACTTAGAACATTATGTGAAATTGTCAGTAATTCACAAGCTTTTGCCATCAACCACTGAGATGAGCCTTTTTTATGACTTTTCCTAGATTTTACTTGTTTATTAGAAATTACAATGATAAATTAGCCCCATTATAGCAACAAGCACTGCTTTGGTTACCCTCAGTCTCCAAGCAGAAAGCCAATTTATAAGGCAGACATGCCCTGGTTGTGTGTGCACTGTTCTTGTGTGTCACAGCAGAATTACTCCCAAATTCTGGGTTTCATGCAGGTGCCTTGCACACAGCAATGCAAACACCCAAGCTGAGGGCAGAGCTCACCACAAGGGCTGGTTATAACACGGTGCTGTAAATTGCTTTTCTTCAGCAGAGTGTAGGTGACCCCTAGAAACATGGGATCAATAGCAGCATGCAGACCTACTCTGGCATGGCCAAAAAATGGATTCCTTTGTCTTCACTCTGCTCAGGTTTTATTTTCCTAGATGATGCTCTGCTGAGGACACATAGACAATCCCATTTTGGTTTTAGTGCCTCTTCTTCAGTGCTGTTTCCAGGTGCCATTTTGGCAGAACAAAGCCAGAACCCAAATGCCAGCATCTCCTGCCTGTACCTCAACCAGAAAAATGTATTTTCATGAAGTGGGTACCTCCTTACCTGCAGCAAAACCCATTTAAAGCAGGTGTAACAACTAAAGCTTTCTTAACTTCACTGACAAAAAGCAGGAAGAGTGTGAGAGGAGGAAGAGTGTAAAAAGAGAAAAAAGAACTGCGTTTTCTTCTGGAGTTATTTCAGAAGATTTGCATAAAACCTAGGACAATCAGGACTGAGAGCTGCCATTAGAGAAAGGCTGTGGCCATATTAAGAGACCAGAATCTCTAAAATTAAGGGAGGCCACACCTCCATTCGACAGCTGTAATTGGGCTGAGAATAACTCCACCAGGAAGCATCACAGCTCTGAAAGGCAGCAATTTCTTCCCAGGAAAACTCCTCTATGGAAACCAAGATTTATTGCACATCCTTATCCCTGCAAAGTATTTTGGGGAGATGAGTATCCTGCCTGACAGACCTGGAATTCTAGGGAGAGCTGCTTTAGTCAAGGTCGCACAATGACTCGCAGCCGAGGCTGCCCCTGCAGCTCACGCCTCACGTACTCACACCCATTGTCTTTCACTAAAGGCAAAAGCCTCGTGGGTTTTCGGGAGTTACCAAACTGGCCAGGATGTCTGCCTGGAGAAAAACACCAAGGAAAAGGGAAGAGCACGTCCCCTCCTGCAACAGGATGTTCCAGGTCCGAACAAAGAATGAAATGCTCGGGGAAGAGAAAAGCGGCGTGGCTGTGGGTGCCCTCTCTCCACCCACCCCGGCTCTGGCAGAGCTGCCCCACGCTCCTGCCTCGGGCAAGACTGGCCATCCCTGCAATGCCAGCCCAGGGGCTGTCCTGACACTGCCGGGAAAGGCAGCGAACAGGGGAGCACCCCCGGCTCGGGCACGGCTGGCAGCTGAGCTCCGCCGAGCAAACCTCCCCCAGGGCACCCCTTCCGAGCAGCACTGATTTTTGTTTGGCTCATCCCTCACCCCGCAGTGACACGCCGAGGAGCAGGCACAGCCACACCCCCTCTGGACATGGGGACACGCTCGGCCCTGCCCCGAGCACCCCCCGGGCCCGGGCAGGGGGTGCTCCCCGCACTGCCCCAGCCCCACCACAGCGACCACTCCCCGAAGCCATCGAGGCGCTCCCTCTGGCACAGCCCCTGCACGAACCGCGTTCGTGTGCAGCGCATGAACTCCCCGTGCCCTCCCCGCACACATCGCTCTGCGAGACCCCCCAGACCCCTTACAGTCAGCCCAGCACACCCCCACAGCTCCTGAGCACAAATCCCAGCGCAAAGAAACCCCCACAGCTCCCTGTAATTAACCCTCCTCACGCCTTCCTCCACACACACGCACGCACAAACCCCAAATTTCACCAAGCGCAACCTGCCCAAAACGCCCTTCTCTATTCACAAGCCTTGCTCATTAAATCCCCTCTCTAACCAGGCTGTGTGGACTCCCTGTACACGCTCCCCAAACACTGAGCCCCCCCAAGGCCGCGCCCTCCAAACACCCTTCACACTCTGCCCTCACCCCAACCCCTCTCTCCACACCCCCAGGTGCCCGCCCGGCCCTGACCACACCCCTGTGCACACATCGTGCGCGCCATACCCCAAAAACCCCACGCACAGAGCGCACAAACCCGTCCCACCCCCATCCCACACTCGCTACAGGAATACCTCATCCCCTCTTCCCCTTCCATTCATCCCCACCCACCCCACTGGGAAACCCAGCCGGGCTCACCCCGGCCCGGACAGCCGTGGGGACACCCTGAGGCAGCGGCAGAGCCGGGGGCCGGACACAGGGACACGGCCACCAGCCGGACACACGGACACGGCCGCGAGCCCGACACGCCCCTCCGGCCGCCCATCTGCAGCGCGCTGGGGACACGGCGGGGTGGCACCCGCACCGCCACCCGCCCCGCGGGGCACTGCGGGGCCGGCACCCCCAAGAGCCCGGGGAAACGCGACCTTGAGGGCAGCCCCGAGTGGTGCAGCCCCCTCCCCACCCCGCCTCCTCACTGCACCACGGGCCATGCTCGTTACCTTCCTCCAGCTCGTCCATGCTGCCGATCTTCCGCGAGCCATCGATGGTGTAAATGTACCGCACCCCCTGAGGCAGGTTGATGTTGTCGGACAGGGACCGGGTCAGGTCCGCCAGGAGGGCATCAAAACTTCGGAAGCGGTCGGAGGACACGGCGTATACAATCCCCTTGAAGTAGCGGTCCCCGTTGCGATAGAAACGAACCTTCTTGGCTTTCTTCTCGTTACTCAGCGCCTGTAAGGTCCGGGTTCTGTAGAAGCTACAGTGAGCGCTGTGAGTGGGGCTGGGCAAGCCGTTCATCCGTGTGCCTCGCATGTTTCTGGACGCCTTGTCTCTTTCGTCAAAGTGTCCAAAATCAAGTTCCATAGTTTGGTGAGCCCTAAAGATCTGAAGCTGGGCAGGAAGGAGATGGGAAGAGAAGGAGGGCAAAGGGAACGGGTTAGAGCCCAGCAGAGCCACAATCCGGAGAGCAAAACGACACTAAGGCTGTGTCTGGAGCAGGACAGATGCATTTGGGAAGCGCCCCCTCCCCTGACCCAGATTTGTATCGATTCTGGGGACTGAGAGTAGGAGGGGTCCTCGCATTTTGAAAGGGATCCAACTACTGGGGGCAGGGAACACGTTTCTAGAGAGCTGCCTGCTCCTGCACCTGGGAGTTTTCAAAGTGCAGCAAATTGGGACTTGGGGCCAAAGGGATACATGGCAATCACAACTCAGCCCCAAAAAAACTCATCCAAACACCAGTTAGCAATGAATTAAACCTCTGAGCCCTGTGAGGTTTCCTTTGGCAACAGAAAACAAGGAGATCCCAGTAAGTCAGCCCTTCAATCTGTCGAATCACGGAAGGACCCAGAGCATCTGAATGTTTAACATTAGAATAAACTGGCATTTATGAAAGAATGGTCACAGGGGAATAAGCAGTTTCTTTGTGACAGCCTGTTCAATAAGGGTTAGCAATGAGATCCAGCCCACCCTTCCCCCTATCCGCAGCCCCCTCCTAGCCCATCAATCAATTCCCAGGACCAGCCTACATCTCCAAGAAGAAATGACTGCAAAGAAAAATCTGTCATTGAAACGCAGCTTCGGTAAGCTCTTTTCAGCCCGAGCCTCCTCTGAATTGCATTTTTGCTCCCGTTTAATGAGCAGGAGAAAATAAAGGGGCTATTTCCACCTCCCCCTTTCCAGCCCTAAGTGATTTAATAGCTGGAAGTGCCCGTGCCCCAGGGACGCGCCGCCCCTGCTCCTCACCTTTCATTGTTCTGAGCACGGGGGCTTCCAGCACTGAAAAGCCGAGGCTGGAGCTGGCACCCAGCGAGCAGGAATTTGCACTGTCTCTAGTTTATGCTCGAGAACACCCTCTCTCCTGCACCAAACCCCAACACAAAAGGAAAAGGAACCCCCCAACCCTGCAATAGAGACCCTTCCACTCCCCAGCAGCACCAGGCACATGCACCTCACGTATGTGATTCTCATGTTAGCACGGGGCTGAAAGGGGATTTACAGCACTTGGCAGCCAGGTATAAATCCAGGAAAAGCTGTTGCTATCTCATCCACACCCTTTACACTCGCCAGAATGAAGCTCCTTCCCTGTGTTTTACAATGTCAGCGTGACCCATGCAAGAAAAAATCATTGTCCCCAGGCTGCAGACGACAATGCAGGCAATCCACACAGAAACCCCAAGTTGGGAACATTACCCCCGTGATGCCAGCTGGGGTAGATTCAGTCTGGTGTCATGCACTGAACAATGAAACGTCCAAGCAACTTCGGGAATGAATCAGAGGATGCAGAGGTTTTGATTGTAAAATGAACTGCAGAGGCTGTAAGGCAGCAAGAAAAGATTCCTCCTTTCTGTTACTTTTCTGCATGCAAGTCACTCAGGAAAGCTCTACTCACCGGTTTTCAGCGTGCAGGGTGGAGATGCTCAGAGAAAGAAAACCAGGCTCACTCTGCCTTTGTTGTCTGAGCTCCAAGCAAGAAATTCCTGCCAGGGTGGATGAGACGCCTCCTAGGTCCTAGTGCCTTGTT
Organism: Peucedramus taeniatus; assembly: GCA_013400575.1. Classification (NCBI taxonomy): domain Eukaryota; kingdom Metazoa; phylum Chordata; class Aves; order Passeriformes; family Fringillidae; genus Peucedramus; species Peucedramus taeniatus. Next base: position 8,929 of record WBNO01007132.1, on the reverse strand, counting down.
CCATCCCTTCACGGTAACTTTGCCTCAGTGATTTTCACTCTCACCATCAGCTGTCTGCTCACAGGCTGTGTTTGAGGGGAAAACGGGGTGCTGATTCCAGCTCTAGATAAGTCAACAAATCAGTAAACAAAAGGGTTTAGAGGGGCAAGTTTGGGGGTGATGTTTGGAAGGATGCAAATTTCCCCTTGAATCCAGTTGAAATCATCTGGCCCAGCTGAAAAAAAAAAAAAAAGGAAAAAACCAGGATAATTGCCCCAATCCTACAGGATTAGCAGTATAGGGGGGTCACAGTCACAATCCCACAGTGTGGCACAGAGCTGGCACAAGACTCCTGTGCATTAGGAAGGCAACTGAGAAAATCTCTGACCAGTGGAACTGGGCACAGTCCTGCTCCTGTGCTGGTTTTACATGGCATCTGTGGTTTACACTGGCAAGCAGAAAGGGAGAATTCACTTGGTGGCTCTGCATGAGGTGCCCCTGAATACTTTTTCTCTGTTAACATTGGACACAAGCCAAAGCCAGAGCGCTGAATCCCAGTTCATTCAAATCCCCAGGGGCTTTGGGATGGAGTCATTCAGCACAAGCTAAACCCAGCAGATACAGCGTGGCTCATATCCCACTGTAAGAGAAGTTTATTTTCTGATTCCATTACAGAAGGAGCCAGCTGTTAAAAAATTGCACTGAGCTCTTTCACTTTGACAGCAAAATTTTTCACCTGCTTTCTGGGTGGAGATTTCTATGCTGCAGCACCACTAACCCTGCTCCTAACCCCACTGGTGCTGGCCTCACCTTCACTTCAGAAAAGAATGGGATTTGGAAATGGGAGAGTTTTCCCATCTGTAGAAGGAAATCTTTCCTAACAACACTGTGTCTGTTTCGAGTGAAAACATCAGATGTTGTCATTTTGGCACATCACAGCAGTATCACATTTACACAGAAGGAGTTAGTATTTATTCCAGCTTTGTCTGCCCTGTGCATGACAGTCCAGGCAACACTGACACACACCCACTGACAGTTCATCTCTGTTTGCCAGCAACTTCCACACATGACATTTGTAAAAAGTTTCTTATTCCCTGAAACCAGCCTTTTATTCAAAGGCTCCCACACATCCTCTGCTGGAGCTTTTGGCTGCTCCCTTGTGTGCATGGTCAGATCACTGCAGAGGAGACAGAGCTGCTCTCCTCCCTCAGGAATCAGCCCTTGAGAGCACCATGGGAAGAACAGGGTCTGTCTTCCCCAGGGTATATTTCAGTAGTCTCTGGATGCACTTGCAAGGGGTATGTGGGACTTCAAACCTTGTCCTTCCCATTTGGTCCTATTTTCTGAATTAGATAATTCCTGGCTGTTCATCACCACGAGCTTAATCTGTCCAGAATTAACAATTTTTTCCTTTAACACAACACTGCTGTAAATATAAATCTGCCCGTGCTTTAAAAATTTGCCAAAAATATAAATCATTCAGCATGTGCCAAGTACAGCAGCAGCAAGAATAGAGAAAAGGAGAGTCTTCATCCAGCCTTCAGTGGCACACACAGCTTTGACAAAGAGAAAGACTTTTGGGATAATGGCTCAGGATCCACCAAAGTAACCAGGCAGGATGATGTGGACCCAGGTGGAATTGTACCACAATGTGTCAATCTCCCAAATTTGACTTGTATGGGAAGTGCTGAGGACAGCAAAGGGGTGTCAAGCATCATTAACAGATGGCTCTTCTTTCTGCATCCCAGCCCAAACCTGCTGTGAGTTGTGCATGGACACGTCTGCTCAGGACAGGGACAGAAGCTTTTTGAAGCACAGGCACTTCCTTGGAAAGCATTTTAAAATAATTACTCCAACAAGAGAACTGGAATTTGTCCCTGACTGAAGGATAAGGTTTCTGTAGCAAATCATGGTAATATTCATGTTGGGTAAAACCTCAAGTTCCTCCTAAACAGTGCCCAGAACACTTCCAGTGTGTCCTCCTTTAATCCTGCCACAAGACCAGGAGGATCTCACAAGCCAGAGCACCAAGAGCCCTGGAGCCAGACTGATTTCACATGTCCTCAGTGAAATCACACCAAATTTGCTTCTCTCCAAGTGAGAACAGAATCACCTCAAACTACAGACATCAGCCCAGAAATAAGCAGCAGTTTCTCAAGGAAGGCAAGGGCCTGCTCCTGACTTCATTCCTTCTTCAGAGCTTCTTCCCTGGCCTTAAGGAGTTAATGCCAGTCAAAACATATTTACATCAGAAGAGACTCACCCTCTGAGACATCATAATCTAAACAATTTTAGGCAGTGTGAGTGATTAAGAATTGGAAAGAAAATTCTACTTCCCATCAATAATTTCGTCTAGCTGAAAAGGAAAGATAAATTTAGCTCTTCAGATTAAATTATCTACTTTAAATCAGGTGAATCATCCTTCCTCCAGGAAGATAATATTTAGACTTTTGCCTGTGTAACTAAATCCATATAAACACATATTTGTTGACATTGCTGAGCAACCTGTGACACTTTGGAAAGGGACAGACTGCAGGTGACAGGGGTTGTGTGATGCTGTGTGCCAACTTCTTCCCATACACCTCGAAAATCCAGCTCCTAGCACCACTAAGAGCTGCAGTCTCAAATACTCTGTGTCAATGCCCAGTTGCTTTGCTATGCAACTTCCTGACTTGTATAAAAATTGCCTCTGATGGCACAGCACAGTCTCTGAACAGGATATAAGTTAGGGTTAGAAGCAGCCAAGGTCTGGCTGTACCACAGAATCACAGAAAAATCAAATGATCACTGGGTTAGGAGGAAGTCTTGGATCAACATCTCCAAGTCAGTCTATTTAGAAGAATGTGTTTAGTTGCATTTCCTGCTTTAACCCCTGTGGTTCTGGACAGTTTGGAAATTGTCATCCCTGATCACTGCTGTCAAAGCTCTGCTTGATGTAACTTAAACACCAAAACTCTCTGAAATGACAAATTGTTATGTCAGGGGTCTGACAAGCATGTCAAGGCACTCAGAGCTGAAATCCCACCAAGTCAATGGCTCAATCTCAATGACCCTATAGAGCAACATCCTTTAGATCTGAATCTCCAAAAGAGCTGAGAGTTCATCACAGAGTTATCCTATATCAGGCTATAAAGTTCCTCCTACAGAATACTACGAGCTAATAAGCAATGGGGACTTGGCAGACTTTCACCACATAACATTTGTTTCCTTTGGAGATTTATTTTTATAGGGACCACACACATCTGAAAGTCTTTTAAATACCAATGCTGGAGAGCCAAAGTCAGCCCATCCACTGGGGAGAGAAGGGTGGAGGGTCACCTCCAGAGCAGCTCCCCCTCTGCAAGCCTTGGAAACATCTGCAGGGGCTGCTCACATCTTGAGGGTGAAGGACTGAACCCTTCACAGTCTGAACCACTGGAACCTCCAGGGAGGAGCAGGGACAAAGTTTTCAGCATGAGGAAGGAGGAGAGGGTGGAGAAGCAGCTGGGCTCCGAGGCCACCTGGGTGTGTGGCTGCTCAGGAGTGCCCACAGCAGCAGTGTCCCCTGGGTGGGACCTGCCACTCCTGCCCACCCCACAGGCTGTGCTGAGTCAGGCCATGGCAGCCCCACACCCTGGCAGATGCCCTCAATCTCAGCAGGTGACTTCAGCTCCAGGTATTTCTGAAATCTGGGAGCCAGGGGCCTTTGCATCCTCTGAGGGAGCATCAGGAAGCAGGCTGAGAGTGAAAAGGCAATTTTCTGTGCTGAGTATCTGGAAACTGTGCAGCTCAATGAATTCAAGATATTCCAAACACATCCAGATACAACAAAGCATTAAACCCCACAACAGCCATCCAAAAGAGAAATACCTTCTGCACTAGATCTCTTCTGGCTCAATCCCCTCTCTTCTACAACAAACCACCACAATTAATAAATCTTTCCCAACTGAAAACAAATTCCCTGACAGCAGGAAGTGCAACACCCCACCCCAGCACACCCCTGTGTATTTTTGGGTGAACTCTGCCAGAGCCAGGGAGTTCCACGAGTCAGGTTCTGGTGGCAGCTCAGTGGCAACATTTTCCCTTAAAATCAAAGTGCAAATCTTGTAGAAATCCATGGCTGTGCCTGCCTCATGCACTGCCTGTACCCAGGGACATGCAGAACCCCTCTGAGCTTGTCAGTACATTTGTGCTGACCAAATTATGGATGATACATGGTCTGTGAGCCCCAGCCAAGGTCATGACAAATGGAACAACAAAACATCCAAATTCTCCTTTTTCCAAGGTTGTCCATGGGCTGCATCATAGTAGTTAGGAGACTTGTGACCAAGAATTTAATAATGTCTTGATAATTTAATGTTATACAGTAATTGGAACTGAATACCTGATTGCCAGCCTCTCTCAAAATGCCTGCTGAGTGTAACGTTGGCTTGAAGGACTTTCCTGATGGAATTCTAAGTGATAGAAAGGAAAATCCCATCAAAGCCATCATAGGGGATCACATCACGTTGGAGATGGAAGTGCAAGATGTTTGCTTTCAAACACAGATCCTTTCTGTCACTCTGAAGGCAGTGACAGTGAAGTCAGGTGACACTGGGGAAGCATTTGTGAAAGATACCCGAACAGCTCATCTTAAAAGCATAGAAATCCCAACAACAGACCATTTCAGAAGTTGTTTGCCGTGAGACTTCCACTCAGTGCCCTCGGTAAATGTCATCCCAGACCAAGCCCAAGAGAGGCTGCAGGATTGGCTGTATCAGTGTCCTGGTAGTAGAGTAGGAATGAAGAGGTAGGAGAGCAGGTAAAGAAAGCTTTTGTGCCTGTTTTACTCTTTTCAGGAGATGGTTCCAATCTGTTTTATCCTAAAAATACAGACAGCACTGATGAATGGTGATTTTTTCCATGGCAGCAGATATTCCCCAGCTATTTTGCTATTGTTCCTCAGGCACACATATAATGTACCTACAATAAACTATTGAAAATCGGTGCTTTGCATCTGTACTGGCATTTGGAGGTAGATACAGCAATGAGAAAACTCATTTAGCTACATCAAAAGGAAAGCTTATCTGCCAGAAGTCTCATGCAAATTAGGAGCACACAAAGACCATTGTTTAAACATCAATGAGTCGGGGTCTCTTGTCTGCAGAGCTGCAGTACCTCCCTCCAGAGAGACACAGAACCTCAGTCTGACAGGATGGAGGAACAATTAAACAAGGTCAGCATCCTCAGCCCCCTTTTCTCAGCAAGGAGAGCCAGCACTGCAAACTCTGCCTCAAACGGAACCAAATCTGGTTTTCTTCTCCCTTGATTCCTGGGTCTGGCACACAGCAGCCAGCAATACCCTGTTGTTTACAAGGCACCCCTGAGCAGGCTCCAAACACATCCTGACATGCAAAGTCCTGGCCCAAGCAGCTGCTGAGGCACCCAGGGATTTCTAAAACACGTCCTGAAGACCTGCATAGGTGGATCCTTGTGTGTTTTTAATCTTTAAAGTAAAGGTTACAATGTGGAATCATTGTGGGACACTCTGCCTTCTAAAAAGCTTCATTTCAAGTGCTGAAACTCCAAGCTGAACTTGTGCAGCTCTTCCCCTGCTCCCTCCACACACACCAGAGCTGTGCTGAGAGGTGAGAGATGGCTGCAGGCAGAATTCTCCCTGTCTGCAGTGAGACCATCAAGAGATAAGCACTGAGCATCATTAATGCCCCTGGACAGATCACTGGAGAGAAGCATCATCCAGCAGGAGACAATGACTTTGGCACTCACCTTTTTAGGAAAAAAAGTAGTACCCTTTTACCTTGTGAACATCTGCAGCTTGCTGGAAAAGTCCTTTCTAACACTGCAGGGGAGTAGGAGAGGATTGTAGGAGCTACTGGACAAGAAGCCAACACCAAAAACTCCACAGAGATTATTCTGTTTTATCTTCAGGTTAGGGAGGTTCTGTTCATTAGGAAGTCCTCCCAAGGGGGCACACACTTCTCACAGATTATTTGATGAAATTCCCAGCCCAGAAAACTTTGTGAACCACAAAATAACTGAACAGGGGAGTAAGAACCATATCAGAACATCAGGATTGATATCCCAAAGTTTGGATGAAGAGCCAGGTCAAGAAGAAACTCCTGGTCTCCTCTGAAGGTGCTGTCAAGCACATTTCTGATTCCATGAGCTCTCCTAAGGGTTTCCCAACATCAGCTATGTAAACACTCACATTGAGCAAGGATAGCAGCTGCTCAGGCACCAAAAAACAAAGCAGGTTTCCAGTTAAATCCATTCTGATCAGTTATCAGTCACCACGGAGCTGGAGCCAAAGAGCAGCTACTTGCAAGAAGTCTCAAGGGAATATGGCTGTTTCCTGTGGCCCAAACTCCAGGGAAACAAGCCCTAGAACCACTGACTGTGCAGTGTGTAAATGGGACTTAAATTCACTCAGTGTCAGTTTGAGCACTGTCTCTACATGGGATGCATGGGGCAAGTGGCTCAAGCCAGAAAATCAACTGATTAAATGCTGTGGTAGTGGAAAAAAAGAGATAAAGATGAGTTTCAATCCTGGCTAGCTGCAAGAAAATTGTATCAGCAGCAGCCTGACTTTACCAAGGGCCCTGTGGGCTGTAACCACAGTCATCTCTTTAATTAGAGCAGCCAAACTGCAAAGGCAAGGGCTCTCCTGCAGCAGCAGCCTCAGTTCCCAGAGCTGTGTGTACATTAAATCCCAGCAGAACGTGCCCATCCCACCTTTGTACCATGGCATAATGGTTTATTATTATTTAATTGCTACAGCCACTACTTTTACCCAGCTCCTGCTTGGCTCTGACTTCCAGAGTAGGGCAGCTCAGCTGACTGCAGCCCCAGTGCAGAACCAGGGTGAGCCCCAAACACTGACAGGCCATTGTTTTGTTCTTTGTATCCATGAAGTGCTCAGCTGCTCTGAGCTGAAGTTCTATTCTGTTTCCAATTAGAAACCCAAACTGCCTGTTGGATTAGGTGACTTTCACTCTCTAGGCAACCCAACAAATATTTTCCATTTGATCCTTACATTTCTGAGCCCTGCAAGCACAGGGAGCACTCTGCCCAGAGAGCCCAAACCCAGTTTAACTGCAGGCCCACCCAGCATGAACAGCCCTGGCCATGGCCATGACTGGTTCCACTGTGCTCACCCTGCAGCCCCAGCTCTGCTGACCAGCCCAAAGCTCCAGTTTGTGGGCTCAGGCTGTGGCCATACCCCTGGCAGAGAGTTATGAAAGGCAGGGCTTGTCTCACTTTTAGCCCCAGCCATCCCCAGGCTGGACAAGCCAGAGATGCTTTCATTTCTTCCTTATGGCACTTTTCCCTCACTTCACTGTGGGACAGGACATCCATTCCAGACCTCCTTCCTTGCCTCTTCCACAGAGAGAGGATCTGCAGGGAGGTCTGGTTGTATTCCCTGCAGTGCTAGTTATTATATTTTTATAGTTATTAACAAAATAATGATTATGGTAATTATAATTACCCTAATTATGTCCCATACCCTAGCTAAAGAGAACCTAACTGGTTCTCTTGGTTTAGACTCTAACCATCCACAAAGGCAGAGACACCTTTGTGGTACTCCCCAAAAAACTCATTTCAGTGAGCCTTTAACTCATCCCACCCACCCGCAGAGTGACATTAGTGCCTGCTGTGTCCCTGAGAGTGTGGAAGAAAGGACAGGGAATATTTGTGAGACACCAATATTTGTGAGTTCAGAGCCCAAAGGGGACTGCCCTGTGCCCTCGGAGCAGTGTCCGTGCCGGTCCCCCGGAGGTTCCTGCGGTGCCACCTCCCCGTGCGAGGCGACAGCGGTGCCACCCTGTGGTGGCACCGAGCAGCAGGACAGGGACAGCCACCCCAGCTCGGGCTGGCAGCGCTGCTGGGACACGGGAGCGAGGACACGGGGGTGACCAGCAGGCACCGACACCACGGGTGCGGATAACGTGTTTAAAAATGAGAAAAAACCCCAAAAACTGCACAGCACCGCCAGCAGAGAGGAGCGAGAGTGTGCGAGAGGAGGAGTGAAGCTGGGCCCAGGAAGAAGGGAGGGATAGGGGGAAGGGATTTCATTATTTGCTTTTATTTCTCTCTGCCCTGCTCCGATTTGATTTGTAATAATTAATTTCCCCAAGACGAATGTGTTTTGCCCGTGGCAGTAATTGCTGAGTGATCTCCCTGGCCTTATCTCACCACGAGCCTTTCATCACATCTCTCTCCCCCTGTTCAGCTTCTCTCAAATAATTCTGAGTGGTAACTCGGGCCTGGACTGAGAATAGCAAGTAGATTACCCCTTGCTTAGGCTACACCAATTTATAATTTGAGCTATTTCAGGGGGGAAAAAACCTCCATAGATGGAGTTCAGCTCAGTCAATATTGCATTGAAACGGCTGTATGGAGCCTTATGGGCTCAGGCCAAGTGAAGACACTCGAATTAGGGGAGTTACCGGGCTCTTTACCTCTTGTCCCGGTTTGCAGGTGTCCCTTTGCTGCCCCGGCCGGCAGCAGTTGACTGCGGTGCCAGCAGATGGCAATCCAAGAAGGGTTTGCGTTCCCAGCAGCTGCCACAGCCACGGACCGGCTGCTTCCCCTGCCTCGGGGGACAAGGTCTGTGCTGCTGGAACCCTGGATGCTGAGAGTTTTGGACTTTCTGTGCTGACAGGCACTGACCCCCAAGAGAACACTGCATTGACCTGAGGCCGTGGAGAAGGCTTCCAAAATGGAATGACAGAACTGGGATTGTGGGTGTGGAGTTTCAATAGAAGTGTGTACTATCACAGGGTGGAAAACCTAGAGTTTAAAGGTTTAGAATATAAGAATATATATAAAGCAAGATGGAGATTTTAGGGTGGTGACTGGTCCTTCTTCTTCACCTTCTTCTCCATGGGTTTGGGTGGTTTTGTGTTTGGATAAAACATTGGATAAAATGGATAAAATAAAATTGGTTAAAAAAGTCCCCATTGTGGGCACA
>WBNO01007129.1:721128-739050 GCA_013400575.1 Peucedramus taeniatus | reverse complement strand
CCTTCCACCTTTTGTGATGGAGAAGCTCACATGTTCAATGGAATATTTTGTGTATAAGCTGGCCACAGAATAATAATAGTTTATAATATAAAGTTTGATATGTACCCAAGGGATTATGAGAATTGCATTTTCTTAGGAAATATCACTTATGCAATGAACATTAATGCACTTCTTTAAAACCCACAATCCTGTGGAAATCATGCTCCAGAAACAGGGGAACGGGCTTCCCGTCTGAAGTCCAGTAAATTCAGCTGAAACATTTTGGCAGTCTCCAGTAGGCCCTAACAAGCTTTGCAGTTTTAACACCTGAGAAGCTGCAGGGCAAGGCAACACAAGAGTCTATGTGAACTTCCTCATAAACCGGAGTTTTGCATAGGCAATGATAAGGAAGATAACAGTCATGCAGAAGAGAGCCACTATGTTTTCCCACATTGCCCAGCTGGTAGGGGCAATTCCTTGGCTGCACAGGTATGCTTCACCAGAACACCTGCAGAAAAGCATGGGGCACAGGTTCATATTACTATGTGGCACACATCTTCAGGTAATTACTTTTATTCCTGTTTCACAAAGATCCTTCTACCCTCAACTCTGCAAAACAGGTGAAAGAAATAGACAACCCATCACCAAATAAAACTGAAGGGACAAATCTACATCTCTAGTTCCCATAATTTTTCAGTAGCAACCTAATTGTTCATCATAGATAACTGGCAATTTATGAGGAAACCTCAGAACCATCTTAAACTGTGGTAAGTACAGAAACATTAGCTTCCCTTCAAAAATCATTGGAAGTCCAAAAGCCATGGAAACAGTACTCTAGCACTGTTCCCTGCAAAATATTCAGCTTGCCATCTTTGTAGTACGAATCATGAAACAGTTGCACTGCTACAGCTCAAGGTATCAATAGCCAAGAGTATTTCAAATGCGGCAAAATGGAGCACTGCAAGAGAGATACCTTGGCTTTCTCTGTATCTGCAGGGAGGTTAATATTAAAAAGTTCTGTGGGGGAGGCATGTTTCTGATCACAGGTCTACTGTTTTCCAGCAACTCTGTAGCTGTCCACACATTGCACTTCCATTGTTAAGTGACCCTGGATTTGTTTAGGAAAACTGATCAATCAGGGCTAGGTTATCAAACACAAAACTTAATTTAGCTCATCTGCCTATTTTTACAAGTAAAGTTTCATCCCTACTTCACTCTAGGGTAATTGTATAGTTTTAATGTATAATCCTAAAATATATTACTTTGGACATGTTGTTGAGACTGGCTTGTAAGAGGTTATTCTGCAAATAGTATAAAAATTTGACATAGTCAGACTTCCCTTTAAGCAAGTCATCACAATTCAGGCCCAGAACCACCAGGAGTTACTTACATTTCTTCTGAAATATTGGGGGGACAACTGCCTGTGTCTCCCACTAACTCTGTAGCATTTGAATTCTTCTCACCACAGAAGTAGAGATCTCTGTACTCATTCACCTGAAGAGCCTAGGGAAAGAGGATGACACATGGTTTGGGCTGTTAAAACTGAAACACTTCAATCAGTTCAAAGGAACTTGATTATTAGAATACACATACCACCATTCTTGGAATTATATGTTCATGTTCCTTTTTATTTTCAAGCTCTTAAGACACTGCCTTTCTTAGCAACTGCTCCAAGTTCTACATGGAGGGTCGTTTGGTGTCCCAGGCCTTGGCTTCAAAGTTACTTAGCCACGGGTTTCTGTCTTGCCAGCTACAAGTTCCTGTTCATCCACATTCACCTGGGTCAGTCTACTGGTCCAGAAAATCATGTGGCTGCATGCAGATATCCCAGTATCACCACACTGAAGGCATGGCATAGTCAGCCAAAGCAAGAGGTGAAAGGTTCCCCAGCACTGGCATCCTGCACTTACTGCTATCTCAGAGGACATTTCCACATTGAGTAACACTGATAAAACATCTCAGTGATACATAAACAATGAGATCTCGCACATCTCCCACCCTGCACCAGCTCAAGGATTCATTTTAGTCATTGTTACTTGAAGTAGGACACTATTCCTTCCAAAGAGGCTTGGCCAGGATGCAAACAGGAGACGGAAACACAACTCCCACCTATGACCTGCTCTATTTACTGTGTTTCAAGCAGCTGCATCCTTAGATTTCTGGTGGCCCAGCTCCTTACTATTCAGAAAAGTCACATTTCATTTCAGAGGAAGCCACAGTGAAGACTAAGACACTTGTGCACTATAGTAAATCCTTTAACCAGCTGGAAAGTCATTGGCCCCAGACTGGCCACCCATACAGCAGTGTCTGGAGAGGCTGTACAGTATTTGATTTTATTCTAAACCACAGGGACCAACTACTCAGGGTAGGAATTAGTGCCTGACTGGACAGCTTGCTCTGCTGCTGTCCAAGCAGCACTAATTCTGTAGCACAAAATGTTTGTTCAGTCCCTGAGACTTCCAGCTTTCACACAGAGTTCTATATTTCGCTTCCTTTTTGAGACTGGCTGGGTTCTTCTTTTTTTTTTACCACATTCATGCAGCGAAACAAACCAAATCTGGATTTTAAGAGAACATCATACTTTATACTCAAAACCTTTCCAGGAAGCAGCAGTGTGGCTACATTACTCAGAGGAGATCAATGCTACTTTCAACTCACAGTGAGGCCGTAGCGGGGGATGCTGAAGTACTTCAGCCAGTTCAGCCAGCCCATTACTGAAGGGAGGTTCACTAAGAGGCCAGAAAAGATCTGAAATAGAACAGAAGAGACTGATGAGTCACAAACTCTGTTTACTGCAAATAATACCATTCCTGCACAGATGCTGCAGTTCCCAGTAGAGGTGCCTGGGATTGATGGACCTACTACAGCTGCCACCCCTGTACCCAGACATGAGCTGGAGCCTTGCAGCACTCCCACGCTGCTGGCCCAACAGCACACCCGAGTACTTCAGCTGAACTACTTGCAAAGAGGTCAGAAAGGTTTTCTACACCCACGTGAGAGCTAAGAAGCATGATCACAACTTCTTACTCAGGAGGACTATCCTATGGTAGAGCTAGGCAGAGGCTAAAGAAGGATGACTGGGAGATGAGAAAGTGGAGAATCAAAATGGAGAAAAATGGGGAGCCTTAAGAGCTGTTATTATTTCAGTCTTTCCCTCTGTCCTACATCATTTATGCATGCTTTCTCTCATCTGGAAAAATATTTGCTTTTACTTATCACAATTGATCTTCATAGCTAAACATGACACTCCAGCCTTTGCTCCATCACAAGTGATCTTGTGCTTACCCCACTGACTTTCAGCACATGCATGTATCACTCCTTATACACTGTGACCTAACTCAATGTACATTAGTTGTCCTTCACTACACATGCACACTTTCACCCACAGTGAGCAGCTGAAGCAGTGCACTGTCACTTGGCTTATTGCAAAAGTAGGTTAAATTGCAAATCGAAGAATAAGGGATGTGCTGTGGCTCAGAGTATGTACACAGATAGTGACCAGGAATCATCCAACAAGAAATATGTTACTGGGTAGGTTTCACAGTCAAGATGTTTCATCACCAGCATCACCTCTTTGAAAAAGAATTCACAGCTCTTATCTCTGAGTAGTCAAAATTTCTTTCCCTCTCTCTTGTTCTCTTCCTTAAAAAATCCTTGGGAAAGAGTAGTTAAGTAATTTCTTGAACCCCAGGGTAACATTGAATTACAAAAAAAGAGAGGGTTTGTACCTTTTGTGCCACTTGAGCAGCAAAAATTAGTGCAAAAAATCAACAGGTCTAAAGTTTATTTCAAGGCTCTTTCCTTTTAAATAATCTAGTTGATAACTTAGATTTCTAATACTGGAAATGCAAGATTTTTTAAATCAATCTTTGTAAGGACAATTTAATAATAAAAAAAAGGCAACACTTGTTTGGGGCACATTGTTTGGAAAGCTGTGGTGGCATCACAATTACTGAATTGCCCCCAACCCTTAGCCTACAAGCTGGCAGAAGCATCTTTGACTACAGTGACAAAAAAAATCACAAGCATGGGGCTGACATGCCACTGGACTATGGATATTTTAGCCTGCCTAGGGTTAGCTCAACCCAGTCCTCAGCTGGTCTCAGCTCCTCCCTCCCCTCCACCAAAGGGCACACACCTCCTAATATACTTACAAGCATCAGGACAAAACAAATGGTGATGAGCAGATTGGCCACAGCCACCACATCCATGCCAGCACTGATGGCCAGGGACATGGCTGTGGCAGTGTAGGACACCAATATCAAGGTCAGCATGAAGAAGAAGAACCGCCCTGCAACAGCCTGGTATCCTGTGAAAAAGCAAAAAGGTAAGAGTCCAGTAAACAACCACATTATGAATTCCAGAGAGGTACCCTTGGATTCCTATACAGGACAGGCAAATCAGAAAGAAAGACCAAGTTTGGAGTTGGCAGGAACTATGCATGCTTCAAAGGCCTAAAGAGCATTACCAAAAGACGTTGTCAGGCAGGTCCCTGTGTTAGATTGCTGGTGTCTCTGCCCCTGCCCCAGAGTCCTCCAAAGTTATGATGCCAAGTACTTAAATCAGCTGAAGGTTCAAGCAGCAGTATGTCATAGATACAGGAATCTGGCTAAGTCAGAAATGTGTTGGAATACAACAGGTTCAATGAAAGCATCAATTCTTTACCAATCATCCAGTAACTGATGCATGAGAATATGATGGCTGGAGTAGTTCTCATGGGCAGCAGATCTCCTATCATCAAGGCCAGGAAGTAGGCAGACACACGGTAATATCCACTGGTGTACTGATGGCTGTGAGGACAGGAAGGAGGGGAGTTGTACAGGTTTAGAGGTTCCCTAGGAAGCAGGCTCAGAGTGTGTGTTTGATTTATTCTAACTTGTTTTCTGCTCTTACTACCACTGACTCCTCTCTATGCAAATTGCTTATATTCTCTGTGCTGAAGTAAGGGCTGATCTGTCCCTCAGACCCTGCAGTCAAACAGACAGCCTTCCAAGGAAAGTGAATGAAACACTGTGTAACTGCTAAGTATCATTAAAAAACTAAGTCTCTTTTCAAAGAAAAAAAATCCTTAATACAAGAGCATGGGGAAGCATTAGACTTCTGTAAACTGGAAGAACACCTCATCCACTGCTAATTCATACAGCTGCTTCCAGGGAAGAAGGAGTGATACCCAACAATGGGAAACACCTTTAGGACATCAACTCACCTCCAGTTTGGGGCAATTAAATATTAGTATGATTGTTTTGCTGCTTAATGGAGCTCATGAAAAGATGCTTTAAGAGGTGAGGTGCCTAAATCCCCATTGACACAGCTGGTAAACTACACTGGCAAGCAGGGCAGACTAGCAAGAAATAGCAGTGTGGGGGAGTTTCACTCCTGAGCAGCTGTTAGGAGCAATATCAAGCTGCTCTGAGCAGCCTGTGGGTGGACACGTACATTCCAGGCATAAATCTCCAGTTTCTCTTTTACTGCATAGGATCTGTCTCTTGCTCTTCTATTGCATGAGCTGGAGGCACCTCCAAACTATACTTTCAACATGTATACATGTGTGTATACTGTATCTACATACATTTACATATACATACACGCATACAAAAACATATACGTATATATATAAATACAATTATAAAGACATTATACATCAATAATATTATAAGTAAATAACTATATTTAATTCTATATGAATTACTTACAACAACAATGTAATAATTAAGCACATCCCTCTAAACACAGTGATGCGCTTGAATATTAATGAGCTCTTGTAAGCCAGACAGCACAGCCCCCTTCATCTGAGCATCCCTTACAAAGTTTTTCCAGGAACTCTCCCTTCATTTTTGCACAGTCTTGTCACTTTAGGACCATTTAGGACCACTTTAGGCTGTGTGTCAGCCCTTGTGAGAAAGAGGGCAGGAAGGATTCTCAGTCTGCAGGATTCACATGCAGACCTCAAAACCAGCTGTTACCAAAAGTGGGTAGGAAAACCAGTGAAATGTCACACAGCAAACAAGTAAAAGCATTTCCTTCTTCCCCTAACTCTTAGCATTTCAGCTCCCTGCTCTACAGACTAACTTAGCATTACTATTACAATCTGATGTTGCAAGGGAGCAATTGAGTCTTTGATGGTAATAATTTTGTTCAGCGTGTAAGATACTGCCCCACCTCATTCCAGGGTATGAGACAGCCCAAGTGTCTTTCTACTTACACAAATAGTTTCTTGTCTCTGATGAATAGCTCAATTGCAGAGACACTGGAAAAACACTGGTTTGTAGTGACAAAAAACAAGGATCCAACCCTAAAACGCAAAACAGAACAGTGGAAAAGTGAGGGAACAACCAGATCAAACACTGCCAGCCTCAGACATCATCATACCATCAAGTCAGTGCTTTTCTCTGTCCATAGAATGGAGATATTTAATTGTGCTACTGTAAATCTTAGCTGTATCCTTTATCTTCCCTTTTACATCCCCTTTGTACTTATGTGCAAGCCTGACAGAACTGTGGCCCCTTTAGGACCCCTGGCAATTCCATGCTGCAGTGCACTGAGACTTGTGAACCCAACCCTCCTTTGTATTTCAAGTGGATCCCAAGGCCTTCTTTCCCTGTGCCTCAAACCTTACTGCTACAGATAGAAAAATGAGCAAAGCTTTAGCTTTTCATCTTACCGATTCTGAATGCCACTTCGGTCCAGTTTTACACCAAAAAAGATGGCACCCACAACCAAGGCTAGAATTACGGTCACTGCAATCTGGAAGTGGAAAGAAGAAAGGTAAAAGGAAATCCTTCAGGTAAGTAAAAAATTAGGAACTAACATTATTAAGTCATATGCAGGGCTTAAGATTCACACCAGCCTAAAGCCTTGCTCTTGTGAGGCAATGTATACCTATGGCACACACAATTAAAACACTTATGACAGTTTTTCAGATTTTATCCTCTTCACTTTTCTACTTAGTTCTTTGGCTAGGAGAGTTTAGTAGAAACGCTTATAGAATAACCGAGTTTAAAATTTAAAGTGAGGCACAAAATTAATATCACACTAGACAATTCCACAGAATGGAGCACTTTACCTCCACTCCAATCCTCAGTGCAGTAGTTCTTACGCTAAACTAAACTTTTTAAAGAGTTTTTTTATAAAGGCCACAAAGGCAGCTGAGCATCTCACTCCACTCACATGGCAGGGGCACAGGACTTTTCTGTTTCCCTAACTGCCTTTGAAAACATGTTCTGTCCTACAAACTGCAGATTATGGGACTGAGAGCAGCAAGAGTCTGAGACTTTTAGCAATTGTTACCTACTTGTGCAATGGAGGCCTGTGGGTTCCTGATGAGATTTTTCAGGGAACGCTTGGACACCCAGTACAGCTGAGTGAAGAATCCATTTGCATAGGTGATCTCATGCTCCTGCTTGGATAGTCTCTGCTTGCTTCCCCGTCCAAGCTCCACTTTCCCCAGTGCTTCCTTTGTGTTCTGATACAGGCTTGAGCTGAGATATTTCTGGTGCAGTACATCTACCACATTGCTATCCACATTGTCTTCTGCCACTCCATTTTCACTGCTCACTTCTGAGTGAGAAAAAGAAGTAATGGCTTGTGATTCCCTATGAACCTGACCTTCAGATATGGCCCATCAATAAGCTCAGCAATTCTGGAGGCTGAAGAAAAAGGCAGAAATGACCAGAGAATTTGAGTTGTTCAAGCCTTAGCCCTGAATTTAAGAGGCTAGCTTGAGTGAGAGGTTTTTCCTACATTTTTATTTGAACCTAGCTAATCTGCTCATTCTTTCTGGCACAAAATGGTCATATTCTTGTAACATGGCACCAGAAAATCTTTGCTTCATTGAATTTGGGAAAAATCAATGTTTGCTCTGATTCACATCACCAAAAACTGCTTTAGAAAATCTGTTCCCTTATAGTCCTTTAGTCAACAATTTGCTACATGATCCCCAAGCAAGTATTTCCAAACATTTCACTCACTATACTGGTAGAGAATTTGTTCTCTAACAGTTCCAATCTCTTTCACTCTCCTGTAAATCAAACAATCCTTAGCCTATCTACCTGATCTTCTCTGCAGCAGCCTCTTATGTGACTGAAAACTTGTCAGCTGCCTCTTGATACTAAGCAGTTCTAGTTTTTCCAGTCTTTCCCTCACAGGCTTTTTTTTTTAATTTTTGATATTTGTCATTGCTCTCCTATACTACTGATGTGAAAAAATCCATTTAAAAAGTTTTCTGATTTCTTTAAAGAAGCCCAAAACAAAGTATATCTATTAGTAGGAAAAATAAAAAGATAATGAAATGCCCTTAGACTTAAGGAAACACAGAGAATAAAAGCTTGCCATCACCACATACAATCTCCCTTCTAACTAGCCAGCAGTGGATTTCTCCTTCGCAATTTACCTTTTCCTGTGTCCACAGGTCTGTGATCTTCCTTGCTTGCTGCCACAGCAGTTGAATCACCATTTATGACATCAAGGAAGAAGTCAGCTGGATTATTGAAGGGTTCACATTCATACCCTTAAAAAAAAACCAAGAGAATGAACCAAAACCACACATGCAACGTTTTTGTATTGCACAGGGCACACCTCAGAAGGTCAGGTCTAATACTATATCACTTTTCCATAACCCTGTTACCAGAAAACTTCACTGCTTTTCATAAGTATTACTTTACAGCAGTAGATGGACAGGATTTAGGAGATGGTGAATCTGGGGTATCCAAAGAGCTTCAAAGCTGCTTGTTCACTGATTTCAGGTGAGGAGGAATCTCTAACTTGCTTCTACCACAGCTCAGTATGGACAACTCTTGTCTCCTTCCCAGTGCTGTTCAACCACATTCCACTCTGAGACACACAGCTCCTCAGCAGAGGTTCCTGGATGTCTGGTCTACAGCCTCAGATATTTCTTCCAGAGGCTCAACTCTTGTTGGTGTTTCCCTGGTCACAAGGATGAGGAAGGGCTGTCCAAGAGCAGCTTCCTATAATACAGTTCTAAGTATGGGACAAGGAGGAAATTAAAAAACAAACAAACCCAAAGACACATCTACATCTTCCCTGAGAGAAAGGAAGTGGGCTACTAAGAGGAGAAGCAGAAGTACTGACATTGGTTAAAGCACCTCTGTTAAAGCCAAGGAAAGCTTACAATCTAATGTGTCTATGGTTGCGTCCAAAGATTGGAAGTTCACTCCACATTCTCTATTAATTATAGTCAGACACCCTCACCCTGTTTACTTGAAGAGAAGGCAGCCACCCAGCAGTGCAATTACTAGCCCATCTTAAGACACACCCTAATTCTGTCCTCTTGGCTGCCCACCTGCATTCGGTCTAGAGCATATTTTTGGATCAATCTGTACAGATTGCTGCCAATCTGCAGGCTGTGGTTCAAAAACCACTGATCTACCACCAAGGCCTGGTACAACTACAAGCATTATCTTGTCTGTTGAACATCATACATATCCCAGTCATTCTTGGTTTTTGTCCTCATGCAAGGCAAAACAAAGGCAAGAGAGAGCCATGCTCTCTTGTCTGAAAATTTTTAGGTTTCTCATCCTTTTCCTGTTCTAACATAACACTTCTAGACTGTATGTGTACAGTCTCTAACATCCTAGTGATGGAAAAGCATGGGCCTGTTATCCCATGCTAGGGCAAGAATCTAGATTTAACAGAATTAACTCATGAGCCAGTTGCTTTTGCTCTTGGCATGGAAGATTTACCAATAGAACTGAAGTACTCCAGGGCGTGTTTCGCAGGACCGTGGTACAGCACCTTTCCCGAAGCCAGCAATGTCAGACTGTCAAACAGCTTGAATATGGAATAACGGGGCTGATGGATGGAAAATATGATGGTTCGCCCTCTTCTTGAGAGCCTGGCATAGAAACAAAACATCTCTTAAGTACACCACACTTTGAATTTCAGGAAGGCAAACCCCAAGTGTCAAAATCCAAGACAAATACTTGGCAACTTCTCAGGGTCTTGACCCAGAAAAACCTTCTCTCTCTTCTCTGTCATTGTGTCAGATGCTGTCTGCAAGACAGTACCCATCATTATAGGAGACCATCACTGCAGTCCAGGTAGCCAAAGCATGATGTTGTCTGTAGCTAGCAAAGCCTGAGGCCACAGCTGTGTATAAACCCTCCTTATGTGTTTTTTATACCAGATATCAATCTGACTAACTGGAACAGTACTACTGCACTCAATGGCAGTACCAGGTGGTACTTATCAGGCTGTGGAAGCCTGGCCAGCTGAAATTTCTCTTAGCTCTTCTGCTGAAGATTTACTCTAAAGAAAATTCAAAACAAGTTTTCCTTGAGGTTTGTCAGATGCTCTTTCAAGTGCTTTAGCACTGATGCCCAACAAGGACTCTTGATGATCAAAGACCTATATCCACAAACCTCAGACCAAAGCAACCCCCACAAGCAAAACCAGACAACATGCCACAAACCCATGAGCAGGATTAGAAAGTAATTCTCATTAAGTCTCTTTTGTCCTCCTTGCTTGTAACTTTGTTCTAATTGTCAGAAGACAGTTCATCTCCAAAACATAGAACACTGAGGGTAAATCTGCAGGTGAAGTTCTATCTGAGTTCAAGACTGTTGTCAGGTAATAGACTCAGATGGAAGGCCAAGAAATCATGGTTACAAGGCCTGACTTCCCAGTCCACCCTCTGTTGTGGTAAAGGGAAGCTGTCCAAGCTACATCTGCTTTTTGGGCTCCAATCCAATGCTTGCTGTGGAAAGATTCCCATAAGCTTAAAAAGGCTTTGGAAGAGACCCAAACAAATAATTTACCACTACTTCTGAGAATATTTGTCTAGTTTTTTTGGTTTTGTTTTTGTTTTTTAAAGGAGCACTACTCAGTCATAAGAAAATTCCTTTTTTTACTAATGAGTTGACAACCAAATTGCAATACAATGAAGAACTGACTCTTACTTCTTCAGAAGGATGAGGACTGCATTGGCTGTGCTGGCATCAAGGCCAGTTGTTGGTTCATCCAGAAAAAGGACTGGTGGCTCTGTGATGAGCTCCATCCCAATGTTGGTTCTTTTCCGTTCCCCTCCAGACACTCCCCGGATCAATTCAGTTCCAACCTGCACGCAGAAGAAATCAGATATTTGCAACAAGACCCAGTCAGTACATCTCTGGAGTTGTGGGCTTTCCACACCTAGCAGCCATTTTCACTTTCAGAGTCCCTCTAATGAATTCTAAGATCAACAGCAGGTGAGTTTGGCTCAGTGTGAGGGACTGTGCAGCAGTATGCCAAGCCTGATTTTCAGAGGTATCAGGTGCCTTATGACTTCAGGGAACAAGGACAACACTGACAAGGAAGAGACAGAGTCGGGCCACAGCATTCATAGGAGGCATTGGTGTGCAGGGATGCCTTTTTTTGGTAGCTTACCTGTTAATACAAGCTCTACACAGAACTTTTCCATCAAAGACCAGTTTTCCATCCCTCAGAGCTTTCAGAAATGAGAAAACAATTTTTTTGTCTTGTTCCACAAAGCCAGGAAGTGACTGAACTTTCCAAGATGCAATGACTAAGTGACTCCTTTCTGAATTTATACAACATGCTGGACATGCTCCAAAATCTTCCCCTTTTAGTAGCAAATACAAATACCTCTCTCCAAGCTCCCTCCTGAGCTGGAGACTGACTTCTTGCATGCAATATGGTTTAGTCAGGTTCGTGTTTGGTTTCCTTTAAGTGCACTACATACACCATACTGCCCAGAGACAAGCTGTTTAATTTTCAGATTTCTCAGATTTCTGAGAAAGGTGTCCTTGCTGCTCACCTTAGCATCAGCCACTTTGCTTAATCCCAGCTCATTGATAATCTGGGTGACTCGCTCTTCCTTCTCTTTAATGCTGATGGAGCTGGGGAGTCGCAGCGCAGCAGAGAATTGCAAGTTCTCCCTCACTGTCATTGTGCCCATAACAACATCATCCTGAAAGTACAAATGGAGAGTTGGAAAGACTCCTCAGCTGCTGAGTGGGCACAGGAGTCCCTTAGTGGCAGTTAATGGATAAGCTGTTTGCATACCACAGTGGAATGCAGATTGAAGGACAACTGCTCCTTCAACTTTTACATGACATGAAATTCAAAGTCCTTCAGTAGCAGTCAAGGGGAGATTGTAGCTCTGCAGGCTCCACAGCCTATACCAAGCATCCACTCGGCCTGCTTTCAGGCCAAAAAGTTCAAGTGCAGACAGTGCTACTGTGTACTGCATGTGCTTTTTTCTTACTAGCCAAAGTGAGGGAGAGCAGGTAGTGATTTTGTAGAGTTAAACTTCTGTCAGTCCAGTTGGAGTCAAAGGACATTGCTAGTGCTCAGTGCTCAAGGTAGAGACACACAGGGAAACACCCTGGTCAGCTCTGTTCCCAGTTACAAGCCATACCTCGCTGTGGTCCAGAGCACCTGCTGAGTTCATCTGCCAACAAGGAGCTTTCCCCAGCTCCTCACCGGCAGCAGTTTCTCAGAGAAGCAAGAGTGTTGCACTGAGATGCTCCTGCCATGCCTCATGTATGTACAACTCCTGGACTGAAGACTTTATTTTAAGGCTTACAAAAGCTTCAACAGTCATCTGCACTTTGAGGGAAAATCAAATCTATCCAGCTGACAGACCTGGGCAGCCTACAGCAACCTGCAACAACCATGAGCCAAAAAGGAGATCTGTCATCAGGTCCATTCAGAGCTCCATGCATCTCCATCACCCCCACTTTGGTATTTGTACCAATTCTGTATCCTACCATATGATGAGAAAAGGGCTGCAACACTGGGTAGCTGCTAAGAAACACGCCTGTTACATCAGCCATCTTTGGAAGACATCCCCCAGGCTGCAGGGCAGCAGATTCTTGCCTGCTTTGAGACTCTGCCCACATCAGATGTAGTGCATCACTAGCACACAATATACCAGTCAACCATGTTTGACACTGGAGTTAACAGAGGACAAGAATGTGCTGCTTTGCTGCCAAAGATGGTTTAGGCATTTCAAACCTTCCCTTCTCTTCCCTTCCCACAACCCCTCAGTCTATGACCCCAGCCTCCCATTCTCCACTCTCAGATCCACCAATAGAACTGCTGGGTAACTACACTGGAAACTAAACTGTGAATTTAAGCTTAATACCAGATATAACCAACAGTGGCATGACACCTTCACTCTCACAGCATGAATGGAGAGACTACCAGCAGTTTTATAGGGATAACATATGACTTCGCATGCCCATATGCTTATATGCATAAAAATGATCCTATAATTACGTATTTAGGACTTCAGTGTTGTTTGTAGTTTTTGGTCCATCTTTATTGATCCAGGGAGTACTGCATGGGGTGGGAAAGGGGAGAGACCATCTAACGTTTCACCGACTTGCTTATCATTCTGAAGTTATGTTTGGTTGCTTTGGACATTTGAGAGACAAATGTCTCAAACTGGGACCACTTTTGAGAAACTTACTGACTTTTCACCAGCCACTGAGGATTTGGAATCTCTGACCTGCAGGATCAGGATTTAGCACCAGTCTCATCCTATGGATCATGCAGAGCCCCCCAGCTGGCAGCTTTCAGCTGCCTGTGTCACATCTGCCTGCAGTCAGAACCCTGGATGGTTTCCAGATTTGGCTGCTCATAGAGCTGCCAAGAATCCCCTTCTCCCCAAGCTCCCCAGGGCTTTGAGGGTCTATTATTGGTCCAGGCCTCCACCCACTTCCGCAGATTCAGCTGGCTTTTCCTGTCTCCAAGTGGAATGAACCTCTGTCACAGCCAGCTAGAATCAGAGGAAGAACAGCAGGGATCTATTTATTTCCTAGAATTATTGTCTGATAGTTTGAAGGTACTTCTGCCAGCTAGAACTGCTTCTGAGTTTAACAACAAGAGATTTTGGGTGTCATGGTTTTTTTCCTTTTTAAAAAATCTTTGCTAGCACTTCACGGCAGAGCCCAAAGGCCAAGTCACAGTAGCCCAGCAATTTGGGCATCCATGTGGCTGCGGGAAGACACACCTCTGTTCTTGACTAGGCTGGAGTAACAGTTTGATCTTATTGTCTTCCATGTCCCAGATTAAAACTAAAAACTGTAACAGCTGAGTTATCAAATTAGGCTCTGTAGGGATCACTGCAAATTACCTAAACTAGTCATTGATGCTTCCTCATCTTATGAGATCTTCCATCCCAAGGTCTCCCAGGCCTTCAGGAAGGCAGTTACTCACCTGCACAACATATCCTGAGATGCACTTGAAATTTGGAGGCTGTGGGATGCCATCTATAAGCACTTCTCCAGATAGACCTGCTGGGTCCTTTCTAGCAGCCAGCACATCTAGGAGACTTCAGACAAACACCAGGCATTAGGTTTTGCAATAACTGCTGCTTTTACCCTTGACTGGTTAAGTACCACCAGCCAGGACTGAGTTACAGTCTGCTCACAGTGTGCTGCAAACCAGAGGGCACAGGAAGGGGCTTCCCCTGCTCTGCAGGGTTCAGCTCTTTGTACAGAAAGTCTGGTGTACATCCAGGATTTTCCAGCACACGGTGTGCCACAGCAGTATGGCAGTGTACAGACGCTCACAATTCACAACAGTCAACCCCCTACAGACATAAACTTGGTCTGTGTATTTACAGATAACCTCAAATGCACAGAGACAAAAGCACCCTGCTGAGCCATTGCAGGCTGCTCTCCAGCCAGGGGAGCACTGAAATAATTCCTCTTATCTCAAGAAAATTAATCCATATGGGTGTAAACAAGAAAAGAATTAAGATTAATTCTAGAAAGTATTTTTTTAACGTATCACTGGATTCTCCTCACTGCCAATGCAGAGGCCAGCCTGTCTGCCAGATAAGTAAACTGCCCTGATGAAGTGCTGCTCTTGAAAGCATCCTGATTAACCAGTAGTCTCCTCAGAAAAGAAGATCAATGGTCACCACAAAGACAGACCTGTGTGAACCCTGGCCATATTTCCGAGTGTCTGACAATCTTAAAGTCAGAGAGTGACAAAGAGGTCTCTTACCACAGGAGAGAAAATAGCATTAGCACTGGATGGAAATAGTCCACATGGCATTTCTCTGTGCCTTCATCCAAACAACTCAAGAATGTGTGCACCCCCACCAGCAGGCCACAGCCAAGCTGGGGAAGGATCCAGAGCATCCTACAGACTGCATTATACCATATTACCAGAAGGGTCTGACCTAGCAGCTTCAAGGAAGTCTTGTTGCAGAGAGTTCAGAGGGAGTGACATCTTCCATGCCCCAGGGGAGTCTGTACCCCATCCACACCCCATTATCAGTCAGAACAGAGCCTACATCTGAGCTCCACACACTCCAGTTCTGCCTGGTATCTTAACTCAGGCCACCACCAAAGATGACTGCAGTAATACAGAGCACCAGCTGGAGCAGATGAGGGGTGTGACACAGCCACGGTGCAAGAACTTCAGCAAAGCTGACAGAGGAGCAGGAGTTCAAGCTGCATCACCAGATTTCTCAAAGGCATGCAAAAGTCTAAGCGTGCAGATACCTCACATCTCCCCTAACCCTCAGAATCCCAAACATACTTTGAACAGCTTTACTTTGACCATTTAAAGGAGCAGAAGGTACTCACGAAGATTTCCCACTCCCTGTTGGCCCCAGGATAGCATTCAAGCCTGGTTTCATAATGCCACTGGAAGAAGAAAAGAGTTGTTAACAAATAAGGACATTTACAAGGACCATCCATATGCAGATTTTAGTAGATGTGCAATATGAACAAAATGCTATTGAAAGAAAAACCTCAGATATTAAAAACTTCTTAAATCTGAAATTAATAATCATTTTTCCTTTCTGTCCCAGACTGCCAGTCAGAACAGAATCAGGACGGGACATAAAAAGCACTTTACAAAAGACAGAAATTAAGTGTCTTCCCTGCTCAGCAGGGTCTTGAAAAGAAGCAACAAATGCTCTCTGTTGCTTATTTCCTCTGAGTGCACCTTGAACCACAGTTAAGGGAACCCTCAGATCTTCTGGCAGAAGACTTCACACAAGTTTGGTCCCAATTTGCTCAGATCAATAGCTGAAACTGCTTCAGCTATACCCCAGCTATTTTGCCTAAAAGCAAATCAAAGTGCTTACATGAACTGCTGACTGGCAGGAGGGCAGTCATTTCTGTACCAGCACAGCTGGATCTGAAAGGTGACACGAGGTCACTGGTTCACAGCAGCAGATTAATTCCTACCCTCTAGTATTTCACTTAAGCAAACACTTACTTAACGTTATGAAGGATCTTCTTTTCCACGATTTTCCGTTTACAAAGGAATCCACTGGACTGCTTAACGGAGTACTGGATGTTATGGAAACTCACAACGGAGCCACGAGGAGATCGGAGGGACTCCTGTGTTGGAACAGAACGTTGGAAATTGCCCGCTCCTTCCTCTTCTCCAACAGAAATAATGCTCTGATCGAATGTGTCTGACATCATGTTCTTGTTACACAGGCCAAGCTCCACTGCATGGAGGTCACTGTTGTTTTGAACAGTTCCCATCTGTTGAGATGAAGAACACAGAAACACGCAGGGAAGGAGACATGTGAACAAAGATTTCTCCAGAAAGTGTCTTGGAAGAGCAAGTTCATGGACACCACACCAACTGGTACACGTGCCAAGTTTCCAAAAGGATGGACATCCGCACTGGAAGAAATCCAGTAGTCCCCAAAAGCACGGAAATCCACAGATTTAGAACTAACCTTTAAGGATCAGAAGTATGTTCTTGAAGTAAATAATACTTGCTCAAAGGGCATCTAATGAGGCAAAAACAAGCCTACCTCTGATGGTCACCATCTTTTGCAACACAGTCGGTGCCACTAATGGAAGCTGCTGCCACTTGAAGAGACTCAAGCTCACCTTCTTCAGTCATAACATGCTTATCCCCCTACTCCCCAGCAAAGAAACCCTATTAATGAATCCATATAAAGAACCACAGCAAGAAAAATGTTTGTGTTTATGAAAATGAAGGCCAGTCACATGCATCTTGTTTGCTGCACAAGTCTGTTTCAGAGATATCAATGTGATTAAAATAAAAATTACACATGCTAAAAATTAATGTGATGTTCGGGAAAGCCAAGGTGCTCATCAGGTTAAAAGAGCAAGGAGAACAACCTGTCCACAAACGCATCCATTGCTAGTTCCTCGAATTTTGTGTGAAGGCAGAAGTATCCCACCAACCACCCCTTTCCTACCATCTGCACTTCTTTCCTCACAGGACTGAGAGGGTGATAACTAGTAAGACCACTACTACAGCAGTAATAAGATTTTTCAGGGAGAAACGGTCATCCTCTTAGGAAACTGGAACTACAAAAGCCAGATTTAAAGAAACAGGAATTGTCCTTTCCTCTCTGTCCTTTCCTCCTATCACTGAAAGCTCAACAAGTTGCATAAGTTTTTCCCTGTATAAGTAAAATAAAAATCAGGGGCAAACGAAGGGTTGGTTAGTTTGAACCCATACTGAACTCTAAAGCTAGCCACCCCTGGGAAAGACTTGCTTATGGGAAACCACACAGGATACGCTGGTTACATCAGCAAGAGATGGCTTATACACTTGAAAGGTTGCACAACAGATGATGAGGGGAAAAAATAACCTCAGGATGATAGTGACACTAGGGACAAAGACCTTGTTAGACTTTCGAACATTTTTCTTGTAACTGTCCAGGCTAGGTTCTGTGGTTTAGTTCACCGTACACCCTTTTATGCACGTTTTTGTAAAGCTACCGATTAGCACGGGCAAGCCGGTGTGTGCACGGACGGCATAAGGACGAGAAAAGCCTAGCAGAGGCTACAGGTAGGCTCGGGCTGCAGCAGCACCTCGGCAGTGTCCCCCGTCTCCCACCCCACGCCCCGCGGGCCGGTTTCGCCACTAAACCGGAGCCACGACCCGGCCCGGCCGACCACGCTCCGCTCTCCTCCCCAGCCCGCGCCCGCCCGCGGCGCAGCCCCGGCCCCGCCAGGAGCGCTGCTC
>WBNO01007129.1:689432-721015 GCA_013400575.1 Peucedramus taeniatus | reverse complement strand
CGCGGAGCAGCCCCCGTGTGCCGGGGTGCCGCGGGCTGCCCGCGCCGTCAGCCCGCCTTCCCGGGGCGGGGAGAACAGCGGGGCAAAGCCGCGGTGTTCGCTCCTGGAAACCCCCGAGGCGCACAGCGGGCGGCGGACACGAGGAGCCCTGTGAAATGCACGCGGCCCCTTCGCTCCCCGGC
Organism: Peucedramus taeniatus; assembly: GCA_013400575.1. Classification (NCBI taxonomy): domain Eukaryota; kingdom Metazoa; phylum Chordata; class Aves; order Passeriformes; family Fringillidae; genus Peucedramus; species Peucedramus taeniatus. Next base: position 720,833 of record WBNO01007129.1, on the reverse strand, counting down.
ACAGGAAGGACCGACGGGCAGTGGGAGGCAGCGCCCACTCTCCCTCCTGCCCGCCCACCTCCTGGAAAGGTCATCACCCCCGGGGCATGGGTCCAGTCCGCCCGGGTCAGCTGGGGCCATTGGCCGCCCCAGCAGCCCTTCCCAGGGTGACACTCCCACTCCGATCTCGTCCCTTCCGTGCTCCTCGGTGGGCCCAGAGGGGTCAGGACAGCCTGCTGGGATGACCCGTTGTCCATCAGGTCGCCTCTTCGTGCTGCCATGTGTTCCCAGCTAGGAGAACGTGTCAAACCAGGAATATCGGATTTCCTTCAGTTTGTGGTCAAGCCTTCTTGTCTTCCCATTCTCAAGCACTATTGTCTTTATAAATAAGCTCTGTCTCCCCAGGTTCCTTGATATTGTGAATGCAGGAAAAGTCCAATTTTACGGTTTACAAATATGATTTATGGCAAAGCTGTCAAGTCATCATAGTAATTGCCTCCGGTTTGACTGCCCTCTGCAGCTCTGTAGAGCATTGTTTTTTTTTCTAACTACACCTTTTGCTAGATCAATTTAAGGCTCAGCTAGGGTAAAATATACCTCTAACTATCCAATCAACAATAATAATGAAAACTCCAAAGGCTCACCTCTTCCTTTTCTAATACCTTCCTCCTCTGGGTATGTTGATACACTCCATGCCATTGATGCATTAGGCAGAAGACACCCACATCCTATGAAGCTGCATTGCTCTGCAGGGCTGACAGGAGTCAACAGGTGGGTTTATGGGGGTATTGAAATGGCCCTAGAGAACTCTCAGAAAAGCAGGTTTTGCCATAGGCTTGCTGAATGCTATCTTCAGTCACTCTATGTGTCAGAAGTGGACTTGAGTGCATGTTTCTTATGTGATTTAACTTCCTCTTTTGGGGAAAATCTGCCTACACTGAAGACTTTTGCCCTAGTGTTTCACCAAACATGCACATCTCTGTCTCCAAAAATATTTCAATCCCAAATACTCACTACCCCTCAACAAGCTGCAGAGGCAATCTTCTCTTGTCATGTGCCTGGAAGAGTGAGACAAACAGAGCCTGTGTGCTTGGGAACAAAGGTGAGCCTTTTCTGAGTCATGAACTTGCTGCTCCACATAGTGCCTGCACAGTGGTGCAGGAGAACAGCTCACTCGAGGAGCACGATTAAAAAGTTCATGTTATTCTTGACAGCTTCAGTTGCACATCTGCTCCTCAGACAAAGGTGGTAGGTGCCTTCATGCTGGTCATTTTGGGAAACACTACTGCTCCTCCCACACTTCATGGAATGGAAAATCCACTTCTCTGTCCCCTGTGCCTAAGCTCATCCCAATGACAAAGAAATAAGCAGAGATCCCAGATATTGGGAGGAACTAAATCTGCCAAATACAGGATCTGGCTGGAAGCTCTGGCTTCTCTCTAGCTCATTCTTCAGGCAGCAATCTTCTAGGCTTTTTCAAGGAGCCTATTTCATCTCCCATCCCAATTAGGAGTATTTTTCAACTGAATCATGTTACTAATCCAGTTAATCTAGCTCATACTGTTGCTGAGGGAGGTATCTGTCAGTACAGGGATAGAAAACACTGGCCAGGGCCGTAGTTATTGAAGACAAATACTCGCAACAAGCCTGATGACAGCCTGATGTTACTGTACTTTTCTCTTGCTCACCACTCTGTAGGCTGGGGGGTATGCCAGCACTGCTTTGTGCTCCTCATCCACTGAGAGGGGCATTTGCCTTGTAAACTGTCAGGCTTTACTGCAGACTAAAGGATGTGGTCTTCACAGAAAGACACCAGAAGCATTAGCCCAGTGTAAAGCCCTAGAAAGCACCAAGCTACAATGCCCTGGTGCGTTTACTGAGTGACATAAAACAAATAATGCTTCAAAGTGATGTGTTGTGATAGCAAGGAAAGAGCAGCCTGGGTCATGTTTCAGATCTCATGCAGGTTTTAGTACAGGTTTGAGATCTTTGCTTTTTCTCCTTAGCTCCTGTTGCCTTGAGCCTCTGATTTGGCTGCCACTACAGGGTTGCAGAGCAGGAGGGACCATGATACCATCCTGGGCATGGGGCAAGTGATCTAGCAGAAAGTGAGGCTTTGAGGAATCCTGCTGTTTCTCCACTGCTTTCTTTAGCGTGCTGCTCTCATTGACCTGAGGATCCAGGGTGTTTTTTAATCCTACCTAATGCTGAATTTCATAAAGCTCATAGAATATTTCAGGGACTTGAACCAGCAAGAGAGTGCATATGAAATATGTCCAGGAGGAAATGTACAAATTAGTACTATTGCCTTCTCTACTGAATGCATCAATAAGCAGATCCCAATGCTCACTCTATAAAAGCAGCTCTGAGATCAATGCAGAAGATAGCAATATCAGACATGGTGCTTGAGTGATATTTTCTGGGCTCTTCTTTTCCAGAAGCTCCAGTAAACCACTCCAAAAGACACACCCTGTACAGATGTGTACACATGTACTGAATATGGTGCATCTACAGCTTTAACACTCTAGGCACAAAAAAACCTCATTGTGCTCTTTCCACCCTGAATTGCTCATCATGTCAAAGCTAGTGCTGACTGGCCTCCGTTACTTGGTTAAAGTGCTGCTTGCCTTGGGGAAGTTGACTTTTGCAAGACTTGCAGATTATGTAGAAGAAATCTGACTCTGACAAGTTTTGTTAATCATTTAGTCTATTATTTGAATTTATAGTAGCACTGAATCCTTAATTGGTTAAAAATAAGAGAGGGTTCAAGCAAATCTAAGAGTAAAGGAAATCAGTATTTAACTAGTACACTACGCTGGGATATCATGGGCTTCATTCTGGCAGAAATTATGAATAATTGAACTATAGGACCAACAGAATTAAGTATTATCTGGTAAAGCAAGTAATCAGCCAAGGATGTCATAGATAAAGTGCCTAGTGTATCTAAACCATGACAGTTCTTCAGGAGTTAAAAAGATGACATTGCCCCTACTCGCTGCTCTTAGTAATGTGTTCAGGAGACTGCTAAGGAGAAAGAAAGTTCCCATGTCCTCTCTAGCCAAGCAGGTCTGGGAGAGATGCCAGTTGTGACTGCCCCTGTAGTATTCTCAAGCCTTTAGGACAAGGCCTACGACTTCAGACCAAGAAGTGCACCAAGCACTGAGGCCACAACACACAATCCCCAGTACAATTTTCTCCCACACTCAGCCCAAGCTCCTGTGCAGGACTCGTTCAAGTACAGTTTATCTTGCTATTTGTGAGTCAGGAATGGGCACTCCATCCTTCTGCTTCCCTTTTGAGAGCCTCAGTGCCTGCAGGAGGCTAACAGGATTATAGTGTGTTTTATCTGTCCCAACTAGCTCTGCAGAGGTCAGTTCCCTTGCTAGACATGAATGTTGACATACACATTGCTACGTAGGCATTTCACCTCCTTCCTCAGGAGCAAAGTCCAGGCTGCCCTATGAGACATTCCTAAAAACTGTTTAACTTTTATCCACTCCCAAGGCCTGAGCTGTTGCCATTAGGATTAGTTGTGGCAGCCCTGAACATGTTCAGATACTTATTTTTTTTTTGCAGTAGGTGCTGTACATCCAGAGTTGCAGAGTATTCTTCCCCCAAGGGAACATACACAACAGTAAGAGTGTGAGATACCATTATAGCAAACAGCTTGCATTCTGGAGAAGGGGAGATAGGAAAGTAGCTCTGTCTTATCCATAACTCTTCCATTCATTTGTGCCTTCCTAGAGGCCCACCAGTGCTATATGACCTTGACAGAGAACTACTGTGCCATGACACAGGGCAGAGCATCACAGTAGGTGAAAGAAAAAGTGCAAAGGCTCAGAAATCTCAGTTTCCCCTACTCCAATGCAGACTACCAGAAAATCACATTTATAAACAAGTAAACTGAGGAAGAAAAGCAGGGAATCACCATGTAGCAAGTGTTATCAAAGATAACCCAAAACAGAAAGCCAGACTAAATGTTCGGATTTTTGTCTTGAAGATGAAGGCAGTAACAAAGAGGAGAACAAAGGGAAGGAAGCACTTGGTTGCACAACTCACCCAGTAATGTCACAGGAAAAAGCAGAACACTCCTAGGCTACTTATGCCAGAGTTCTTTGTACTCACCTTCCATCTGGCCTCACTGGTTATGTTCCACTGTGTTCCAACTCATCTCTATATTTGGCTTTTTCAGTAAAGCCACTGCCTGGAGTTTGTCTTGGCCAGGGCAGCTCAGGTTTTCTGACTGTGTTGCTCTGCTCCTCTCCAGACGAGACTTTTCTCTCCTATATTGGAAATGGCTGTGTAATGGGAGATGACAAGTGCACACAAAAGGGGCAGAGGGAGCTCAGGGTCACCCAGGAGCCACTGAAGGCCATTGAGGTGTCCTAGCCCTGGAGGTAGTTCTCAGTAATCAGGAGAGGCAGGGGGAGTAGAGTCACAACAGAAATGCCAAGGTAGGTGTGAATGGAGAGTAAATGAGAGTCTGGGTGTAGAACACCAGGAGTGGCAAGTGTTGATGATACTGAGCTTCGCTTCTCACCAGGACAGTAGCACATCTAGGGGTAGCTCCTCCATGCACTCAGAGTGGGAGAGAAGGGGCAATGAGTAAATCTTAATGACTCACTGAAGAGAGACAGGGCAAGAAACTGAACGCTGTCATCTCCTAAAGCGTGGGAAAAGACACATTCATTAACAACCCATGGTCACCAGGCTAAGGATGGAGGAGACATGAGAGGTGTCTAGCTGATGTTCCTTGTTCTGTGTCATGACAAGGACCCTGACAACAGCCCCTGGACATAGGTCCTCATGCCCAAATGCTGAACAGTTCCTTTGGGCACGTCTCTCCTTCCTCATGAGTATTTGGTAAGAGAACAGAAGCAAGTACAATCTGTTCTGTTTTACAATAAGGTCAGCCTATTCTCTTCATGGTAAAGAATGCCTGCTGGTGGCATGGCCTCTCCTGGGCCTGAACAGAATAAAACTCTTTGAGGCAGAAGAGGCAGTGTTCCTGAAAGGATTCAGAAAGCCTAGCATCTCTTGTTGCTGTAACACTTCTCAGTTGTGTAGGAAACTGAGAAGAAGCTCTGCCCTTTTGTCTGTCCCAGAAGTCTTAGTATGTGCTGTCAAAGCCTGCTCTCTTTGTGAACTCCAAACATGTCTGAACAACCTAGGTGGTTTGCAACATCACAGCAATATGTCTGCAGGTGTGTGCACGGATATGGAGTTTTTCTCTCTGAGCTTGCCCTTTTTGCAGAAGGGGACTCCACAGGGACTCACAGCCAATGGAAATGATCACTTGGGATGGCATCCCAGTCCCTTCTCAGGCAGCACAAGCAAAGCCAGCTTCAAGTTCCTGCTTTGCATCTTGCTCTGAGTGGCTGTTTCTTAGGCTGCTGTGCCTTCTGGCACCTAGAAGTGAGTGTACCATCAGAGCAACGATTGCTATCTTCTGGGGATGGCAGTGGCCAGGAAAAAGGACCATCCAGAGCTGTTTGGGACATCCTGTGCTGTAGAGCCCTGTTACTGCCATGCTCGCAGGCTCTCTTGGTAACTTGCTCTGGCACGCCTGAGCAAAGCCGGCTGATTCAGGCTGGAGACCCATTGCTGAGCAGCCATTGTTTTGTCAACTGAACTTTTGCACTCCTCCTTCGGCACTCTTCATCCAGGGCTTTATCTCACTGCACCCCGCGGGGCTGGCACCCTTCTGTCATCTGCCTGAGTGCCTGGCATGTGTACAGCATGGCTGGCTGGCAATGAGCTACGCCTGGCATTTGCCACCTCTAAAAACCGCCCATAAGCGCTGAGCTTATGTCTCTCCAAAACCCGGCACATTCACGTCATCATATCCCTTTACCTCTGAGCCCGAGGATGGGGGCTGGACCTGGCACTCACTGAAATTCCTCCTACTTTTACTGCTCTCACACTCCCAGGCTCCTTTCATGTTTGGAGACCTGGAATTAGGGTTTGTGTGACCAGCAAAAGGACGGCACATCACCGGGGCTTGTAATTAGCTAGATCATCAGGTGCTGGCTACTTCCCTCCCTTTTTCATTAGTTGCTGATAAACTCTGAATACTGATAGTTGTTCCCTAATATTGCTCTTTTCTTTGTGAGTGACTCCTGCTAGGGCGTGTCTAAAACATACAGGGCAGGGCAGGCTCCAGCTAACAATATTCGGTGCTAAAGACTGACCAGTTAGCAGCAGCTCCAGGCTAATAATAGCACTCATTAAGAATTTTTCACAAGACTGAAAAAAATGAGCAAAACCTGTACAAACCCTTTTTACAGGTTGTAGGAAGAATCATAACCTGCCTGAGATAGATAAAGCTTGCAATAAGTACTGAAGTGTAAGGGTCTAGTATCATAGATTACCTGTTGGGATCCCTGGATTCTGCTTCTGTCTTTTCTCTGTCACCACGAAGGGAATGTTTCTGTATCTCAGCTTTTAGTAAAACAAATGACAGATTTGTTTCCGTCCATTGAAAACGGAAGAGAAGGGACTGTGGGGGCAAAGGGTTGTGAGTAGTGCTGACTGACATCTACTGGTAAACCAAAACAGGTTGATAAGATAAGAAGCTTGGCTGTATTTGTAGGGGGTCGGGGGATTTAGGTGTTCCTTTTAAACATGAAAAGTTAGGCTAGCTCGCTGTTGAGACTATTAGCATCATGTTCTTGGAGAGACACAGCAAAGAGACACGACCAGGAGCTCTCCATGCTCATGGCCACAGCTTGTTGGGGCTCCTCTCAGACATCACTGCCATGCCCTTCCCTGCACACATCCATGAACCTCTCTCTGCCTCACTTGTACTTTGAAATCATGGCTAGGACACCTCTTCCTTCCCCCTTGGCTCTGAATCAGGAGCACACACAGCACCTGCCAGAGTGGGCCTCAGACTACATCCACTGCTAGTGCCAACATAAATAACAGTGATAACTGCTGATATCTCTTCAAAGCACTTTATGCTTCTCCAGACCTCTTCCCAAAGATTTTAACCACTTCAAGGCACAGCTGGCACAGTGCAGTTTGGAAGACTACCCTCCACAGATTGAAACAAAACACAATCATGCACCCTTTTTTTTTGGGAACAAATACTTTACTTTACCCATCAGACATGTATCATTTAAGTAATATCAGCTCCTGATGGGAGGCCTGACAACACGTATTTGAAAAGAAAAGCTGTATGAACTTACCATTTGGTGTATTGATGTTATTTTTCAACCAGCTTGAAAACGCAATTGACAATTGCACAAAAGCAAATGCTGGGGACAAGTAATTTCCTTGCCTGCTCTAGGACACATCATATCACATCATATACATGACAGCATGGACAAAGAACAGACAATGCACAGTGGCATGAAAATGTACAAGAAATATGAGATTAATGCAGACACAGGCACATGCCAGTAATAACAGAAGTCGTTTTACACTGAGAAGCACTAGCACTACTAAAATCACACCACAGGGGGAAGTGCTCTTTCTGCCAGGAAGGGGGAAAAGAGCTGACCTGGGAGACCACTATAGCCTGCAGTTCTTGTCTGATCACAGCCAGAGCTTGTTTAGGGCTCTTCAGCATGGCAGGCTGACTGCTGTCCCCCAAATCCAAGGGAGAGAGGAAGCTGCCAGGCTGATCTTGCCAGAGAGAAAAGGAAAGCTCTGGCAAGCTGGACTGGAGTCTCCTGCATCTACCAGAAACAGGCAGAGTGAGAGGCAGACATCTCCCCCAGCTGCAGTGGCCCTGTGCAGGCTTCCTTTGCAGGAGAAAACTGGCTTCCCAATTTCAAAGCACTGCATGTGAACATTTCCATTTTGTTCCTGCTGCTGCCCTAAAGAGCAGACTCAGTGCTTGGGAGCTGGTGTCTGATGCTGTTGGTCACTGCCCCATGGATCTGAGTTCAGCTGTCACACCTCTGCACTTCACCTGCCTTCCCTGATAGCTATGGGAGTCCCTGTGCAGAAAGGAGCAGGGGGGTGAAGGTTATCTTCTGGTGTGAATTGACTACAAAGGGCTGTGTGCACTATTTGAGCCCATTATAGAGCACATAGCTCCTCAGTTCAATCACTTATCACATGAATTTTCTGTTCAATTAAAATCTGGAGGGGAAAAAAAGCCTATTTTAGGAAGTTCTCCTGACAGGCTCTTTTCTTCAGAATAAGAGAACAGCTTCAATGAAGAGAGGAAGAGGAAGTAACCAACACCATTGTTCTGTTTTCAGCCAGAAAAGCTGAAGGTAAGACGTTTTGCTCAATTCTGAGTTAAGTGGAACTGGGAGTCAAGAGCTGTGACAATATCTCAGATAAGTCTTGTCCCCAACAGCAGGACCAACTGATGATGGGAAGTGAGTCATGAGACCCTGCAGTTCCTGCCTCCACAGCTCCTGTTTGAAATCTAAGCTCCCTGTGGCCTGGGCAACAAGCTCCTTCTCACAGCTCCTGCAGAGCCTTTGTAGTTGAACGACAGTCTGCTTCAATTTACCAAGACTATCTTGTGGCTGTGGCAGCCCTGAAACCTGGGCTGTCTGAGGACAGGACTCATCCTGAGGTCCTTCAGACATTGCCAAAGAGGCTTTCCCCAGAATGCAGTGACACATCCATCTTAAAAAAGATGGCAATACAAGATGCCTCTGCACAAGGTCCCCACTAAACCTATCACTGCACGGCACACTAAACAGTGTAGCACTAATGAGAGCTGTTAGCAGTGCTCTGGTACAGCTCACATTTCTATTGGCTTTAAGCCTACGGAGCCTATTTGAAGTTAACTATTGCAGAATATCAGTGATTAAGGTATTTGAAATATATTTACAATGGCCCTGTAATAGCAGCAGTAACCTGCACCAATTACAAGGAAAGAGAAGCCTCAGCAAACAGAAAAAATGCTTGGAAAAGAAGTATTTTGCATGTGATAAAAAATTGACACTCATCTCATTTTCACAATATTCTTCAACGCAAATGGTGTCAGCACCCACAACTGCAAATTCGTTTCCTTGACAAAAACAAGAAGCATCAAACTTCACAAATGGGGTGTTAGTTTGCAAGATGCAAGAACCTTGAGATGCAATTTAAAGAGTGTAAAAATAAATGACAAAGATTTCTTAGTGTTAACAGCTATCTTAGAAATCATATAACCAGAAGTTTGTTCCCTAACATTCAGACCTAGGACTCCATCAACTGCTCTCATTTTAGAGTATTTCAGACATTCTCCCAGTTACACTGGTGTCAACTCTTATTGTAGTTATCTAGAGTTAAGCACCAGTAACCTTTTTCCTCAACACCTGAATCTAAGGTACAGAGAGGATTACCACAGTAATCTGGAAACAAAGTGCAACAGAACAAAACAGGCTGTAACAAGGTATAAACAACTGCATTTCTTCTTCCCATTTCCCACTGGTGATTATATTCTGCATTCTTTACGTAACAGCCGTATCTTTCTCCTGCAGACCATTGTGTGTGGGGAAAAAGTTGCAATATGTCTATCTGGACACAAACGTTCAGAGTTCTGGGGTCCCTACTTTTTGGGGAAGGCTAGATAAACAATGTTGTGCCAGCCTATTCAGAGGCAGAAATCTAATACATCACCTAGTGCCAAATTTCACCTCTTCCTGAGATATGGGTACAGGGGAAAAGGTGAAGGGAGACAGAAGTTTTAGCTCTGTGACATGATACATAATTACACTGGAGAAGAGCATCCTTGATTTTTCACTTTAAGAGTTCCTGGCAACAATGGTTTCTGTGTCCAGCTCTCTGGATTATTTTAATAGTGGGGGAACAACTGACAGTGACTTGGTACCATGGCAGCCAGACTGGGAGCACTGGGCTGTTGAGCACTGCTATAGAAGTGCACATCAGACTGGCTAGAGGCTCTTGGGCACCTGAGACCCCAGCAGACTTGACTTGGGCAAGATGTGATAGACCCCATTTTGGGAAGAGTTGCCACTCAGGTTGTTTCTCTGTATGTGTTCCATCCCCCAACGTTCTTCTTCTTTCCCCAGCTGGCTTAGGCTCTGGGGGTGCAGCTCTTCCTGACTGGCTTCTTCCTCCTGTGAACAAGAAGAAAGTGTGACCTGCAATTTCAGCAAGCTACCAAGAAGTCTAGCAACACTCTAGGAGAGAGGCAAGGTGTGCCTGATACTAAAATATCTTCCCACATTCTCTCAGAAATTAGAACAAGCCTGCCTATTAAAGATCCAATACACTGCTGCAATACACTGATGAATGCACATTCAAGCTTTAGACAAACAAAGAGGGGTTCATCCCTTTTCATCCTTTATGAGCACGTTCACAGAAATGCTGTGGAACAGCAAATCTGCAAACAAAGACTTGCATAAGATTTTGGGCATGTTCACATGAGTAGGACCTCCCAAAACACTGTTTCAGATACAAAGGGATCACAAGACTACTCTGCAAAAAGAGGATTCCTTTCTGACTCTGCTAGGTCACTTTGTGCTGTTTGGCTATTCTCATCATTGAAGCCACAAAAACATGGAGTAGTGACATGGCTCCCACATGCCTTGCTGCCTTTGACTTTAAAGCTGAAGATCCAAAATACACTGGTTGACTCAATATGGGCACTCTTTGGCAAAAGTCACAATTGTGCAGTGATGTGCTCTAAGCACACAGTTGACCAATCTTCTGCTACACGGATAAATAATCCGCAGGCAAGATGTTAAGATCACAGTCCACGACAGCCATGAGCTGCTCTTGCTGGAAAAGACAGTTTGATCATTTTAATGTCTGAGGATGAACAGTTAGAAAGCAACTGAAGACAGGCAAATTTTATCCACTGCCACAGGACTGAGATTGGCCTCAGTAGGAGGCCAAAAGAGCCAGAAGGTGTGTTTAAAGGTATGAGGGTTAACTGTGGGGACATGAAAACAAGAGGTTTTATGTCATTTTGCTTAAACAGAAAAGGATTGATCATACACCCTGCCCAAGCCCTTTTATCTTAAGTCAATGAAGATTGGAAAAGGAAAGATGATACCACGCCCTTTCTCCCAGCAGAGCGAGTCACCTGACCTGAAGCTGGTTCAAATGCATGGTGGAGGTGGGTACCAACCTTGCTAACATCACCCAGTGGTTTGCCCAACAGATCCTTCCTCTTCAGCTCTTTTCTTTCTGGCACATCGAGCTTGTTCACCACTGCATCAATCTTGGAGCCAACGCTGTTTATGGACTGTTCCAGCTGCAGTACACGATGCAGGAGGCTGAGGGAGACATGGAGAGCATTTGTAAGCTTTTTCTTGAGATGAGTAATGGGATTTGCTGCAGACATCTCCCAGAGACCTCAAATAGAAGTGAATGCTCCCAGATCACTGATTATGTCACCTACTGGTCACATAACTCACTGCTACACTGTGTTTTCATCTCTAATCAGTGGTACTGCTTAGGATGGATCCCAGCCAGAGACAGCATAATTCCATTATTAAATATTGCACCTGCCTCTCCTTCGATATGGCCCTATGTGTTTGCTCAAGTGTAACTCAGTAGCAGAATCAAGATATACTGATTCACTGTGCTGTGTTTATCCTGTGCTCCTCCTATGGAGGAAATAGCCAAGTGTTATTCTGGGACCTGAAGGATAAAGGCCAACTAGGCTACAAATCAAGGATATTTATTGCTACAGGACCTTCTGTAAAGGTATCAAATTTCCCTGGCCCAGTTATTTGGGCCACCTTCTGACCTGAAACATGACAGCATATTGCCTGTGGCTAGATGAGAGCTGCAGAGGTTATTCAAGAGGCAGAAAGCAAAATTTCTTAACTCAATCTTTTACAGGAACAAGCAAACTACATTACTAGAACAGTCCCAGCTATCTCCTGACCTGCTTATTTACACATGTGCAAGATAAAAGGGACAAGATCTTACTGAAACTGCTCAGCACCACTATAAAGAGTTACATCAGGGAAGGACGCAGCAGGAAATTGGATCCCTCATTTGCAGAGTGTTTAAACTACTGACAGCACAAACATACACTTGGAACTCTTCTTCGGAGACCCAGGTGACCTTATTGGTGTGGTTATTCCTTGCTTCCATGTAGGTCAGATTCTCATCCAGGTTGTTGTCACCATAGGATTTCCCCAGATTTTCAATCTCTGTATTCAGAGCAACCTGGAAAACAAAGAAACTCCTGCAAATATGGATACTGACTCTGTGGTCAGCTTTACTGTCAGTGACACAGAGCTTCACAGGCAGCAATGCACTCAGCTGTGTGCAGGTAGAGTTGGAACTATATATTAGTTGCCTGCTTAGTTTATACCATAAACCCAAAGATTCCTGAGGCCACTTTGGAATCTTCTACCAAACAGAAGATTTGTATCGTTGCCCCTTTTTTTTTACCCTTTTTGCCTCTAGGTCATGCTTCATCTGCTGTTGCTCCTCTTCATCAAGGATGTGGTTGCCATCTTTGTCAAATCTGGAGAAAGCTGCTGTGATCTCATGGTCTGCATGGCCCAGACTGCAAAAGAATAGAAAGAGAAAGCTCAAAGCATACAATTATACTGTTAAGCTGTAACAGAGGGGGAATTTTGAAATCAGTGTATTGTTTCCTCCTGCCAGTAATAAACCTAAACATCCCAAATGGGCAAGAGATAGTTACACAAACCTATTTAGAGCAGGAAATTAAACATTTGAGGAAAAATAGGTTTTTTTAATCTTAAATTGCCCAGATCTGAGCTAATCGCTGTCCTTGTCTTGAAAAGCAGAACATTTAAATTACCTGTATTACTAAGAGAAAGGACTAAGTGGGCATCCCTCAAACTGACTCACTCACTCCTTCAAGCTGTTCTTGAAGTCTTCAAAGTCTAGTTGTTTTGTTCCATTCTGCAGGGCTTTCTGCACATCAGAAATCTGCTCCTTCTTCAGCTTCAGCCTCGTGAGCGTCCGGTTGTAGCTCTGTTACCGAAGATACAGACACAGAAACATGCACAGAGCAGTGAAAAGCAGAGCAGAGTGGGCAATGTGATACAGGTGAACATATGCCAAGTAATATCAGGAGTTTTCAAGCTTTCCACAAGCCAAAAATAAAGCACTGCTGTATGAACCTCATCTCTAAACTGGAGTCACACCTTCAGAGTGACACTAACACACTAACTCCTCTGCTTTTCTCATCCCAGTTCTTCCTTTATCTGATTTCCCAACACATCAGCTGTTCAGGATAATGTCTCAAATACTATTCCTTGTATAATATTGATCCCACAGCAGAATTGTGACCTTCCAGGAACTTTTCTGGAATTTGCCCATGGGAAAGACAGATTTAATCTGCTAGAATTGTGCCACTGTAACAGGTTCAGCCTAGCACAGCAGGACTTGCCATGTTATCCATCAAAGTACATTTTATGAAGGACTGAAAGAGCTTTGTATAGAGACCATACTGGGAAGAAAAGTCTCCCAGAAACACTACATCAAGTAAAAGGATTCCCTCAACACCTGCTTTCTCATCTTCCCATTGCCAAAGGGTCTGGGAGCTTGATTTATCCCAGAAAGGAATTGTGACTCTTGTGCACACAAAGAAGGGGGATCTGGAGTTGGCAACCACTGTTTCTCTCTAGTAAATTCCACTTAGGTCAGGGACTTCCAAAAAATGCTTCATGGTTTAGCTAGAATGTGGCACAGCTTTCACTATTCATCACCTGCTTCAAGATGTCAGAGAGCTGCAGCTCATCCTTCTGGCTTGAAAGCTCCTCCTTGACTTCTGAGTAGGTGTCATTGATGATGGCCAGAAACATGTTCTAGGAAAAGGGGAAGGAAGTTAGATGAATATGCATGAGACATCTTGCCTGCCCCAGCAGCTGAAGCAGCAAGAAACAGGCACAGCTGTGCAAGACTTAGTTAAACAAGGAGCTGTTTCCCTTTAGGGTATCTCTTGGGCAAATTAAAGAGGGTCAAGAAAATGCTTCTGCAGCCACACCATGTTTTCTAAAGTTTTTTCAGTTTAAGCAGTGGCTGAAAGTACATTTTTTCCCACCTCAAATACTACCTTTGGTAGCTTCTCTTGCAAAATCTTAGGTTACACATGGACTCCTAACGCTGGGTGTTTAACCTGGTTTTTATGAACATCCCTCTGCATCCACTGCCTAGGAAGCCAGTCAGTTTCAGTCTTCACCTTAACAGATGTTGGCCCTTAATCACCCTAATAATCAAATCCCAAATTGTAGTATCACACTCTTTGCCTTCTGTGGTCTATTTGCACTGCAAAGTTATTGTAACCAAAACTCCTTTTCTAAGCATTTGCACCTAACCCAGGGATTGTCAGGAGGGGTCTCTCAAACACTGCTTTCAATACAGGGACAAGAGGACTTTGTTGCTTACCAGAAGCACAAAGAAAACAAAGAACACGTAGGTGACAAAGTAAAGAGGCCCAAGGACCCTGTTGGCATTGTCAATGGAATTGTAGTCAAAATCACCAAGAATGATCCGAAACTGGGTGAAACTGGGGGAAACAAAGAGCACAGGGTCACAGAAAGGCACATGCAAACAGTCCTGAGGTGAACCTGAACCTCCCTGCAGCCCAGATAGGCACAGGCACAAACCAGAGCAAGGTCCAAGTCACACCGGGGTGGCAAGTTAAATGCATCCGTAGTATTTCAGGGTTGAAGCAAGGGTTGGATCTGGTTAGAGCAAGAGGAAAATAAAACATGGTTTCCACACAAATTCAGGTTGTCCAAAGTGTGTTTTGGTACAAATAGGAGTCAAAACCAAAACAACCTGAATTTTCCCTGATTAAAGACATTTGACTCAACAAAGCCATCTCTTGCAAGAGAGCTTGTGGGACTCTGGAGGGTTCTTAGAACTGGACAGTGCTCTTCAACCTTTTGTAGTTCATAGCCCCTATAATGATGGAAGTTTAAGTGTATTGATCCTAAGCTTCTTTATCTCCATTTTCTCTTGTAGACCCTTCAAAGGCAGGACCTGGATGCCCAGAGGTCTGTGTGATACAAGCTGAAAACCATTGCTGTAGCAGATACCTCCATTAACATCACACACTACTTGAGCAGGCCCATGGACTGCAGGATTTTCTGAGGTGGCATTTTAACTCACTTCCCCAACACTCCCTCCTATGTGTGCTCATCCACCCACTAGTCATCCTTCATCTCAGATCTATTGGTCAGTATCTGTGGGACTTCTATGGAAATAGATATCCTTACCAATATGCACCATATCTCTTGTCCTTACTGATAAACACCAGACAAACAGAAATCTGCCATGTTGGGGGTTGGATGTGTTTCTTTTTTGTTTGTGGAATTTTTTCCTGATGGTTTGCTAGGTAACTAATTGCTGGATACTTTATGGATACTTGACTTAAACAAAGGAGGCAGCAGGTTTCTCCAGGTGGAACAGCAGTGAAGGGCAGTTTGGTCCGAGGACACCGCTCCAAAAGGACTGGAGTACCAGGGGACCCTGCTTGTTTTCTCTCTCTCCACTGGATTTCTCTCCAGAGGAAGACTGAACACATTTTCCGTCACCATCAGACTTTCCTACAGGACTATTTTCACTTCATAGAACTGCATTTACTGCTCAAGGAGGATTTCATCTGGACTGCTTTCACCACCCTGATACCCAGGGTGTCAGGTCACATCCCTGACTCTGTTAGGGCATTTTCTGAGGTTTTGTTGTTTCTTTGTTTTTGCTTGTCTCTTAGTGCTATTACATTTGTATTTGCCTTTGCTTTGTCTAATATTCCTAGTAAAGAACTGTTATTCCCACTCCCAAATCTTTGCCTGAGAGCCTTCAATTGCAAAATTATAATAATTTGAGGGAGGGGATTCACATTCTCTATTCAAAGGGAGATTCCAGCTTTTGCTGGCAGGTACCTGTCTTTCAAACCAAGACATGCCTGTAGCCCTCATTTTTCTTATTGCATTGTTTTGTCCATGAAGGCTGTGAGCAACTTATTAATCATTGTGGCTATATTACAATGAGATACAACAAGTGTCTGATTGTCATTGAGATTTGCAACTGCAGGGAAGAGTGGAAAGCACTTAAAATTATTTTGATAACATTGTGGAAACATGGTACTAACTTACACACTTACATGCATTTAACAAAGGTACTGAAGTTTTCCACTTGTGTCCCAAAAAGAAGGTAACCCAGCTGGGCATAGGCAAAGAAGACAATGAAGAACATAATGGCAAAGCCCAGGATGTCCTTGGCACAACGGGCCAGTGTGGAGGAGAGCTGGGTCATTGTTTTGTTAAAGCTAATGTACTTGAATATCTGCAGGATGGAAAAATGGGGACAAAGTTAGGCCAAACCATCAGCTAGGTCAGTCTCTCTCATGTATGCACATGCTTACTCAGACAAGAGGTTCACTACAGGACCAATGTACTGAAGAGAAAGGTGGCTAGGGAATGGTGGCTTAGTCTTCAGGACATTTATCCCAGGTGTGCCACCATCCTTCTCTGGGTTCATAAATATATGACTTTGTTCCCTTTGTCAAAGGAAAAAATTAACAGTCACTGCCAGAAGGACAAATCTCTTAAGGCTGATGAGGAGCCCCTCGATGGCTTTCCACCACATGAAGATGCTTTAGTTGAAATGTCAAAGAGGAGTCATTTCCAGCTCTTGAGTGACCATCATGAAAAAAACACATGGTTTGCAAGATTATCCTCAAGAATACCTAAATAATGTAGGATGGACAAAGTTACATGGTGCTCAGCATTTTCTAAAACCACTTTTAGACCACAGTGTCTGACCTCATATCCCTGACTGTTACCTCTAAATAACTGACCTCAGAATGCAGGGTGAAAAGTTGCCCAGATTTACTGCAAAACAGAGCATATGACTTCAAGGAAAATTCTCTGTTCTGTAGCGGCTACATGATCCCCTACAGTACCTTGATCCAGGCAAAAAATAAGTTGACTGCATTCATATTGTTGTACTGTGTCTGCCAGAATGCCAGGAATTCAAAGTCTGCGTAGGTGTTGGGGTGTTCCAGCAACTCTCCCAGCAGCCTGTTCACCTCAGTGGTGCGAAAGATGTGAAACCCAATAGCGACAATGGAGAGCTGCAAAGAGGAAGAGGAATAGTCTGCAGTGATCACTGTTCCTATGCTTTCCATGGAAATTAAAATGTCACAGAACCCATTGCAATCCCACTTAGAGCTGCAGTCTGGTGGTGGGCTATGAAAATATGGTCTTGATGTGCTGAATGATACCCTGACTTCCCAGTCTCTTGGGCATCTCTAAGAAAGAATTTTCTCCCAGTTCTTCCAGACACAAGAGTGTGTGTCCATTTACTCTGCTGTTCATTTTAGTATTAGAGCAAAACATGTGCCAGTTCTTGTCTTATCTAGACTAATTTCCACATTCCTTCATTTATTTTGGCACTTATACATTTCTGCCATTCCTCCCCCAAAAAAGCGTGCAAGGATCCTCACCAGAATGACAACCACATCCAGAATGTTCCAGATGCTGGTGAAGTACTGAAACTTGTGGATACGGAGCTCCAAAGCCTCTTCCACCACATAGTAGAAGATAAAGACACAGAATACAATTTCACAGGCAACAATGAAGAAGTCCCATGCGCTGACATATCGTATAAGCTTCACTGTCCGGATTTGCCAGGAGGGAATGGCACCACCAGTGGCTGGAAACTCAACCACTAACCTTGAACGGGACAAGGAAACAATTTCAAACTAGGGGATGGAAGCTCAGAGATAATTTTGAGAGGTGAACTTGAGCATGAGCTATCCACCAGACCATGAGTGGAAGCATTGTGTATGTGTTTATGCAGCCATATCTCTGCTGCTTCACTGCCTGTGACAGGAAAGGGCGAAAGGTGACAAGAAGTGCAACTGGTTATTTCAGGAAGACCAAGACTTCTCACTAAACCATACAATTTCTACTGCCATCACTCAGTAGTAGTAAGGGGGTGGTCACCACCCTGCTAGTGGACCATAATAAAATATTTGCACTTTAAGAAACAAATTGAGGCATTGAGGAAGATGCAAGAGGCTGAAGAATTTTCATCAGGACTCAGCTTACCTCAGAACACAGAAAAGATTGATATTTGCATTATACACCGAGAAATCAATAAAGACAACTCGTGTTCCCCGATCCAGCCACAGTTTCTCCTTCAAGAACTGCAGGGCTTCAGCGCTCTCTTCTCTGGTCATCTTGAGGTCTATGTAGTATCCTCCCCCACTGTAACTGGTAAGTCTTCCCCAGTGAGATGAACCACCCAGCTCCTCCTCAGAATGGTACCTCCACCTGCAACAAACAAGGCACAAACAAAGGCTTCACCTGCCCAAGCTTGAATACGGCCTTGTGCCCTGAAAAAATTATATCTTCAAGGGGCAGAGCAGTTTTCAATTGAAGATCCTACATAATACTGGTAACCATTATGGTTAGTTTTGTGGTTTAGTGCTTCCCTGCAATGACACAACATGATTTGCAATACTGTAGAGGGAAAATGCTGAGGTTTGTTGGCTATATCAGTCTTGTTTTCATGGAGGTTATTCTCAGGATCTACTCTCCTACCTTCTACCACATCACACACAACCATCTGCTTAGAATGCTCTTGTACTCATATTTCCTAATGAATAATAGCTTCTCTTTCATGGATCAAGATTCATGCAGTGAGCAGAGATATTGAACTGCAGCTACCTCACATTATTAGAGAGAAACAGGTTGTCAAGATGAAAGGGATGCACTCCCTTTTCTCTGGCTCCTGAAATCCCAGAGGAAAGTAAACAGTAACTTGTCAGCTGAATGCCAGCTTGCCATTTGATGGATCTGGCCCCAAAGGTCTTTATTTATCCTCACTCTCTTAAAAATCGGCAACAATTTCTTCCTATATTCCCACTGGATTTTTTCATGGCTTTCCCGACATGAAAACTCATTCTGTTGTGCTTCCCCACAAAGAGACACTAGACATTATTGATAGACAAAAAGGACTTTCTGCCTCTGACTGCAAGGGGAATTCCTGCCTTATGTGAGAAACCCACCCCCAGCACCCTGCAGCTCAGCAGTTCTTATTTGAGCTTGAAGAGACTAATCTGGATTAGATGTGCTTACGCTGTTCCATTGACGAGCCCAAAGGAGACCCTTTCCTCCTTGTCTTCGGAGTATACATCATAGCAACCCGAGATTTCCTCCTTGAAGTCATCGTGGACCACACAGGAGTTGTTCTTCACCTTCAGCTGCCTGACGCGCGGGACGCCCAGCAGCAGGTTCTCGTAATAGATGTACGACTGGGTGCTGCGCGCTGCCAGGGACTCGTTGTTGTACCACTTTGTCCAGTAAAGGTTATCCAGCAGGGGACCTTGTGCATACTGCAAAGGAGGCAGAGGAGAACAACTCCTTTGTAGCTCATGCATCAGAGGAATTTTCTTAGTCTGGGATTGAGGTAGTGAGACCTGACCCACCCCTCCCCAGTCCCCAAGATGGAAAGTAGAGAAGTTTGTGTTGCATGTGTGTTAAGGAAAGACCAGGGCTGGTGATAGAGGAGGGATGCTGGGCAGCAGGGTCATCGTTGCTTTCTCACTGGCCTGTATGTGTCTGTGGCACCTTCTGTGCCTAATGAAGAGACAAGAGCCCTACAAGTCTCATTGTCTCTTCTACTTCAGTCAGCACAAGTCTCAAGGAATTGCCTTGGCACAAGTTGTGAATGATGAAAAGTGCGTGTGCCAGTGTCCTGGAAACAGTGGTGGGGAAACAATAGTGCCATTGTTTGCTGGAGTGTTTTAATATGACAGAAAAAGGCAACCCTAATTGACAAATAACTTCTGGCTGTCGAAGATAAGTTGTTGCAATAACTCAATGGCCTTCACTGAGGCGCTCATTATTCTTTCACCCATTCCTCAACAGAAATATGTTAGACCCCAGATGTTTGTCCCCTTCTTTATTCTCTTTGATAAAAGTCACTGCAAATTTTAATCCAGCTTTTTCCTAAAGAATCTATAGATTAGACAAGACCAGGCATGAATTACAGGCAAGTTAATTTTGATGTTCTCAAAATACCATGAAAACAGACATAGACTGTTACTAAGGCACTAGCTTGAAGACATTGAACTCTAGGATTCAAAGCCACTTGTGTCACAAGGAAACCTGAAATCCCTTGGCTTCTCTAGGCCAGTACTTCCTATCTGTGCAATGAGCTGATGCTTGTATCACCAAAATTATTTTGTTATGTCCTGCCTGTTTTACTGGGAAATGTACTTTTCCGGGCACACACAAAACTTAGCCTAGCCAGTATTCTGGACACAGTGCTCAGGGATAAATGATACTTTAAATCAGTTAATATTTTGCATGCAAATGTTATTGTGACTCTTGCTAGTAGCTGGCAAAAGCTTGTGGCAGCAAAATGTCTTGCTGAAATCACTAGATAGTACTTCAGAGGGAACTGAATATCCCAGTCTAGCTGAGTTTCAGGGTTCCCCATGGCAGGCCAGATTCGTACTCACCACCCAGAAGTCAGCCATGCTGCCAATGGACTGGAAGGAGACACGGCCATCTGTAGGGGTCTGCAGGAAGAGCTCAGACATCACTTTGGTGTAGTAATAGGCATTGGAACTTGTCATTCCATATGTCACTAAGAAAACAAGAGGAGGGTCCTTTCTTATACCTGAATATTGGAGCCTGATGTAACTGTATTTATATATTCACTTTCTGTGTACCTTATATTTTCATAGGTAAGATGAACAAGGCACAGGAGAATAAATCTTAGGGCTTTCTGCTTTCTTAGGGATTTACAAACTTATCTGCTCTGTGTTCCAGAGTTTAAACAGTCAGACTGACAGACTGTAAGAGTTAAGTAGTAAGAGAAGACCATTGGAGGATACAACTGAACATTCTGGACAACAGTTTTTGTTCCCATACAAAATTTCTGAGGGAAATTGTATTTCTCAGAACAAAGTCCATGAACTTCTGATGTGAAGTCATGAAGGCATGAAGACCACCCTATTTTCCCAAGTAAAAAGCTCCAGGTAAGTTTTCATCTCCCAAGAAACTTCCACAAACATGTTGTTTCAACTCTCCAGTGCTCCTTCCTTCAGAAAAACATCTATCATGGTGATCACTAAGAACATGTCCTACTCTTGGAAAATGTCCTACTCCAGGAAAATAAAGCACTTGACATTCAAGACAACCCCCCACACCTCCTGGATGAGTCAGTGTGCGACAACGTGTACATCTGTGTGCCTGTCTTGGTTCTTTAGGAAGAGTGACTGAAGCACTGTCTCCCTGGGCCAGCATGATAGTAACTTAGGGTGGTATTGTCTGTTCATCTCTCCTGCTCTTGGGTCCATGAAATATAACCCTCTCCACTGTCCCAGGCCACAGGTGCTCACTGGTGATAACGTGACAACGAATGAACGTTTGCAAAACCAAACAGCCATTGTCCTCCTGACACAAAGTCCATATTAGCATTAGCATTCAGTACAGGGACATTACATTCACTCAAGAACAACAGGGTGAGCTGCCATCTGCTTTATCACCTCAGCCACCCATCCAGTCTCAGAGGGGAAAATCTCCCTGAATTGTGTCTTTGCTACCAGGAAGTTTCTATAGCTGCTCTCCGGGGGTTGAGCATTTGCTGTGAAACTGAGAAAAGACCTTGGGCAGATTCTCCTAGGATTGTGGTGTCAATGGCTAGAACTGATAATGCCAATCAGAAAATACTGCTTAAGTCTAACCAACATCAGTTAGCATGGTCAGTAATTTTACTTCTCTGTGCGGCATCAATTCTGTAGGTGAATGACAACTTCTTGCTGTTGTGAGCACATGTACAATAAATGTAACATTTACAGCAAAGCAAGGAAGACTAGTAATAAAATCTCACATTATTCCCCTCACACTGAACACAAAAATGGGGCCTATGAAATATGACAGCTACTTACACAGACAGATGTCCACCAAGAACATGACATAGACCAGCAGCTCTCGCAGGGTGGTCTTCACGTAAAGCTCCCTGTTTCCAGCTGTGTTCTCAGTCAGCGTAGTGCCCCACAGACCTGTTGGGTATAAAGAAGGGACTGTAGAGTTTTTCATGGCCATTCTCAAGGGCCATGTAGTAGAAGGAGTTGTAGTCCTCTTCCAAAAAAGAGCTGTTGGGAGTTGAAGTTTTGTGGCATTTCAAGGCCAAGCCACTTTTCATTTCAAAACTTGACCTATAAAAATGTGCTAAATACCCCTAAGAAGAACCATTCCAGCATGAATAAAAGATTTGTACCTAACCAACACTGAAATATACTGGCTTTTTATTTTGCTAATTCACTATTTAGTTTTATGTTTCTTCTGTTTTCTGTTCATTATAGCCTGATCTTTTCCTGACTGTTTTTCAGCTTACTCTTTGCAGAACTTCAGTCTTTGTCACAAATGCTCTTGAAACCATAATATTTATCCCAGTCAGTCATGTGCCAACAGCTGACCTTCTGAGAGATCTTCCATTGCAGGACTGCACTTGGTGTTAGCTTTACAACTATTACTCCTTTTAGTGTATACTGAACCATTAGGCCCCAAGTATTTTTATCTCTTGCTTACCTAAAAACTCTTGCAGTTTTCTTGTTAGTCATAAAACTAAATCAAATAACTCAACTCAGTATTTTCAGCATGACATTTAGAGCCAAATTATCTTCAGGACATCTAATAATGGAGCTTAGCTGAATCCAATACACCAATTGCACCAGCTAAAGATCCTATTTCTTCACACAACTCATTAAATGTCACCAGGGTTCTCAATCAATAAGAGTGAAATACTTCCTTTAAAAGGAGCCTTGATATTTTGTGTTTGATGACCTACCTAACACCATTAGTGTATTTGTTTGTTCTTTTTGTAATGGCTTTCTGTTGTGATTTCTGGAATGCTCCTGAAGTTGAAAGGCATAAGAAGTTTCAATTGAAAGCCTAGTGATGAAAGCCTTGTCAATAATTCCATAGTCTAGCTGCTTTCTGCAGCTCCTAGAGAGCTCAGCCCTGATTCCTATCCCCAGTAGGATGTAAAAACCATCTCCCTTCAAACCAGGATCAAAGCTGATCAAAGGCCCCACATTTGAAGTCATCTCTGGCAGATGACAAAGTTCTTTTTTGTCTGGAGTAAGCAGAAGTGTTCTAGTGGTCTGTGTGCATTTATCCTGTCATGTTGATAGGTCTTTGGCATCTCAAGAGATTAGAGTTGTTTGCACCATTAACTGCCATAGTGACTGTTGCAGCATCTGCTGTCACATCTGGGCAGACAAACCAGCAGCCTGTTCTGGACAATCCAGACCAGCAACAGAAATGACAGCCTGGAGGTGATCTGGATTAACTCCTGTGGAGGAGAAAGTATCATGTGATCTACAGGAACCTCACAATGGAGAAAAACATGGGGAAACAATTTGCCTGTCTCTTCAGGTCACTTTTGAATCCTTCATCCTTAGATATGACTACACCACAGTCTTTTAACAGGTTTGTTTGGTTTTTTTCCATGAGCAGGGAATCCCTACTATCCATATATTTGGAGCAAATGCACAGACCTCCTTTACTTTGGGAACAGAAGTGTACTCAGGAACACCTAAATTCAAGGAGACTCAAATATCCTTGAGAACTTGGTTTGGAGACTTGCCCAAAATGATACCTGGAGGACCATGAGGCTGCTCCAGTCCATTCAGATTGCAGCAGTAGCTGTAATACTGTATCAGCTGAGATTTATTTTCAGCTAGGTCTTTAGGAAACATGCCAGGGAAATCTATCACCTCATACATGAAGCATGTCCCCTTTGGCACCACCTACTCCCTCAGGGATGCAGCTATTTTGGACATGACATTTGGAGTAGAAGGACTCAAGGCTAGAAGATATCCAGTCTTCCTCATGGCATCTTGAATGACCATCCAGCACTCACATGGCTGAGCAAAGAAAAAAGAATA
This sequence comes from Peucedramus taeniatus, assembly GCA_013400575.1. Classification (NCBI taxonomy): domain Eukaryota; kingdom Metazoa; phylum Chordata; class Aves; order Passeriformes; family Fringillidae; genus Peucedramus; species Peucedramus taeniatus. Next base: position 697,021 of record WBNO01007129.1, on the reverse strand, counting down.
GAATCTAGAAAATAGGCTATGAAAGCAATTAATTTATAAGTCTCACCTTCCTGATAGTAACCAGTGACTGATAAGAATTACTGGCAACACCTACATTATCTGCTTTTAAACCAGACTTGTGAGCCAGGTGAGTGACGAGCTCACAGTCTCAGGTACAGCTGGAGATCCTCTTCCAAAGGCAGTGGGAGCTGGGTATCCCTCATCAACCACCATGCACCCAGATACCCAGCAAAGTGTGCCTGTGGGCTGGCCATGAAACAGCAGAGGTGGCAGGAGGGAGGCAGGAGCCAGGACACAGAGTTGCTTGGACTCCCCTTAGAGAGGAATGGCCCTGAGCAGTGGCACTAGGAGCAGCAGCTGCTCACTGCTAACCCAGCAGTCACTGATGAGGACAAGAAAATATCTTAATAATCCAACTATTACCACTAGCTATGGACATGTAATCCCAGAAAATGGTTTTTAAGCAAAAAACCCAACCTCTCAAACTCTCATTGTCTGACTTTTTTGTACTACTTCTGTTTTCCATGTGAGACACCAAGGTGATTAAATGGAAAGGGAAGGGGGAAAGCCAGCAATGGAGAGGCAATGAAAAATTATGAGCACCTAGTAAAGATGCAAAGGAAGGAAGCAAATTCTTCAAGGAAAATGTCCCCACTTCTGTGAGGCTCAAAGAGGCCTTTGATCTGTGTGCACTGGCCTTTGGATTCCCAACTTTGGTATTTCCTACAGCCCTATTTACCACCCTTAGTGTCAGGACACACTGCTGCAACAGTCAGAAGAAGAAAATTATGTTATCATTTGCATGCTCCAAATTCAACTCTGGCAACTCAGAAATGAAAATGTGATGTTAAAGTATTGATATATTTTTCTATTTTAAGCCTCAAACAATGCCAAGAAGAAAACATTTCAGAATAAACCAGGTAAATGATACACTGCCTAAGAGTAATCTGGAGTAATTTAAACTAAGAGTAATTAGCTACCAAACCCACTCAGCACTGTTCCTTGGCCAGGAGAAATCTCTAAAGCCTCTGCTCTGAATTCCATGTGAATTAGTAGTGTTAGACTGTAATGGCAATAAGTATTGCTCATAGAGGGGCTGTGCAGTTCAGGACCAAGCTATACTGTTATTCACCCACTTGTACTGTTAGAGGGTATGGCTCTGAGAAAGGTTCTTGCCTTCCAAGCGAGGAAAAAAAGACACATTGGCAAGAATTTTTTTTCTTTGCTTTATCTTTCCTGGTTTTAAAATATTGGGATTTTATGCCTTCTATAAGAAATTGTTCAAATAATGCCCTAACCCAGGACTGTATCCTGACAAGAGATTTATTGCCCCCAGGGTTTTGTTCCTCTCTGAATAAGCCTACATAATAATATTTCATTCCCCTTTGTCTTTTAAACTGGAAAACAGCACCTCTTTCAGCTATCTTCAAACAGAAGATTATTTGATACATAGCTGTAATCCCCTATATTTCAGTCCTGACAGTGCTAGATTTTCTCTGGTAGATGGGCCTAGCAGTTCTTATGTTACTGTAGCACAGGGGCCGGTACCACTCTATCTATCTATCTATTTTGTGTGACAAAATGCACACAAAGACAGAATAGTCTCATCACCACAGTGATGGCTCCTGGGAATTCAGAGCACCTAAGATCTGCCAAGAGATTTACTGCCTGACCTTGAGCCCAGCACTAAGTCCCTTACCTTGTAGTAAAGGTAACAGGACAGACCATGAAGCTATAGCAAGGCACACAGAACGAGGACACTCCTTTTAGGTCAGCCAAAGGTGATCTCTGGAGTAATGCTACTGCATGTTGAACAGGTCCCTGGGCTGCACAGACACAATGAGGTTTCTGCCTTCTGCCTCCCTTCTCTTCCTCCCCTCACCATTGCTCTGAGGGCTAATTAGTCCCTTCTAACGAGATATCAGAGATTTACCTCGGATGCCTCTGAAGATGTAGAAGCAGCACTTGAGGAAAGGACTTGTCTTCCCATTCACAGCTTTGCTCTGTTCTTCCTGGTAGGGCAGTGGATCTCCAACCTCTTCAAAATTCTCGTAGGGATTCTCCAGGATAGACTTGGGGTTGTAGATGGTTTGAATTTTCAAGGAGGTAGAGGGAGAGCCATTGTAAACAGGATTGTCCCAAGCTTTCTTCCCCACTGCCTCCAATTCATGCACCTCTGATACTTTAAAGTCGCTCTCAGCTTTGTTGTTTAGGTGAGACAAATTCATGACTACTCACTGCCAGCAGAAATACTTTTTGACTGGAGTTGTGACGATTGCCTGCCCAGGCTGGAATTAAAAGTTAGCAGAGAGATAATGAGTGCCAAACAGCGCGTCTGCCTCAGCAGCCAGGAGAGGGCACACCAGCAGCTCCCCACAGAGACTAAAGCATCCTCTCTTTCCTTTATATCAGCTCGGCTGGTGACAGCGATCGGAGGGGTGGCACTACCCCTTGTTAGGAGCCACCGTCAGCCCATTTATCCCAGTCGCCCTGGGAACAGCGGCAAGTCCGGGAGTCCTTCCCAGCTTCTTACGGCGATGACAGACCCAGGAGCGGCCGTGGGAAGAGGAGGCTGCTCAGAGCCGGCCGTGCCCGGGTCAGCTGCGGGGACGCCGTGGGGAGAGGGGTCTGTGCTCGGGCTGCAGGGCTCTCACCTCAGCCAAGGGCCAGGGAACAGGAGCCCCCCGAGCGGCAGCGCCGAGGCGGGCGGGTGGCACAGCACCCTCTTCCTTGCTGATTGTAAAAGCGGGGGTGAAACGCGGGGGTAAATGTAGTGGTCGTTTTGGAAACTAGAGGGTGGAATCTCCTGCTTTCGTGGTATTTCCACAAGCCCGGCAGTGCCTGCCAGCCCCGAGGCAAAACATAAAACCCCAAAAGCCAACAACAACAACAACAAAAAAAAACCAAGAACAAAAGCCCCCAAACAAACAAAACCAAAACAAACAAACAAACACACCAACAAAAAGCACCACCACAAAAACAAAAACAAAACAACAAAAAAACCCAAGCAACCAACNAAAAAAAAAAAAAAAAAACAAACACAAAAAACCAAACCAAACCCAAACCCTAACAAACAAAATCCCCATCAAAATAACAAACAGGCAAAACTGTCAATAACAGTGGCTGGGAGTTGCCTGCATCCACCTTGCCACTGGCCACCAGCAAGTTGTCCCAGGCACCACAGGTCCTGCAGGCCTGTGACTGTACCCTGAGAGGTCCCAGAGCTTAACCACGGGACAACACCCTTGTCTTGGTGATGAGACTGTAAAAGAATGTGCAGCCTGAGCCTGGTCCTTCCTCAGGTCTGAATACATAATTCAGAAGAGGTGCCTCTCCATGGGTACTGAGGGTTGCTATTTTTCTGGTATTACCCAAGGAAGCAACATGACTCTCACACCTGCAGCCCAAGTAAGGATGTTTTCTTTGGACTCTAAGGTTCATTCAGGTGATGTTGCCAAGCCAGCTAGGATATGCAGAGATGTCCCCTAGATGTCACCTCAGATTGTGGCACTAAGCAGCTGCTTGAACAACAGTGAGACAAGACCTAACTTGGCACAGGGCACTAAGAGGTGTGGGTTGGATCCTTTGGCTGAATTTGGTATTATTAGGGCCTGTTGTGTTTTGTTACTCCCTAGCCAGATGAAAGCTGTGCCATGGAACCAGCAGGTTCAAGGGATGGGAAGCATTTGCAGAGCTCCCAGGCAGCCTCAATGCTAAGGACTGAGGCCTCAGTGAAAGGCCACCTGCCAGAGCCAGGCATCCAGCTGCACTCCTGGGACCATACAGCAGATACCCCTGCCCATGCACAGGAGCCTGACTTACATGGGGAGCTGCTGCTTTGGGGGAACATGGGGATTTTTAACAGGGCAGCTCTTGCTGCCTGTAGCACAGCACATCTCACCCCATCCTTCAGGAGCCAGGTACAGTGCAGATCTGCCATCTCAGTGGCTGGGGCACAAAGCAGGTGGTGAAAGGGGTGGCATTGTCCTGCTCTGAAAGACCAAGTCATCCACCTAGCCCAGAAGACAGGTCATGTCTGTGTCACCTGATTTTGAAGAGCCTAACACAAAGCAGAACCAAGAGCACTCTATAATTAAGGAAACACATGCAATGCTTTACAGGCAGCATGAGGTGACTCAGTTTATGTGTGTCTAAAAAGCTCCTTTTCAGCCAGTAAACTTGAATGATGGGAGATGTGTCAGCTGGGGGAGAAGATGATCCAGACTTTAGGACCTCCTAGATCACTCTGCTGTGCCCTCTGTGGTGTTTGATGTAAGCCCATGTGGAGCAGCAGTATTTCCTGGCTAAGGAGCAGTGTATGTCTGGTAGGATCTGGGAGCACTTACCTCACAGCTCTTTTCCTTACAGTGCCTTGGGCCTTATTCACAAAATTTTCATTCTTGTGAAAACCAGCCAACAGAATTTCTCTTCTCCGTTCCTCTTTTTCCCTTCTTTGTTGAGATCCATTTTTCAGCAGGCCTAGAAAAAACCTTTCAGAGATACCCAGGGAAGACTGTTTTTAAAACCAGAAACCACTACCACAGTGGGATTCAGCATGTTGGGATAAGACAAAATACCACAGCCACTGAAGTTTTTCTGTCAGTGCGCCAAGCACACAGACCTTTAAACAATATCCCAACACTTAATTCCTTTGTGTAAAGAGAAGAGAGCACCAAAGAGTTTATAAATTCCCCCCCAAAAAGCACTCTCAAGCATTGAACTGGAACTATGAAGCGTTTAGATGTGATGGTTAGAAAAAAGTCCTACGAGTTGATGAGAGCAGTCCCTTTTTGGGACTGAAGGTGAGTCTGCTCACCAGGCCCAAGAGGCCAGGCTGCCCAGGAGCTCACCTGCCACTGCTGAAATGGCCCTGGCAGGAAGGCTTTCACCAGCTACAGGTGATGCTGGGACACCAGTTACAGACCAGCTTTCTGTGCTGAGCAGAGCTGGTAGAGGACCAGGACAGAAGCATCCAGCTCTATGACAGAATCAGTTTTGGCACAGATTTTGAGCAATACTTTTAGTTTTCTTCCAGGAGCTTAATTATTGTCACTGAGGTTTAAAGTTTTACAGATGCCTCTTTCTTGAGAAATCTTGTATATAAGTTTAGCAGTACCCAGTATTCTATAGTCACTCTTCAGTGCAACTAAAGCAAACAAAGAAAGAGACACAATCATGCATAAACAATTCTATATCCAAGTTCCTGTTTTTTTACTTCGGGTGCTATGTTAATTCTCTTGGCAATAATCCATTTTCAGCAGGTTCTCATCAACTCAAGCATTTGGTTCCCACTTCCAGGCAACATAAACAGAGCTAGAGATAGTTGTTATCTCTATGGATTGCATCAGGAATAGAGAGAGGGAAAGTGGTGGTGACAGCACTAATCAACTGTTAAACATCAGAAATAAAAACCTAGACTTCCAAGCATAGTACCTCAGCGTTGAGTAAATTGTTTATGAGACATTTTGAAAAATTTCCCAGCACAGTGTATTAATGTTCATGTGTTTTCATTACTTTTAATTTAAGTGAAGTCTTCTCTGTCGATCTCTTTTTTTGCATCAAACAGGTGGATTTTATCTACATTTTAATAATACCATTCTTATTCTAGTAATGTTCAGAGGCTAAGGAATCCAACCATCTCATGAGAGACTTGTTGAGGAACCAGCACAAAAGGTGCTTTCTGCAGACCAAGATATAAGAACTGCTTCAGTAAGGAACCCTACATGTCTCCAATCTGTCAAGATAAATCTGCCTGAGGTGGAGAAGATGTAGAGAGAGTGAAGGACATTTTAGCTAAGGACAGATTGAAATTGACCTATAAAAACTTGTTACCATGATGTACAACTTAGCAGTAAGTTTTCATAAACATCTGTATGAAGACATATTTACTAACACTTACATATTTCCTAACACATTGGAGTGCTCTCTTACGCTCATGGACCCGTGCAGTGGCCTTCAGTGAGGACTTCACTGGCTGGCTGCAAATTCACAGGAACTGTGCATGTGTAACTCCACCTGAGAAAGAAGCAGGTATAGGATGAAGCTATCAAGTCCTTTACAAGATAATGTTGATTTTTCCTCTTTTTAGAATACAAAACTGAATTTTCTTGATCTCTAAAGACAGTTTTGATTATGAAGAACCTTTACCGTCACTCTGCAGGGTGTTGTTTTCTTAAGATTTCACTGTGATACATGCAGCTGTGCAGATCCATGTGTGGGCATGTTTCCACACACATGTGCAGCAAACACACTCCGTGCTCCCAGGAACTGTCTGGGCCAACTGGCATTGCTGGGAGAAAGTCTGCCCTTGACACACCGTGGGCAGTGAGGAACGCCCAGCCGAGCACCACGCCTGAAAAACAGAAGCGCCTCAGGAGGACCAGCTTCAAAACAAAGCTATTTCCTCCTGTGCAACGAAACCAGCTCTGGGGTGGCAACCAGCCCACAGTTTACCCCCAGAGGTGACCCACTTGTCACAAGTCAGGGAGCTTCCATCAAGGGGCTCAAGGAGTCACTTCTCATAAGCTGGGCTGCTGTCAGTGCCAGGGGCAGGGGGTTTAGATGCAGGCTGCTCCTTTTACCCAGATTTATCACAGCCAGCAAGAAGAGGGACACACACAGTCTGTGTACCATGGCATATCACAAGCAAACACCTGCCACTGTCCCTACAAAGACAAAGCAGGACTCAGACCAAACATTTCTTCCCCGATCCAGCTATTTGCCAGATGCAAGACAGTCTCTGTGTAATATCCCTGAGAATACAGCAGGCTGCAAGCTTGTGTTGAATAAGTGCAATGAGAAGAAGGAATGCTGATCTCTCTTGGTTTTTGGGGAATGTTGCATTAATACATGGGCTGACACATAGAGAAAAAAATAGCAGGATGCATCAGATGTGAGATATGAGATTGTAGTTTCCATCAGCTTTGTTATCAGAAGTGTGATGGAGAATTACAGCGCTACATCCAGCTTTCTGATAGAATAGCATAATTCATATAATGGACTAGTAAAAGAAGGTCTCTGTTTTGGAATTGTTTCCCTCCTCCAGAATTTGGGTGCCTGCTGGTGTTCCCACTTTTAGTTGCACCACCACTTTTTAAAGCATTTAATCTCTGAAGTGTAGGTAATGCCTGTGGTTCTTTTCAGTTTATTCACAGCAAATCTGGCATTGAAATACTGTTTTGTTTCATTAGCTATTATTTATACTTCATGCTTTTCATCTACTCCTCAGTTACATGCTTACAAGTTTAGTAAAGCACTTAACCTCACTATTGTGGCCACCTAGCTTTGCTGGGCAGTTCTTATGGCTACAAACCGGCACAGGGTTTCCCTGTTCGGAAAAGCACACTTGGAGCATCATTGATCTTTTCTGCCTTTTTGGAGGAATCCCACGAGAACAGTGTTCAAATCTCTCAGCGATGGCGGTCCAGCCCACCTCAGACACGTGCACCCCTCTCGGGTGGGGTGAAGTTCTTCAGCTGAGCGCCGCGGGACCCCCCCATCCCGGGACCCCCATCCCCGGGGATGCCGCCGCGGGACCCCCCCCCATCCCGGGACCCCCATCCCCGGGGATGCCGCCGCGGGACCCCCCC
>WBNO01007129.1:583303-679375 GCA_013400575.1 Peucedramus taeniatus | reverse complement strand
CTGACCCCGCGCATCCCAGCCGCGGACAGGGGGTCACCGGGAGGCCGGGGCGCGCAGAGCCCGGCCCCGCCAGCCGCCGAGCAAGCAGCCCCCCTTAAATACCTCCGCACCCGCCTCCGCGAGCCGCAGAGCTCGCCGAGCGAGGAGCCGACCAGAGCCAGCCTCTCGCCAGCGCCGGGGAGCTGCGCGCCCGCGTACCGCCGCCGAGGAGCAGAGCCAGGGCCGCCCCATGCCTGCGCACTTGCTGCAAGAGGGGGTAAGCGGGGCCCCGGGGTGCGGGTGCTTTGTTCTCCCCTCGCCCCTTCCCCCTTCATCTCCGCGGCTCCGGCCGCGCTGCGCTGCTGCCGTGCTGGGGAAGGAGGTCTGGGCACCCACGCGTGTCTGTGCGTGCACACACACACGCGTTCACACGTGTGTGCCTGTGTCCTCTCCGCACAGAGGGGTTCAGTGGGAGCTTAAGACATCACCCAAGCCTGGTGGGGAGCCCATGGATGAAGCGGAGACATCCGCCTTTGAGGTGATCTTCCTGGATCCTGTGCCCTCAGGTAGACTGAGCATAAAATACAGGTTTATTTTGAAAACACCCATCGAAACACGCTGGGTGCTTGAACATGAAGGGCTATTCAAGAAGATCTTTTATGCCGAGAAGTCATAAGTTTTTTTGATAATACTCCGACTGGGATTTTTTTTTTTTAAATTTTCTTAATTAATTTTCTTTTTAATAAGAAAGGGATTTTACTCGCAGTGTTTTTAAACCGAATACTGCAGCAGGAAGCGTCTCTAGGACAGACGCAAGGTGAAAGCCGGCTGCCCAGAGGAAATGAATGACTGTGTCTGCATTGCTTGAGCCAAGCAAGCATACAATAGGGAGACTGCCCATTTTTGGCATAAGAAGGTCTGAATAACAACCTGACACCAGTAAGACATGTGGAGCTGTTGGATTTTTAAAGATTTTCATTTTTATTTTTGACCCTTATGGCAGCCACCCTTTGCCCAAGGGGAGGAGGTAGGGGCTTGTTTCTGGTGTTTGTGCTCTCACCTTCTCATCCTTCCCCCCTCTGCCAATGCCTAGAAGTGGATGTAAATCATACCCCTGCTCTTTTCCTGTCACCAGCACCCAGGGTCTCCCTTGGTGCTTTTGTGCAGGTGCTATGACCTTCCAGGGATGCTGTGATGTAAAGAACTTTACTTTTCTCCCCTCCAAAATGGATGTCAAGGGCAGTGTGTTCGAACCATGTCTCATGGTTTTGGCATGTATTTTGGGTCATATCCTGGAAGCTGGAAAGAATCCTGTCCCTGGGTCATGCTGGGCATATTCAAATATACCAGACCAGAGATTCAGTGCCCTGGGGCCCGTACACTGTACCCGGTGCAGGAGCCTTTGAGCTGCAGTTGTATAAGCTGGCTGGATGCCGGGATCACCTATGGCATGTTCATTGCTGGGGAGGTGGGGGTGTGGATGGGGAAACACATCTGTTCTGCAGATGAGAGCTGCAAAGTCATTCAGAAATGAGGGAAAGCTAATGAAAATTATTTAGCTGGCCTCCTCCCTCTCTCAGCCCTAGACCCCAGATCAATCTCTATCCCATTTTCCTCAGTAGGAGCCACTATGGCCATAAGAGGATAAAACTCCTCTTTCTTTCCTCGTTTCCCCCCTTTCTACCTAAATAGCTGCCCTCTCTCCCTCCCTCTTCCCCCCATGCTCCTCCCACCAAGTCAGTAACGGTGGAGCTGTTTCACAGCTGCTTTATAGCCCTTTTGTTTAAGGTTAGTTTACATGTGAGAAATGACCAGTCTGATTATATCAGTGTAATTCCAGCAGCATAGGTATGCTGGTAAAATTTCTCATGTGGCTACTACAACTCCAGAAGAGATTTTATTCCTCTCTGCTGTTATCTTTGCGCTCTCCCTCCTCCTCCCCTGCCTATGTGTAACTTTGACAGTGACATAAGCTATCATGGAGGAGAAAAATGCAACTCCAACCCCACATTCTTACTCTGGAAGCAGCATGTCCACATGGGGTGTGTTACCTGTCTAATTATACCACCAATCACTGCTGGGAATTTTTCCTGCATAGACAAGTCTTGGGTCTTTTTGGTAGATTGTCTTGCAGCCAAGAAAGAAAATTGTACCTTTCTGCCAAAATGCTAGATGAGAATATCTAACACTTGGGAACGGGCAGGACTTCTCCTTGCCTAATCTCTGGATTAGAAGCCATTTCTCATGGCTCTTTTGGTGTGGGGATTACCTCTAAATTCTCCAGCAGATGAGAGTATTATACCCTCAAAACATTAATTAGGAAAGCAGGCAGAGACAGCCTATAGCCAGGATGCAGAGGAGCAGTCCCAAGCTCAGCAGCTTGCCTGCGTGCAGTGAAGGCAGCAGGATACTTTGTGTCCAGTTTTTTTTTTCCTTTCAAACCTTTGATTCCCCAAGGAAAAAACTAAAAGCGCTCCTCTGTAGAGATCATTTTACTTCCCAAATGTGGGGAATCTGTCAGCCTTGCCAGCTCCTCCCCATCGGAAGGTATGTCTGTAACCCTCTAGTTTCAACCCTTGGGAAAGGGAGGAGTTGGGGTGGCCACGTAAGCTGCCTGGCCTGATTTTAATGCCTCCCTCAGGAAACTAGGCCATGGCAGGATGGTGGTCTTTTATGAATCCTGAACACCTGAGTGGGAATCTGCTGTTAATTCAGGAGAGATTTCCATTGGGAAAGGAGTTTCCCAGCTTGACCATGCTCCCTTCTGCAGTCTCAGCTCTCCTGCTCCTGCTGGCTGACTTTTAGTGCCCCTTCACCCATGGGGGCAGCAGTCTGGGTGGCAGAGGGATGTGTCCCTTGGGCAGGGAGCACATGTGTCCCAGGGAGCAGGGGATGGGGGTGATGTGTGCGGGACACACCGCTTGCATCCCACGTGCTTGGCACCCCCAGGGTTGGGCCACGTTGGGCACTTGGGCTTGGGGCTGGCAAAGGGCTGCGAGTACCAGCAAGCACAGGGCTGTCTGGATGGAGATGGAAATCAGTGATTCAGGGTTCAGTGACCTGTCTCATTAGGGTCAGTTCTGCCTGCTCCTTTTGTCATGCATGCCTGATCGGGCAGGCTGTCACTCAGCCAGGGCAAACAAGCATGTTCTGAGGGAATGTTGTGTCACAGTTACGGAAGGGAGCCAGGAGCCAAGCTGAGCCAACTTTGCTGCTTAAAACTTCCTCTCTGCATGCTGGTGGCCATAGATCAGAGGATTGTCTTACCTTGCCTCAGTTTGCCTGTGGGTGGGAAATGAGAAGGGATAAGAGTCTTAGCAACAGGCAAGGGATAAGTAGCTGCAGTTCTAACTAGAAGTACCTCACCTGACTGCCTCCATCCACTGATCTTCAAGCATGTTGGTCTTGCCACATCCCATCTTGGAGGGTGAGGCAGGGGAAATAAGGAGGCACCCCAGAGGAATCCCCCTGTGGATCTTCCTGATGTTCCCCTGTGATCCCAGGTGGGGTGACAAATAAGTAGGATATCAGGAGCAGCCCATTGATTTATTAAAAACTGTATTTCAGACTATATTTCTCTCCCACCTCCTTGTTCATTCACAAGATTTCCTTTATTGTTGTCTGCTTATGCACAAGCCCAGGCTACAAACCCACCTGAAAACATCCACTAATCAAACTGAAGGAAAATAAAAATCCTTGCAGTCTGCAAATGATCTTACCAAAGCCACTGGTGGAAAAGAGACTGGCTTTCAAGTATTTTTCTTTACTTTTGGCACCCTATCTACCATTCACCTCCTCTCCAGAAAGACCAGGTCCCCGTCCTCTCAGGCCATGACCCCATGTGGCCAGAGCAGGCTCTTCTTTGTGCCAAGGGCTCAGCTGAAAGAATGGAGCCTTCCAGGGAAACTGCAGGCAGTGAATCTTTACACTGCCAGCCTAGATGCATGTGTTTCTATTTCTTGAAATGATAATCACCAACATCTTATTTTGTTTTCCCTTCTTTCCTTTCTTGAAAATATCCATTGCTACCTCTTCAAGGAGTTCTCCTCCACCTCCAGCACCACTGCTGGTGGCACAGTCACCTCCCGGGTGACCAGGAATGGAAATGCTGTCATGGAGAAGCATTTACTCAATCATGAGGACTTGGCAGGAGACCGGGGCATGATAGACGATATCTTTGACGAGACCTACCGGGAGAAGGAGGGCCCCAAGCCCCCGCTGAGATACGTCTGGAGGAATATCATCCTCATGAGCCTGCTGCACCTAGGGGCCCTGTTTGCAGTGACACTGATCCCTTCTGCAAAGATCCAGACACTGGCATGGGGTAAGCACATTCCTCTATCTGTTTCTTGGCATCTGCAACCCCCAAATCTGTTGGGTGGGTTTTTTTTTTCCCCTCCAGGCACACAGACTTGGGATGAGAGAGAAAGAAGCAGGGGGCTTTTTCTAGAAGCAGCTCTTCAGCCAGATTTGTAGCAAGCTGTGGAAGGGCTTGCTAGTGTCTGCTGTAAGGTCATACATGAGAGGGAAAGATTTGGCAGGGATTTGGCTTGTCTGCTCAAAGAATAAACTTGATTCATAGACATTAGGTTTGGAAGTATCCTGAATGTGCAGCTGCTTGTGGGATGAAGCACAAAAACTGTTTGATAGAGTACTGTGACAGTGCCAGAAAGTTAGGAAGAAAGATGCTAGCAAGAGCACCTTAATGGGTTTTTGGGGAGGCAAGGTACAGAGCACTATTTGGCATGACACTGCTGCCCAGACATGAGAACCATTCCTGTCCTTACCAGTGAAGTGTAAATCCCACAGAGCCTTAATGTGTGTATGAGGGAAAAGAGACAAAATACAGTTGTGCTGAAGATAAAAGTCAAGAATTAAGTCTGAAGCTCAGGTCTTTTATTGTTCTTAAAAAAGCACAGATTAGCCCCTGTCATCCCGGAACTAAGCCTGACAACTTTCAGAAAATAAATAAGCGTCTCTCCAGGCAGCAAATTCCAGTGGAAAGCACAACCCAGCAGAAGGTAGCTAGGCAAAGCTCTGCTTTCTCAGAGATCTTGCCCTGGGTAGAACCAAACCTCTCCTCTGACTGCTTGAAAGACAGCTGGGCCCAGGGCCCACTCTGCAGGAGAGCCTCGCTTTCCAGAGCCTTTGTGTGGACCCCTGGAGGAGTCCAGAAACCAAATGGCTCCCAGTGGGGAGGTCGAGAGATTGCATCCAGGCCCTGCCTCCCTGTGAAACAGAATATCCTGAAACAAAAAGCAACAGTCTAGATTGAGGCCTGCTGGGGTGGCTTTTGGGTTCAGTAGTGCTCCTGCTTCCTGGTCAGCCTGGCTACAGATGGGCCCTGGGGCAATCCACCTGCTCTGTCACACTCTCAAAGTCTGTCTTCCTGAGCTGTGTGCAACAAGTATCACAGCTGAACTGGGAAGGAGGTGGCTTCCTGGATGGCCAGGCTGACTCTTCCTCTGTAACCGTATCAGCCTCTCACAGGCAGAGGTCTGGGGGATGAACTTCACTGGAGGCAACAGCCAGAGTTTGGCTACAGCATCTGCAAAAGCAGAGGCCTTGATGTGTTCCCTTGTGCAGCCAGCATGGCCTTTCAGGGGGATGTTGTGAAAGAAGACTTTGCTGGGTCTTTCCCTTGTGAAAACATGACAGGCTGTACTTTCCCCTGGCCTGTCAGAGCTGGGCAGAACATGCAGCCTCAGAATGACGTTGGAGGAGCATTTCAGGGCTCTTGGTCGTGTTCTGTGTGTCCCATCCCTGGGCTGGAGGCTAAGTAGACTGCTGACTTCTCTCACTCACTGAGCTGACAGCCTGGGTCCTCCAATTCCAGTCAGAAAACCTCAGGATGTTGGGGCAAGGAAAAGGAAAAAAAGTGAGTTGAATTTACTGATTTTATTTCAAGCTGCTGATATGCTCCATGATTTCCAAATCCATCCAACCCTTCTCCCCTGAGTGCCCTTGGGATACTTAAGAGGGCTTGAGCATCTTTATGCAGAAAGTTAATGCTGTTTTGCATTCTGCTAAACCCCACCCTACCCCAAAATGGTCTCTGAGGCAGTGTCTTTGCAACCGTGTGTCTCTTTAGGATGTCTATATGGCATCTCATGGCACTTCCCAGGAATCTGCTTTGCTTTTTATCTGATATCAATCCTTCCTGCTCTCCTTGCTCAATCAACTCTGATGTGAAGTGCCAGTTGCTCTCCTGCCACTGTGAGGCACTGCAAGATTCCGTGGTGGATTCTGGAGTGACATGTTCTGGGAATGAGAGAAGGACATGGTGTTTGGGGGAACTGCACTGTTCTGGACTGGCTGAAGATCAATCAGGCCTTACCAAAGCTGGAGTAGCTCTAGCAAGCTCCCTGTCCTGCATTCCTGTTCCGGGAAAGGACCGTTCATGGCATCTTACAGCCAAGTCAGAGTTATCTTACAGTCCATTCTCCTCCAGCACTAACTGGAACTGGAATACTCTCATCCTCCACATGTCTACCTTCTCAGCAAGGCTGCTTGCTCCTTGCATTGCCCTTTTCTCAGCTCATGTCTTTATTTGGCATATACAAGGCATCTGTGGCTGTCATGTCAGTGACTTGCTGTTTTTTCCCAACACCCTCTGGTAGCAAGGAGAGGACTACAGTTCCCATGTTACACACAAGGATAGTGCAGCAGAGACTGAGGTTTCTCCTGGCAGTACACCATGGGCTTATGGCAGGCTGGCTCTAGCAATGGTAGTTCTGGAGCTGCTAGAGTTTTTGCTTGTTTCTTTGTTTGTTTTTCAGATAATTTCCTCCTTAGGTTGTGTACATATAATAGAAAATTAACATGGTCCCAGGTGTTCTCTGTTGTGTTGCAACAGGCAGCTGTGGGGCCTGGTAGCTCATCTACCTTCTGTAATTTATCCATTGCTTATACCCACTTCATCCAGGCCACCATCTCCTTGATGTTCCTGTGCCTTTGAAACCAGTTATATTGGTGACTGTCCTCTTTTGTTTTCATTTCTCTATGTGCTGATTCCTCTTTGTCTCTCAAGCTCCCCAGCCCTGCCTTCATCATTGTTTGCTGTTCTGCGTTGCTGTGTGCATTGTATCCCCTGATCTCTTTCTGGTACAGAGCTTCCCAGAATGAGCTCGGGTTGTTGATCAGGTGAGAGCTCACCATCACAAGAGCTCTCCGAGCCTGTCCAGCACTGGCTTTCTAGTCAGCTCCCCTTTTATTTATTGTCTTTTCTGCTGCACTTCTCAAAGTCTTGCTTAGTCTTTTCTAGGATCATGGGCACATTTTATGTCATTTGCCAAATGGCACAGAGACTGAGTCTAAAAGGGCACGATGCAAAGGTGATGGGCAGTTTCTTTTCTAATTGCTCAGATCCTACCTGGAAACATGATTTGTGGGTAGTCTTTTTAGCCCTTGGATGCAGCAGACTGACAGTAATTGTGTTAGCTCCCGTTTGCCTGGACAGCAGTGTCTGTAAACAGGAATGGTTCCTCTCGACATGGTGCTCTGTCAACACTTCAGTTCCCTGCAGTGCCAGAAGCTCTAGAAGCATGGGTTGATACCACAATTTTTTGTTGCTGTATTATCTTTGGACCAAGACAAACCTTGCTGGGAATTTAGGCAATTCTGACAGTCTCTGAAAATCTCAGCCAATACTACTCCCAGAGATACAACCAGCAAAGCATTTACAGTGGTTTTTTTTTTACTTTCCCATCAAGACTACAGCTGGCAACACCTTTCCACTTAGTGTTCCCTCCAGGCTTAAGTAGCAGGTGGTGTGCTTCTCTGAATGTGGTAGGGAAGTGAGGTTTCAGTGACAGCAGATCCTATTGCTCCTCCTAAACACTGTTCCCTTTATGCAGCCTGTAAATTCCATTGCTCCTGGTATCTTTCTCCTGAGAGTAGCAGGACTCACCTGGCTAACAGGGACTGGGCAGCAAGGAGGGAACAGTCCTGCACTGAGCACAAGCCCAAGTACACCTGCTGGATCAGGAGCACCTCTTCATGTAAACATCCTTGGTGTTCACTGCAGGTGGCAATGCTTTCAGCACATTCCTGGTTTCTCATCATAATTTGGGTCTGAATCTGGGCCCTAAAGAGGTAAAGCCTAATGAGTCATAGCTATGACTGAATGCAGAATGTTTTCTGTTTAATTTTTGGAGCATTGAGTGCTTATTACTGCCAGTGGTCATAATTCTTTGTATTCCAGTTGAATGGGTCACTGAGAATATCACCTGTGAGTTGCCAATCTTTTGATTCTTGTGTAGCTCAAAGCACAGTATGGAAGATGACTTTGAATCCTCAGCTGATGGAGTCCCTAAGTCCTTCAGTTTGGGGCAGCATCACAGGGCAGGTGTGAAAATCTGTGCTACTTTATTTCACCTTTTCTACTCTCTTTCCAATTGAATTCTTAGTGGATGATCTTGGAGGAGTTTTTCTTCTTCCCTGTGAGATGCTGATTCCCTGACTATGCAATGATCATCACTGCACCTGTTTGTGGGGGTGAACTCTCTGAATCATAAGGGTTCTGTATTCTTCTGTATTCTACAAGGATTTCAATCATTGTGCATACCCTGTCACTGTCACATAAACTCTTAGATATGGCTGATGGATCTAATTGTCTCCAGGTAGGGTTTGGCTTTCTTTGGGGCTGGTGCCTCGAATGCATAGACTGAGAATCAGTTGCTTTCCCACAGAAAGTGTCTGCCCCTTAGATAAACTACAGCTTCTGTATCCAGGCAAGAGGCCAGGCAGCACAGGATTGATTAGAGAGTTATGGCCAATGTAGTGACCTGGGATGCAGCTCCATGAGAAGTCAACATGAGCTGCTGAGGTTCGTGGGCTTTGGAGGGAGGCTGAGTCTGTTCTATGCCGGGGCACCCAAAAGCAGTGGGTACTTTTCCACATTTTTTACAAAATCTTACAGGAAAGGCTTCCCAAAAGCAGATACTGGGTTGTCTGGGTTTGGAGTCTTTTGGTGTGCCCATCACATCTCTTTTTTTATAATTCCCTGTGCTCGCTGATGTCATTGTTGCTGGTGTCATCTTTTCCCAACAGGGATATCCACAGGCAACTTCTGAGAATTGTCTGTATAATTGTCTGTATTGGACAGCTTTGTGAGCTTTGTTCATCTCTGTTGTTTCTTGCAAAGGCTGGATCTTGCCATATTTGCATGCTTGGCTCTTCTGAAAGACTGTCGAGGTGCTGGGAGACACAGGGCAGAGTTGTGCTGGTCCAAGGCTTGTGCTGCATTCAGCAGCAGGCAGGGGAACCAAGGGAGAAGATGAAGATGGGGAATCATGGTCAGATCAACAGACAGGCAAGGTCGCTCTTGTGCAGCAGGATGGAAGTGAGAAGGGTTCATGCAAGTTTAAGGGGCCAGAAGATGATATTAAATCAGCTAAGACAGGTTTTTAGTAGATAAGAAATTAGGTTGGGAGTGGAGAAAAACAAAAAGGAGGTGACAGAAGGAAGATAAGGTAGGAGATGACTGGAAATAAAGCCTGTATTATTTTGAATGAAAGAACCGGGCCATGCCTGGCACAGGTCTCAGATTTCTGATTCCAGACAAGTTTCTGTTAGAGCATCTGGCTTTCTGGGTTCAAGATAAACTTGATTAGAACCATTTGACTGGACTGAATGGCTGAATGTCAAGCATACTACCAGCAATTCCTATCCATGGACTTACATGAAGGAATAAGGAACTATTTTCATGATCAATACAATTGGCTGAAATGTGCAAATTTATACCAGGAAAATTACCCTGGGGGACTGGTAAGAAGGCACTGCTTCCCCCAGAGGACTAGAGGTGGGTCAGTTGACCTGTTCACAGATGTGCACCCTTCCCTCTTTATGTCTGAGCTTGCAGAGCAAACCAGCTGTTGAATGCTCTCTTTCTGCCAAACTTCCTGACCCTTCCTTCCTAGAGGAAGAGTTAATTTGCAGAACCAATTTTCTTCTTACCCTACTTTTCTAGTGTAATGCTGCTATGAAACTCTTGGGATCTTTTCTCCATTTCAGTTTTAGGACCAAATGCTGGAGCTGAGGTTAATTTCCAGAATTCCCAGGAGGGCAAACAGGCACACAGACCAGGGCAAATATGAGCTCATGATGTATTCAGAGAGGGATGTGGTTTTTTACTAGATGCCAAAGGGGCAAGGAATTCCTTCTGCCCTGTGGTTAAGAGGAAACATATGAAGCAGCCTCAAAGCTCAACGGGGCCCAGCAACATCTGCCCCTGCCATGGGCATAACTTTCAATGAATCATTAGCCCTGGGGTTTCCTTCTGTGAAAGGTGCAGGAGTTGAGCAGAGGGAGGGATCAAAAAGACCCTAGGAATGGTACCCTCTGGGCAGATTTTAAACCAGTGCTAGAGCTGAAGGTGAAGCCTTCAGTGGGAGGATAGGTTAGATCTTTTTTAGCCAGCTTCTGCTGAGAAAGGGAGCAGAAGAAAAGCCTAACCTGGGCTTGAGTTAGAATGCTAAGGTTATCTACCATCTCTGGGTGAAAATAATGCAAAAGATATTTAATGGGAAGTGGTGAGATAGGAAAGCAAGAGCCTGGATTATTTGGGGTGGAAGGAAAGGGAGAAGCTGTTCCCTGGTGGACGGCAGTGCTTTTACCACAGCAGCTTTATGAAAGCAGCCACAATTTTGACTATTCTGCACCATAACAGATGGCACTATGCTGAAGAACCAATCCTTGTGAGTCTTCTAAGGAGAAGCCTCCTTCCTTGTTAGGGATGAAGAACTGAATTCGTTTGCCCCACATTGCCTAGGAGGCCTGTGGTAGCTTGGGCAATCTCACATTGAGTCTTATTGCCTCAATCTGTGCTCTCCATGGATTCCTCTCTTGCTTATACAGCTTTGGGGGGATTTGTGTTGCTCTGCCTGAAGCTTTGCTCCAACTGCTCACACACTTTCTTTTCCTTTGTAGCTCTTCTGTGTTTTGTGGTGAGTGCTCTGGGGATCACAGCTGGATCTCACCGCCTCTGGAGTCATCGCTCCTACAAAGCCACGCTGCCCCTGCGCATCTTCCTGACTATTGCCAACTCCATGGCCTTCCAGGTAAGCACTTCCTCAATGTGCCACTGGTCCTCAGAAGGAAGGGCTCCCATGAATCCCCGTCTCAGATATGGGACACAATCTGATGAAGAGGTTCCTCTCCCCTACTGCCTCTTGTTAGGAAAAAGACAGCCCTTTCCATCTAACACTGCAGTGCTAGAGTCTGTCTCCTTGTCTTTACCTTGTCCCATCAGAGGCTGACTCTGAGACAAACCCAGTGTTGAGAGGACAACTGGCCAAGACCAGGGGTCTTAGGAAAGCTCTTTGAAGCAGGAATGTACCTTTCTCTAAAGGTGTGGTCTCCCTGTGCTAGCACCAGGTCCCATGAAAGAGGTGTGGAGTGTTAAGTGTTCTCCTGGCATTGCCTCGCTCTCCTTTTGCTGTGTGGCTGATAAAGGAGAAGACATCTGCAAAGCCAAGGATTTAGAATTTGCTACTTCATAAAGACCAAGAACTTGTTGAGATTCAGGGGATGTTTCTCTTGTTCAGAAGAGTGATCTTTAGGACTAATCATGTTACAGATCACTCCACTGGCTTCCAGAGAGTTGTCCCAGGTCAGTGATATTTTAAGGAGAGAAGGGTTGGGCCCATTCAGAATGGCACAAGTGACTGCAGGCACTGTTAAGCACCTTGGGAGATTGCTTCACCTCTCAAAGAGCATTAACCTCAGGATATTGCCTAACTACTGTGAGAGTACTTCACAGTCCCCAAAACAAACAAAACTGCAAATCTGTAGAAGTCAGTGAAAACCCAGATTGGCATGGCACAAAAAAATAAATCCTCTCAGGCTTGCTGCTGTAAGTCAGCCCTAACAACACTCCATCCTCCAGCTGTACTGAAGGGTTGTTTGTCTGTGGGAAGTACTCAGGGAGGTGTCAGAATGCAGCACTTTCTGCTATAAAAAGGTGAACACAGAAGTATTAGTGCTGTGCTCTTAAGTAATTCTCCAGAGGATATTACTTTCTTTGCATGTAATCAAAACAGAGTAGTTTTTTAAGCCTTGAAAAACTTTCTAAAACATCATTGAATTTCTTCTTCTCTGATAGTACCAAACAACAGTCTTTGATGAGGAAGGGGAGGGACCAAGCTGCTGATTCCAGCCAGTGGTCTAGCACTCAGCAAGGCAACAGGATGGGTTGCTGTGTATTAACTAGTCCTGTACAAAGACCATCTTTCACAGGGTTATAGGGCAGAGGGGGAAAGAATTTGCTGAGCTATTGCTGTAGGGGATAGGAATAGACAAAGATGAGAGACAGACAGATATTTCAGCTTCAATAGGAACTAATCCAAAGTTTTACTGAAAATTCGATACTATTCCCCATGGATTTTTTTTTAGTAGTTACTTTCAGTGAGATCAAGAGAAGATTTATACTGAATTTATCTCTTTCCTATTAGTGGCAGCAGAAGAGATCAGGAACTTTTAAGATCATGGAAGTTTATGGACTGTCTTATCTTAGGTCCTTCAGAAAATGCCTGTTGGCTGCTCAGAGACCTGTGACTTGTAATTTCAGAGAATTTGTGAATTCTGCCTCTAACAGGCTTTTCCACCTGCAAGACCTGTCAGCTGCAGCACAACAGAAGCTCTCATGGTTATAGCCTGTAGCTGGAAACTCCCAAGGAAGAAGACATTCTCCTTGACTTTGTTTGCTCTTCTCAGAAAATAATGATTTTCAGTCAGGGTTGCAGTTAGAGGTAGTCCCAAAATAAGACCGGTAGAAAAGATAATGAGCTAAAGTTTGGGTCAAGATGCAGATTTTTCAGGTTTGAGACTCCTGATTTTGTTTGTAGACAGGATGTGGTGGATGAAGTCATACCATGATCCAGCTGTATTACATGGTCTCTTTCCAAATTTGTGCCTCTTGCCTCCAGCAAGACAGGGAAAACCTTCCCATATGTGCAAGCCCAAGTTGCCTGTCAACTTTCAGACTGGGCTTTCTCATGTTACATGGTGCTGTGTAGGGTCTGGAATGTGAAAGAGACTTTGGGTCACTGGTGAAACTTTTCCAGCATAGGTAGTGGTTGAGTTTCTCTGCTTACTTAGATAGGGAGGGCAGCTGGGCCACCCTCTTCTGGAGGAATACTGGGTGACCAAGCTCTGGCCAAGATCAGCAAGGGTTGCTGATACTTGGAGATATTTGGCTGGAAGGAAGGCAGCAGTTCTCACTATTAGGAAGCAAGCAAGATTTTAACCCTGGCCCATGTCTATCATTGCCTTCTTGAATGGCCTGCAGGTAAATCATTTTATCTCAGTTAAAGGAGGAGTGATTACAATACTTGAAAGGAACTTGAGGAGTCGTGTCTCTGTTACAGGCTCCCTGTGTGGACAAGTCCCTTAGTCTTTCGAGGCAAGAAATAGGGATGGTTATGCCATTTCCCTACGTTCAAAGTGTTTTCAGGAAAAGTCCTGGGTATGCAGGAGATTAAGGAGCCTCTTGTGTAATACAGGTAATAGAGCCATGGTTAGATCTCTATTTCATGTTTTCTAGGATGGTGTAATACATGGCTTTAAGCTCATTGAAATCTTGATACAAATAAATGATCACAGGCTTATGAAAATCTATTCTTAAAACCAGCCAAAGCAATCATTTCATAATACAAATGATAAAAGCGTTGACATTTTCCAAACTGTATTGATCTTGCTGCTTAAATGGAACAGTAATGGGGCTGAAGAGAGGTATTTTTGAGAAATGTCATTGAAATTGTGTGTTTGTTCTTTTTCTAAAAAAGGACCTTAATTTTAAGATTGTTTGATTTCCAATGGAAAAAAAAAAAGTTTAAAAAAGCCTTGCCCCCCCTGAAGTTAAACATCTGATTAGGCAATCCCAGGACAAGCAAGGCAGGATGACCTATGGGAAATGTCAGGTAGAGGGTAGGGGCAGGTCAGCCCTGGCTGGCACTGTGCCGGGATGGGGATGGGGACAGGGATGGGGATGGGACAGGAGCCGAGCATAGGCGAGGAGGCACCAGCCAGCCAATGAGAGTGGCTGCTGCAGGAGTGGGGCACGGGCTGACCAATCAGAGCCTGCAGCACCATGGGGGTGGTGCAGCCCCCCAGCCCAGAGCTGGCCAATCAAAGTGCAGCACTGAGGCACCCCTGGAGCTGCTTCCCAAAAAACTGGAGAGGTGCAGCCAAAACCCAACCTCTCTTTTAAAGGCCAGAAACCCCAAACCCTAATGACACATAATTCCACTGATACAAGTTCAGGTCAATAGAATATAAGTATTTAAACATTTCAGGCCATTTTGTAATTTGAAGGGAAAGTCTCCAGCCCTGAGCCTAAGTTTCTGAGTTTTCACTCCTGTTGACTTGCAGAATGATATCTACGAGTGGGTCCGGGACCACCGTGTCCATCACAAGTTCTCTGAAACTGACGCAGACCCACACAATGCCATGCGGGGCTTCTTCTTCTCCCACATTGGCTGGCTGCTTGTGCGCAAGCACCCGGATGTCATTGAGAAGGGACAGAAGCTGGACCTCAGTGACATAAAGGCTGACAAAGTGGTGATGTTCCAGCGCAGGTGAGTAGTGGGGTCAGCCCCAGCGGGGAGCCATGGGGAATGGAGCAGGGACAAAAGGGCTGGGAACTCAAGTGGCTTTGACGGAACGTGAGAGGTCTGAGGGCATCATGTGAGAAATGTGACTCTTTGGCATGCCCAAGGCTTTATTGTGAGATGAACTGTGAGAAATGAGCTCTTCCTCTCCTATGGGAAATGTTTAGAATCCCATGCGACCTCAAGCCCTCCCACACCCTTCTCTTGCCTGCCTACCCTGCAGCATCTCGCCAGCAGCAGGCTGAGCTTCCCACCACACCTGCTCACCCCACAGCCCAGCTGCTGCTTTGGCTGGCCCAGAGCCCACACACAGGTGCCTCTGAGACAGCCTTGGAGATTGTACACCTTCCAGGCCATGCGTGTGCCCCTCTTCCCTTCCAGTCTTCTGGAAACACTATGGTGAAAGAAGGGTTGAAAATGGAGATGTGAGAGGGGCAGTAACTGGGAAGAACAGCCTTGATTCACTGGTGCCTCTTGGGTAGGGTATCTCTCAGCCATCTGGAGCTATACTAGGACCCAGAGCAGGTGAGCCTGTCGCAACGGCTGCAGGGATGTGGAACTGAGCCCATATAGTAACCAGCCTAAGTCAGGAAGTTCCTAGTACAGTCTCAGACTGATTTTTCTTGTGGGTCATTAGAGTGGTTCATCTTCCTCTATTCCCATTCTTCTAGTGTGAGAGAGTCCTCATGCTCATCTGTATGCTCATCTGTGCCACTTGCTTGCACTTGTTGATGGGGTGTATTTGTAGGCAGAGCCAAGTCTGCAAGGAGGAGTTGCAGCACTGGGCCAAAGCCAGAGAAACCTGTGGGACTCTGGAAGCATGGGGTTGCCTTTACGGGGACCAATGTAGCTGAGAAGCAAATGACAGATGAGGCCAAAAGCAGCAGCTTTTCTGGGTGCCTGAGTGTCTGGACTCATGGTGATGGGGCATTGCTTTGTGCAGATGTGAGGAGTGCAGGATTTAGTCTGAGTCTCTTGCCTGATAATAGGACTTGGGAATCTCCAGGCATGGCTTCTGCACATCCAGAGCGAAAGATACAAGGCTCAGGAGTGAGGCATTTGATTTTCCCTCTGTAGCTGAGCATGAATCCTCCACGTGGAGGACTGAATCAGTCCTTCTGTCCTGCCTCTGCCACTGAACACCTTCCTCCTGGTCCCTTCCTTTCCAGATACTACAAGCCTTCAGTGGTGTTGCTGTGCTTCACACTGCCAGCTGTAGTGCCCTGGTACTTCTGGGATGAGTCCATCGTCATCAGCTTCTTCATTCCAGCCATCCTGCGCTACACCATAGGGCTCAATGCCACTTGGCTAGTGAACAGTGCTGCTCACATGTTTGGCAACCGGCCGTATGACCAGAACATCAACCCGCGGGAGAACCCCTTGGTCAGCCTGGGCGCCCTAGGTATGTTCAGCATCTGTGTCTTTGCTGCAGGGGGACTGTAGAACAGGGACTGCCTCTTGGGGCTGCAACTGCTTCTAGGAATTTCTTTTAATCCAGGTGTCCCTATTTCCCCTGCACCCTTTCCTTCCAGCCTTTGCATCTGAGGGTGTTTCCCCTGCTGGCCAGTGAGTACATAAGAGCAGTGGGGTTATCAGCTCCCATCAGACTCTTTCCAGGCTGGAAAGGACTCTGCTATACTTAGCACCTTGTTATCTCAATGGCAATATTTTATTTACCCTGTTCAGAGGTCTCTCTGCCACGTTCACTAGACTTAAAAACGTGTGCTGCTGTCACTGCTTATCTGTCTGAGATTTGTCAACTTGAAAACCAGCTGATTCGCATTTTGACATGTTCTCAGGACAGCTGGTGGCTTTGGGGGTACTTGAGGGTAAGACAAGATAGATGCTTTCATGTTTTTTACTGAAATTTTGGAGATCTAGGAAAGTACATCCCAGGATCAGCATATGCCCTCATCTGTTTTCCCACACCTAAATCCTCATCTGTTTTGCACCACTGTACCTCAGTGGGGCTCCACTGATTTCCACCACCAAAGGATCTGCTTGTGGAATTTTAGTAGAGAGGGATTTGAACTGCAGAGATTCAGGGGTATGAGCAGGAGTCGAGGCAGTGTCTTTGAAGAGGTGAGCACTGAAGCCAATGTTGACAGTGTCCAGAACAGATGGTGGCTGACAGGTGTAGATTGCTTAGTAGAAGTGCCTGCTTAGTGTCTGCTTTTTTCCCCATCTGGAAATGTCCTTTGGATTTGACGTTAGGATTGCCAGTGTTGGAGGAGTATTGATTAGCCTGATTTGTTGGGGGCTTGCTGTTGGTCTAGCTGGTAGCTGAATTAATACTAGAAGATTTCTTGTAGTGGGAGGGGAAAAACTATTAGGAATCCTCTGGTGTTTTGGTGCAGCTGGGGAGCCAGGGCCTTTCACCGTTCCTTGCCACATGCTTATTTTCCTCTAAAGCACCAAAAATCCTCTGTGATTGTCATTGTCTCAGCCCTGGCATGCTGGGTTCATGTCTAAATAAGATGGGGTAGATTGCAGAAGGGTGAAACTGGGCTGAGAGAAGAGAGGAACCTGGACTCAATCCAGAGCCCATTACAGGAATACACTGCTTTGGGTCAAGATAAAGGGTCTATCACCTAGAGCTCTGCAACATCCTCTCCCTGGTCATGTTTTTCAGGAGAAGGCTTCCACAACTACCACCACACCTTCCCCTATGACTACTCCACCAGTGAGTTTGGCTGGCGCTTCAACCTAACCACAGCCTTCATTGACTTCATGTGCCTCCTGGGGCTGGCCAGTGATCGCAAGAAGGTCTCCAAGGAGGTCATCCTGGCTCGGAAAATGCGGACTGGAGATGGAAGTCACAAGAGTGGCTGAGTTCCTGCTCCCTTTCACACGCACATCCACAACTCTCCTTCTGCCTTTTTTCTCCCTTTCTCCCTTCCCAACCCCTCCAAACACGCTGGACAAAAGTTTAATGTTCTGTTAACTAACTACTGAATAATGCTACCAGTTTGCTTAAGATAATGATAATGAGTTTTAACGCCCCCCTCCCACGCTGCATTTTGCGTGATGTATTTAAGATCTAGGACTCTGCCCTTATAACACAAGGCCACCCTTTCCCTCCTCTCCTCTTCCTTTCTGTTTTCCCTCCAGCCTCTCTAACCTGTCTCCTGCTTTACATTTTCCCAGTCTCTACCTGGAAGAGAAGCTGGTAGGAAGTGGCCTGGGGAGGCCCATTGCAGTTGGCTATGTACTATTTAGTTAAGGGAAGCCTGAACCAGCCAGATGAAGAGTTGAGCCAAAGTCAGTGACCCTCTCCCCACTACTTTCCTCCCCAAAGTTTCTGCCACTGTCCCTGCTTTTTTCTCAAGGGCTGCTGACAGATATGACATGGCTGAACTGATCTTCCTGGGAAAAGCAGCCCCATCCCTTGCTCTTGCCATCAGAAAGAAGAGTTGTTTCTTTCCAAGATGTCTCTTGGGAAGTGCTCTCCACTGCTCCTCACCACCTAGCCACTCTGGCTGGGGAGAGAAGGGTGCCCAGACTCTCTAAGATCCCCAGGTCCACCACTGGTCAGGGGATGTGGTAACAGCAGTGGGCACTGGAGGGGGAGTGCTGGTGGCCTTAATTCGCATTCCCTCTGGTGTCACAGCCTCCCTCCCTGCACTGCCCTCTGTGCCACGAGGGACTGAAGGCAGAGCCTGAGCTCCACAGCTGTTTTGGAGAGCCACAGTGAGGAGGAGGACATATGGAAGGGTGTGCCACTGGCAACCAAGGGGCAGGACCAGCCCATAGTGAGTTTTGTTCACCTCCACCACTGAGATTTTTGCTGGCAAATGGGACTTTGCTAAAATGGAGAGGAGGAGGAGGATGTAAACCAAAGCTCCACCTCTGAGCTAAGCTGCTTTATGTGCTGGAAAAACAGGGTCCCTTCTGGGTGGCAGGCAGATCCACATCTTTGCTGAGCACAGAGACAGGACAAGGGAGCACCTGCAGGTGTGGGGAGGAGTGAAGGTGTCTGCAGGAGCAGGTATTTTCATCCTCCGGGGCTCCACTCAACAAGTGCCTGAGAAACACCAGTGTGGGGCCAGGTGGCACAGGGAGCTCGAGGAAGTTGAGACCTCAAGGTGAGACACTGCCACCAGTGTGAGCTACCTCTGTGCTTTCTTGCCCAGGGTCCACTGTGTTGGTTTGCCATTCCCTGCTGCCCAGAGGGAGTGGGAAGGAGAAGCAAAACCAGCTCCTTGTTAATCCCTTAGCTTGCCTCCCAGCCCCCTCGGCGAGCCATCTCACCACCTCGCCCCTTTGCCAGTGAGGCAGGCAGCGAGGGCGGCTGAGCCTGCAGAAAGGTCAGTTACATCACTGAGCCCATGTGGGCATGCAGCTGGAGGGCGCTGGGGAAAAAAGTCCATGTGGGTGTTGTTTCCTGCAAGTTGCAGAGACCAGCTTGAGTTCAGGCAGTCGATTACATTCTGGATGTTATGGCATCATGCCCCTCACTGAGCTGAACGTGCTTTTTCCCCCTTAATTCTCCTAGTTATTATTAATTTTTATTACTATTATTGTTATTAGTTGTAGCAATAGTACTGTTTTTGTTGCTTCAATGCATCAGTCGGAGCTGGAGGAAAGCACAAGAGGTAGCTGGAACAAAGTGATATTGGAGTGGGGTTTGCAGCGTCTCCCTTATTCAGGCAGGCCAGGGAAGGCAGAGACAGTGCAGATGCCAACTTCCTCACCTCAGCTCTGCCACGTCGCAGCCAGGGAGGCTTCACGGGAGCGAGTGTCTGCAGCTTTGCTTCCTCCTGCTGCAGTGAAACTCACCAGGAGCCAGGATAGCTCTGTGATGTTCTCCTTAACAAGAAGAAGCTTGTTACTCAAAAAATGAGTCTGTCTCCTCACCTTCCCCTCCCTGCCACCACCATGACCTTGTTTTTGCTCAGCAATGGGACCCTTTGAGTTTTTGAGCCCTAAGGAGTGATGTGGTCTCCAGCCAAGAGGAACAAGGACGAATGGAGCAGAAAGTCCTTCAGCTCCTGGTTTCAGCAGACAGCGTCCTTACTGCTCTGAGGCTGTTGACTGCCTGGGTGCTGGCTGGAGCAAAGGGAGTTGTGGCTAGAGCTGTATCCTACCATTTGAAAAAAAAACAGAAAGCCCTCCAAAAAAAGAGAAACACTGTTAGCTCTGTAATTGTGGGCTGACTTTGCTCTAGTGTAAACCCCTCTGAACTCATAGAAGTCCCCAGAGAGGATGAATTTGCTCCAGCCAGTAATTTGAAAGGGGTGTGGGGAGGGGAGAAGAGGAGAATGATTTCCTTGCTCCCGGTGCCCTTAAGGTGTAGTGTGACATACTCTACAGTAGAGATGCGTGCTGTGAAATGCAGCAGTATTTCACATCCTCTCAGCAGAGAAGCAGGGCTTGACATCAAGGGTTCCTTTCAAATTTCAAGTGCTGATTCAGGTCCAGAATCTGGAATGAGAGTGGAAGTTGAGGAGCAGTAACCAAACAGTCCTGGTGTTTGTCCAGTCACTTTAAAGGTAGATTGGCAAATATCTCTGGGTGCCTTAAATCTTTCTTTAATATACGTAGAAGTATTGACAGCTATTTGCCGTTTTGGTTTTTTTTTTTCTGAGTTATGAACATTCAAGGGGTTTCCTAATTATTTAATTACCTACATTGAACTGTGGGTGCAGGTGATTTTGAATGTATTTGAGTTAGAATTTTTGTTAGATTAAGAAACAGATACAACACTTTAGAACTTTGTTTGAGATATATATATATATATACCTATAAATATATATATATTTTTGGTGGCATGTTTGTGTCCTGGACGCATCGTCTGTATGTTTAGCTTAAATGAGTCTGTGAAAGGTGGGAGCAGAAAAAGCAGCAGTGGGACCTCATGGATAAAGCAGCTGGGACCTGTTTCCAGCTTAACTCACTCGCTGCGTGATTTGGGACAAAGTCACTTAAAAACCCTCTGTGCCTCAGTTTCCCTATCTGTAACAGGGGTTACACCCTGCCTCCCAGAGGTGTGGTGAGGCTCGCTGCCGACCAGCCGAACACAGGAAGGAACAGTACGAACCACACACACCGCTGCTGGCAGAAGCATGGACTGGTTTGTTTTCCAAAACCGTTCCCAGCCCTGCTGGTATTGTGAAGAGCAGAAGTCCAAGTGTTGAGTGTTCAGGGAAGGATTGGAAAGTTGAATCTGCACATTGTCTAAGCTCTGTCACTGTTGAAATGTGAGTAGGATACGATTTTTCACAGCTTAGGGATTTCTGCATAGTAGTATCTCTGTTTTGTGTACTGGAAAAAAAAAAACTTTTTGAAATAATTTCTACTAATACGGAAACAGACATCTGGTTGTGCTGATCTGGAATTTTATTTGTTCATAATAAAAATGATAAATGTTACTTTAAAACTTGTTGGACTGATGACATGGTGGGCAGGGCTCGGTAAAGCACGAGATGCTCCATCAGGATGGGAACGCTGTGCCTTACTGTTTCCAAACCCTTCTCTCCTCCAGGAGAACCAGGGGAAAAACGCCTCTGGCTCTTTAAGCATCATGAATGAGTGGATTATAATGGCTTTCATACTCCAGCGCAGGCCAGGCAGGCACACCCCGCCAAGGCTGCCCCTGTGCCTGGGGTTACTGCAGGTTAATTCCAGCCGGGGCCCCTTGCCAGGGCCTTGTGGCTGGCGGATACACATGCGGCACAACACGTAATACCGGCAGCCGCCTCTGTCAGGCGGGTTCATCAGCCTCAGCGAGGGGAATTTTCCTCATGCAGCACTGAGTGTGCTTGCTTATCCCCACCCCTTCTGCAGCTGGAGGGGAGTGAAAGGAAAAGGGGGAAATCCCCTGACCAAGTATCACTTCAATTGATAGTAGCTTCCCTGCACCCCCAGCCAAACGCCTTTTGATCATAGCGATTAAGGCCATCTCCGCATGGCACCAGCTTGCTCCGTGCACACGCAGGCAGAGGGGAAGGTCTTGTTTGTGGCATCTTTGCCACATCTTTGCACACCGGGACCCCTAATCCAGCCCGTGTTTGCCAGCACCGCCAGACCCTCGCAGCTGGGCATGCTGAATCCCTTGGAAAAACAGACCCATGCTTTGGTTTCCAGCTGCAGCTACTGCTATTGGAAAGCCCTTTGGGTGGGAAGGCCAGAGCCAGCACACTGCAAATTGGAGCAGGGGGGTGAAAAGAGTTACTCAGACAGAAGGTTGAGGCTCTTCCAGCAGCTGTGTTCTTCCACCTGGAGGTATGTGACCAACCCAGCCACTTTGACATGTGGCTGCTTTGAGCTGTAGAAAAAAGCAAAGCAAATGCTCCTGCTCATCAGCTGGTCACAGCACCATGTCCCTGGAAGTGGCAGAGACGTGCTGCTTCTGGTAATCTGGTGCACTTTTGATCCCAGCTGTGACAGCACAGCCCCTCCTAAAACAAGTGAAACAGAGAAGGCAAGTCATGTCTTCAAAACTCCTGATTATTCAGCCAAGCCTAAAAATAAAGTTAATGATCCCTCTGTCTGGATTTCATGAGTGCAACTCCAATCGCAACCTCTCCCTCTTCGTTAAAGACTGTTATTAAATCCCCTGCCCAAAATATGTTTTCCTACACTATCAAGCCCTTCAGCAGTGCCAGCTCAGCATTTTAGGTCATTGCCTAGAATTATTTCATGCATGATCATTCCTGGTTTCCTACGTAATCTGCACATTTGGGTTGCAATTCCAGTGCATCCCAACTTTGCTTCTCTGAAAATCTCCCACCCACCAGAGAAAGAGAGGGAAAGGAAGAGTTAATGTACAAGCCAGCTCTGCTGGGTAAGAGAGAGCGGGCAAACAAGTGCCTGCTTGTTCAGACCCAAGGGAGGGAGAGCAGGGAGGGCTGCAGGCTATCAGGGGAAGAGTTTGCTGCATCTTTTTGCTCTCAACACAACATGCAGAAGATGCCTTAGGGAAAACCAGGTTCCAACCGCAGTCCAGTCCTCAGGGGTGGGATGCAGTGAACACAGCTGTGAGGAACCCACTGTGTCCAGCCCAGGACCCTGGGAGCAGGACCAGGGAGGGTGCCCTAGGGAGGGCAGCAATCCCTCCAGGAGCTGCCCAGGAGCAGGACTGGCTACCAGCTCTGCTCCGAGCCATGCGCTCCAACCACAGCGAGAAAGCACCACCTGCTGCTGACCCTCCGTGAGGGCCCCACAAGCCCGTGGGACTTTCGGAAAGAGGGAACAAAGTCGCAGGAGAGCAGGCGGAGGAGATGGCACCACAGCAGCCCCGCAGAGCAGAGGGATGGACGGAGGGGCATGTGCTGAGTGGCCAATCGCCTCAGCGCAGCCCCTGAGGGAGCTCTGTCCGGGGGCCGCGGCAGCGCTCCGTCCCGCGGGCTGCGGGGGCAGCACAGGCCCCGGCGCGGGAAGGCCNGGCCCGGCCCGGCCCGGCCCGGCCCCGGCCCCGCTCCCAGCCCCGCCCCTGCCCCTCGTTGGACTCGCTCAAAAAAAGCACCAGATGCTGGAGTCGTGGGAAATGCGAGCACTTCAACTCGTGTTTAAAAAGGAGCTCCGGTTTTAGCTTCAAATAGCCAGTAGAAAAAATCCGGAAGGCACAACATTGTAATTCAGTATGTGTGTGGACGCGTGTAGCCACACTTAAATACGGACATATATATACATACATAAAGAACACAAAAGTATCACTCGTAAAGCGGAATACTTAAGACTTGGGAGAGAGGCTTAGAAGTACGATTTTCATGAATACATATGTTAGCTGTGTTACAATCTGGTAATTTTGTAACTGTATTTTGAAAGTTGGCATTGAATGAGAACAATCAAATCCTCACCTTTATTCAGTTAATTCTTAACTGAAAAAAACCAACCTTGTAAAATTGTGTCTTTTATTTCTTTTTAAACTGCATGGAAAGATACAACACTTTGCAGAACAAATAGTATTTCATAATAGAGAACACAGTGACGACAGCTCTTACATGCCACTTTGGCTTTGTAACAAACACAGCTGTTTGTTTTACTTTTTTTTTTTTTTTCCCCCAGTTCTCCTAAAATAGCTTTTTACAAAACTCTGGTCTTTATCACTCAAACAGAAGAAATACTTATCCTTTTTGAAAATGCCCATGACCTTCAGGCACCTTATATGTTGACTAAGTGAAGTTGTTATTTTGACAAAATGATCTAATTATGTGTTCCTTCATCAATGTTAGAGATTCTGTCACATTTACACAGTTATATAAAATTAAAAATTTCTAAGCTAATCGCACAATTTTGGTAACCCCTGCCATGTGACTTTTAATGTTCAGAAACAGGAAGAGATTTACACAATTGTAATATTTCTCTTCTTCCTTGTGTTTTTGAGTTGCCTTATTACATACCGATGATTCAAATATCACACATTTTTTTACCATATTATCAGCTAAAATAGATTTGGCCTGATCCTGCATCCCAAAGAAATTATGCTTGGATACATTGTTCTCAGGTGATCATTGGTAAATGCATCATTAGAAAACCAAGATAATTATTTTAAAAGCCTTGAAGGACTACAACTGTGATTGAGGTCAAGATGTTTTCTCACCTCAAGCAGGTGCAGAACATCAGGTTGCTGTTTGCCCACCTGTCCACTATCCCCCTTCAGCCAAAAGTCTTTCACGATGACTCAGAATTCATGTGTCTCTTTTCACAGGGCAAAGATGGTGGGGAGAGGTTTCAATTAACTTCAGCAATTTTAAACATGCGTGAAATCCACTTTGGTTAAATAAGCATCCTCTAGTCAGGGGAGACACGGAGGTGGTGCTCACAGTGACTCACAGCAGCAGTCTGAGATACCTGTTTTAGAAAAGGGTGAATCAGAATCATCTGCTGGTGATGTATCTGTAACTTCTATATACGGATACCCGGATTAGGTTTTGGATGCCTGTCTTTTAGATCATGAGTTTGGCATAATGAGTTCCACACCTGGATATCAATGAGGAGAGCCCTCAACTCTAAGCATGGGCTCTGAGTGCTCAGAGTGGGAAACATGTCATCTGAGGCACCTTGGTGGCTTTGGCCTATGACTAAGCTTCCTTGTTTGAAGGTAAGGAGTTTTAAAATGCCCTAAGAATTACGGGAAATTTGAAATGCACTTGACATATAAGCATACTTTTGTTTTTTCCTACTAGGGGTGATTAACTTTTGGAAATTGTTTCTAATTTCCACAGCATCAACAGTTCATCAGTGCTTTAGGGAGACTCACAGCAAACAAGGTCCATAACCAGATAGCCAAAGCAAAGACACCCTTTGACACACACAGGAGGTTCACGGACACAGGTGTGAGTGGAGCAGACCTGGAACAGTCTCAAACAGCTTGCAGGCTCTCCTAAACAACCTCTCTAGCTGCCCCTGATGGAAAATGTGACATGTCAGGCATGTACAGTGGGACCAGGAGTAGTTGCCAGTAGTTACCCTGCTCTAAATTCTGCTTTCATGAAGACCCCTGTTACAGCATGGGGACACAGAGGGCTGGAATCACTGTGGATCCCATGACCCCACCCAGCTTTGGAGGCAGCACTCCCTCCACGTCATTCCTTCCAGATTTTCCAGTTCTCTTCCCCAGGCTTTGTTTGAGCACTCCAAGCCTCTAAGAAGGCCAGCCATCAAATTATCAAGATGTTTGATGGCACATAATAAATACTGCATCTTTGGGAAAGAGGCTCATAACTGAGTTTGCCACTCCTAACTAACAAAGCCATCTCAGACTCATAAATGAATATGTTCTTCGGACTAATGACCACGTTACATACTGGGATTGATGCTGTGGAAGATACTGCAGACATGAGAGTTTTCAGGAAATAAGTCTCCAGAACTGCTAGTAACAATGCAGTAGCTTTTTAAAAAATATTTGTGTGGGATTTATTTTCTGTGTTTATGAGATTTTTCTTTGTCTCTAGTCTCTCCAATGCCAATTAAACTGAGTCATATGCTGGCAGAGCATAAGAGGTTATAAAAGAGAAGCATCAAAAAGGGAAATTTTTGTTTCACAACTAGCTTTAATTTGGATTCAGAAAGATGAAAATTTGAAGGAAAAATTTACAAAAACTTTTTGGATTTATCTGAAAACAGACAAAAAGCTCCCAGCTTTCTTGTGTGGTTGATTGTTCATGAGGCAGTTTCAGCCTTCAGTGTTTGCCTTCCTTTGTCTTTGATTTGATTCCTTCCGTTCCACATTATAGTATATAAGATCACCACATTTGCACACAAATACAGCTGAAGAGTCTTTTTCAAGCAACATCTAGAAGCATTTCATTTTGAA
The DNA here is from genome assembly GCA_013400575.1 of Peucedramus taeniatus. Taxonomy (NCBI): domain Eukaryota; kingdom Metazoa; phylum Chordata; class Aves; order Passeriformes; family Fringillidae; genus Peucedramus; species Peucedramus taeniatus. The sequence continues at coordinate 653,527 of WBNO01007129.1, read as the reverse complement.
AATACCCAAACCAGGAAATTTCAAAATGTCCAGAACATCTTTTTTCTCCTTCTGGTTTCAAACACTGTTTCAATTATGATGACCACATTTTCTGCTGGCAGGTGACTCTTTCAGTGGAATTTACCCAGTCAGAAGGATGATGCAGTTTTATATGCCTTGGGCTGGGCCAGCCTCTAGTCTGAATCACTACTAGTGAATTTGTTTGGTTCCCACTCTGCTGTTGACTTCCTACGTGATGATGTGCAGGTCTCTCAATCCTCCAGGAACTGGGAAAATTCTGCTTTCCTTCTTCCCAGGATTTCTGGTGTGCTCTGTGGACAAAAGTCTTCATGTTCCACATCCAGCCCAGGGAAGCCAGAGCATGGTTAGGGATGTTTTAAGACAAAGAGCCATCATAGGAACCTTCCATCTTACCTGCTTTACTTAGAGTTCAGCCATTCCTATTTCTCTGAAATTCACAAGGCAGGTCCTCAGGCCATCCCTCAGTCTTTGAGGAAACCAGAGCACAGAATCCCATCCTTTGCTACTACAGAAACTCTTGCCATAACAAAACTCCTGTGCAGTGAAAGACACTGAAACAGTGAAACTAAAGCACCTTATCCCAGGAGATGCATGCACAGTTTTTGGTGTTTTTTTTTTTTTTTTTTTTTTTTTTTTTTTTTTTTTTTTTTTTTTTTTTTTTTTTTTCTCAAGAGACTCAAATCAGTTCCAAATGCACATTTAAGTACATAATGCATTTGAATGATTGATGGGTTGAGGCACAGTTCTCCTAGCTTGTTCTATACCCTCACCCTTATCTGGATGCCTTGAGCTAACAGAACAGCACAGACTGATAATAAATGCTTGTGCCATGAGAACTGAACACATTTAATTTCTTAACAGCATGCTCACTGTCAGCTCCTTCTTCTATCTGAGCAGGTACAGGACATACTGTAAGGATCACTAATTGCCTGACACATCTTTGTCAGTAACCCCTTAGCTGAGTTTTCCCTGCCCTGGTAAGTTACTTTCATTCAGCTGCAGTATGTGCTGTGCTGATAGATTTCTGTTTGGCTGGAGAAACACTTCTGCATCTCCTGCCCAGTGCTGCTCTGCCACACAGCAGCAGAGCCACTAAGCTGGGGCACAGGAGAGCTCTAAGCTCAGCCTCTTTGCCCTTTAGTTGCACCTTAAAGATACACCTCCTTCCCATGTGGCCAGCACATACAGACATTTCCAACCCAAATGTTTGCCTGGGCACAGTGTATAGTGTCAGTGCCAATGGCCTCCGGCCTCTGGGCCTCTCCTCTGCCCAAGAGATAGGGCAGAGAGCTTTCCTGGCCTCATGACATCAGCTCTAGCACAAGGGTGGTACCACACACATCCTTATAAACATGCTTGCTGTTCACTGTCAATGTTTAAATGCATAAGACTGCTCCAGGCGTATAAAATAGTAAATATTTATAAAATCAGTCTGTGATCAGGTATTGCATCTTTAACACAAACTCCACTTCAGAACACATTAGCTTATTAAATGCACTCAATTCCCTTCTGTAGAGGAGACTTCTGCAGAGAAAGAACTGATTCCTGGTCATGAGGAGGCCACAGTGCAGCAGTAAAAGAGAACAGTGCTCACTTAGAAAGTGACTTAGCTTGAAGATAATTACCCTCATCCTCAGTGTTAAGTACTGAGACACTCTAGATTAGCTGGCATAGATAAAGCACCTCCCAGTAAAAGTATAGTTTTATAACGACTGAAAAAGTGCCTCCTTCCTGATGTATTTGCAAATAGCTTTTCCGTGGCTGAGAGGACAGGGTTAGGCAGATCTTCATGTTGGGGGAGATAGGGACACTGATACAAAAATGTTCTTACTGCAAGATAGCGATTACAAGAGTACCATTGCAGAGAAACCAGCAGCAGAGGCTGAGAAATAACCTGGCTGCCAGAGAGCTGTTTGACTGAACCGGCAGGGAAAAGTGGGTGGGAGCTAATTCCAGTTAAGGGCATCACTGATAACAAATGCTTTGGTTGCCATGGCTGGCAGGGTGTCTATCACAGTGACAAATAAATAAAGAAGAGAAGGCACTTGGCACTGCAAACCCCCGTGAAGTCAAGGAAGAGCATGGTCAAGAAGGGCTGCATGTGCCTCTGATTTCCCAAATGACAGCTCTGTAGTAGGCTGGGTAAGAAACTCGGCTTTGTGAAACAACCTGTAGCACTTCACTTAGCACTTAAATCCACAGCTAGTGACTCTGCTTCACTGACATGTCAGTATGGCCTTTTCACGCTTTCCTGCTGGTTTATACTTTTTATCATACAATACACAAGCTACCAAATGTTTTAAACTTATAATTGTGTGTGGGACTTCTGAATGTTGTCGAAAACTAACAGAAAATGCCAGCGACAGAAAGACATGGAATGTATGCTAACCTGCATACCCGTCAACTTCACCTCCCCCATCACAGGGAATAGTCACACAGTCAGCTGTCACACACAGCAGTCAGCTGTCACACACAGCAGCACAACCCTCTCAGTTTTCTTCACTGTGCTATGAGGTGAATGAATTTACTAGCTCAGAATGTTTCTCCATTTTGGTTCCTCCTAAAAAGCTCACTTCTCCTGTTTCCCTGGTTACAGTAGCCAGATTCCCCCATGCATCCTGGCTCCCTGCTGCTGGCTGTAATGCGGATCAGAGCATCAGGCTGCTGATAGATCAGATCCACTGGGTCTGCTGCAGTTGCACTGAAAGGCAGCCCTCCAGGTAAGATGGGGAACAAGATCTGAGGGATCCTGCCATAGGGAAGGGCCCATGTAATGGTGACCAGGAACCCTCAAACTTCTCTATCTCAGTGCTCCTTTAACCCAACCCTTATTCCCACCCACTTTGGCTTTTCAGGGCAGGAGGCTCTTCAGAGGGCCAGACTCCATGGAGGTGAAAAGGCAAGGCTAGATTTGGGAAGAATTTCAGAGCACTTACCCCTTTCCTTCACTGTGGGCACCCAAGATGGTAATACTCCTTTCTCCAGGCTAGCTGCTGGCTTTACATTCAGGCTGGCCAGCTCTACACCATCTACGGCTCAGACTTCTTTGGAGATGCTTGCTGTGCAGCCAGGAATAGGGTTTTTTTCTTTCAGCAGCAGAAGAACAAAACTCATCCGGGCAAGACCACAGAATGCCAGCCAGGAGCACTAGCAAAGGTACCAGTGTGAGCCAGTGCTGCTCAAAAAGGAGCCAGACTGAGACCTGCTAGAGGAGCAGACTGTCTCATTAACCACACATATAGGAAAGCCCCAAGCAAACCTATTCATGAGTAACCAGCACTGCATGCCATATGGCTGGGATCCCACAGAGCTCTCTCCTGGTTTGAAAGCTTAGGCCATCCTGCTCTGTTATGTTCCCACATAGGGCAGAGATGTAAATTGGTATCTATTGGGTGCTACACAATTACACTGCTTCTCCTAACCCTTCTTGGGTCTGCAGGGAACTCTGTTCTTCACCATCCTGGGCATTACAACACAGCCATCAGAGGAGGTCATTGCTCCATCTATGAGAGAGCTGGATCACCAGGGGACCCCCAACCAGCCTGCAAAACATGAAGAGGAGGTGTGGCAGAGAGTCCCTCTATGTGTCACATACAGGCTCTTAAACAAGTTGGAGTAGGTAAATGTCAACTCCATCCACAGGAAGATGACAGCATCAGTGTGCCCAAGTACTGGTATCCATCCAGCTTATTCCAAATGAATTTGAGCCCAACTTCGGCTATAGTATCACATATTCTTCAGAGGACATACATGTTCCACCATCACCCCAGTTAAATATGACCTCCTGGAAGCTCCCTTTGTACAAGTTTGTATGCTTCTATAGATTCAGATGGAGAAATAGTTACCAGGAAATATTACAGGCCAAAGTCAAGACAGATATATGCTAGGAAGATATTATGTGAAAGTTTCCTAGGGGCTGATAAAATTCAGAGATAACTAATCCTCATGAATTGGCAAGAAATTATAAACTTAGACCACCAGCATTTAATGCTCTACAGGGCTGCCAGCACACATTAGAACCTGCAACAGGTTGTATAACTTTGATCACACCCAGGAGGGCAGTGGCTGCTCTACACAGATTAAGAATACAGAGTTATGTATGCAGGGGATGAAACAAAGTGCCCTCCGAAGGAATTTCTAAAGACCTGCCCAGAAGGCACTGGTGAGTCAGGATAACCCTCTGCTTCCAAGCATTCACATTGGTATTGGCCTTTTAATGGCTGCTCCTGCTAACGAGTGAACATGAATGAGTGATGTGTTGTGTGAATAGTTATCTGCTTTACTAATAATGCCTTGATTCTATTTACAGCAGCTGATGAATAAAAGATATTTTAAGAAATAGCAGCTGTAATCTGAGTTTCTACCAAGAGTATTCCATATCAAAGAAAATAGGACATTATACTACCTGTTTGGGAAAAACAGATTAAAAAGAGTGTGGCATGCACAACTTTTCATGGTGGCACCTGCAGATCCAGCTAGGACAGACAGTGCTAGCACAGGACAGCTTCTGTGACCAAACGAACCATGAAATGTATTGTGGAAAGCACAGTGAAACACATGCTATTGTTTGCCAGAGAGAATTGGTGGCTGTGGGGAACATGTAATTCCCCCAGAAATATAGGAAATATAGGAAATTCAGTTAAATTCAGCCCTGTGGAGGGACTTGACAGAAACCACGTGCATGTCTGTAAGGGCAAGATCTGTTCAAGAGGAGAAGGTCCCACCTAAGAGCCAGCTAAGTTCTTTCTGCTCTGTCACCCACATGTTGTCTTCCCTTCATGCTTCAATGCATGGCTGAGGACCATGAACTGGCAGACCCAACTCTGCCACTTTGTCACTCTGCAAACACGGGCATTGCTCGAGTCTGCTGTTTTACTAAAGCATCTCCACATGCCTTGTGGCTTCCACAGATGTCCAGAGAATCTGTGCAAACTCAAATTCTAAAGCAGAAAAGTAACAAGTGTTGGAAGTCACACTGCTGCAAATAAGTGAAACCCCTGACAATTTATCTTAATAAGCCTCCTTTTTAATCTGCCTCCAGGTAATCTGCATTCCCATCTCTCCAGGGTTCTGAAGTGATGTTGTTTGACTACCTATTGCAAAAAACTAGCTTTATTGTGTCAGACCAAAGGTATCCTCTGACTAACCACAGCCAGCAGCAGATGCTTTCAGCCCTGTAGAAGAACAGCCAGATGATATCTGGACTTCTATTTTTAATAACTACCAAAAATCTCACCTTCTGTGAAGCACTCCTTCCATGTAAGTGCTGAAAGGTTTGAGCAGATCACACAATCTTGCAGCTCCTCCCCAGAGAGAGAGTTTATAACCCAAGAGGCAAAATCCCCATCTACAAATACAGGCACAGAGCTGCCTTGCAAGAGGCAGCCCAGAGCATTCATAGCAAAGTTGAGAATCAAATGCAGTCTCATCAAAATATAACCACTAGGTTATATTTTCAAACTATCTGTCCAAATCATGACAAGAGTGATTGAATTAAAGAAACAAAGGCTTTGGTGGATGAAATTTCCTTCCAGATTTTCTGGTGCTGTTTCAGCCTGATCACTGAAATCCCTCATGCGCACCTGACCTTCATGTGTGCACCAGCACAGTGCTAGCTCATGCCCAGCCATTCAAGCAAAACTTCCTGCTTGATGAGCTTATTGCCTCCAGTAACTCCTTCAGTACCAGCACACTGATATCAGCAACATTATGATTTATTAAGACATGCAACAGAGTTTTTCCAGTGTTTTGGTGGTGTTTTTTCCCCACCATTGTTATCACTGATGAGGTTCTGGCTTTGAGAGCTTTCTGGGTGCTGGCAGCAGGAGCTGGCAAGCTGTGGTCAGCAAACATTTGCAATCAGCAGCTGACTTCCCACTGTCACCTGCCTGCATGAGCATGTAATGAAATGTTTGCTTTTGTGCCCAGCACCTCATTTTGAGGGCAAAAGAAAGCCCTCCCAGGCTATGGGACCTCCTGAGCCTACACATTGCCTTCAGCTGTTGGATTTGTTTAGTGCTCAAGTGAAAGAAGCCAAATCTTTGTGTGATCGAAGAACAGGGAAATTGAGCTGGCTCAGCTATACTTTAATGGTATTAGTAATGAATTTTTACTGACTCAATGTTCTCAATGCTTGCTTTCCTTTTTCCTCTAATCTCTTTCATCTGTGCGAAATGGATGACATCACTCCTGCTGAGACAGTCCTGAAAACTTTGCTTAGCTTTGCTACTTCCACTTCTGCCTCAGACTTTAAGGAAAGCCTTTGGGGGGTAAGCACCTGTAGAGCTAGAGGAACTAATTTCTAATCCTCTCTACCAATGCCAAAATATTGTCAAATCCTCACACTTCTAGCAGAAGCCTCCCAACTTCAGAATGCAACATGCATTCTGCATGCAACATGCAACCTCTCCCCATGCACCAGCAAGTAAGGCAGCTGATGGCACGGCTCCAGTGCCCTCTAAAGCTTCCCCACAGGTGCTGCCAGCAACCTAAACAGATGTCACCTTTTGTGGCATCCAGAAAGCCTTAGGGTATCAAGTGAGAGTTCTCCAAGGCTATATTGCCAGAAATGCCGGAGGGGAGCCAGCAAGAACACTAAGATTAAATCCCATCACTTTAGGACTTAAATTAATTACAGAGCAAGGGAACCTGTATGAGGTAATTTATACACCTACTCAAGTTAAACCCCAGTTACATCCATTCCTTCCCCTCAGAGAAGTGTCTCTGTTATGGCTCTGTATGCAACAAGGTGAGCATATCAGCTTCTCCATCAATAGGGCAGAAATTTCCAACTCCCCTTTACCCTTGTAAAAGTCTAATGAGAATTTTAAAAATATGCTTTTTATTTCACCTGATGCATAAAACACAAACTGGAGCTCATTCCCACTCTGCCACTTATCAGCTGAGCAACCTCAGCCATATCTTCTTGTTCCTTCTTCACAAGAACTACTAATCCCCACTGCACCTAGCCCTATGCAACAAACCCCTGCTGCAGCCTGTGATCCTGCTGCACCCATTAAAGGAATAACTGGACCTATCCTATATGGTCAGAGGCTTGGCAGAGCAGTTGTGTTTGAACCATCCACAGCCTATTTGTTTCTGCAATCTTGATTAAGATCTTTTCGCAAATGAAGGAAAAAGTCAATTGCCTTTAAAAAATTAACATCAGTAAGTAATAAAAAGATCTGCAAACTGTTTATTTGCCTAGTGATGAAAGAGCACGGGTATAGCCACTGGTAGTCTTTCAGCTTAATACCTGCTTTTCAGATATCAGAGATATGATAGCTGTTCAGACCTAGTAGGGGTCCCAATGGACATTGTTTGAAGATCAAACTCTGTCATTTTCCCTCAGACCAGGTCCTGTCAACCACTGCAGGGACATGGTCACACTAACACAAGTGCCAGATTTTCTGTTTGGCTACAAGCACCAGGGAGTTGCCAAATCTCTGGCTGAGCACAGAAACCTGAGAACAGTGACCCTCAGATAAGATTGGTGCCAGCCACACTCTCTGACATGTGATGAACAAGGGGTTACTTCGGTGAAATGTCCTGATGAGGCACTGCCAGCACACCAACCTTCACTAAGGATGACATCGCCCAACCAAGATAGCAGGTCAGTGACAGACCTCATCCGAGGATGGCCTCAGTCTCCAGCACCTCTGATGGCACTTCCTGGGGCTCTGCCCCTCCACCCCAGTATCTGAGAGGTCATCAGCTGAGAAATACTCCTGGCTTGCCCAAAGAGATCCCACAGCAGACCTCCTCTGGCATAGGGAAGAGCCTACCAATGAGCTATTAAGATGTTCAGAGACCTAAAAACCATAGCTTTCCTGTGCCTCTGGAAAAGGCACTTGAAATAGCAGCTCTTAAAATAGCAGCTCTGTCCCCAGAAGTAATTCATAAATTTCTGGAGCCTGATGATACCCCAACAATAAGTAGAGAAAGGCCACATGGGAGGTCAGACTGCCGTATCATCAAAAGAGAGACTTTCACAAGCCCTCGTTGCATGTAGGGCTAGGGACAAGGGCACTGCTTTCTACAACAGCAGGAGATTCTGAACTCTGTGAGACACTTATAGGCTCTGGGGTCTCAGGGTTGCTTCAGGCTCCCGGTATCAGACTGGTTAAGTCTCCTTTACACTATCCAGAGCACACCTAATTACAGAAAAGAGATAGAAATAAGGGAGAATTAAAATAGATAGGTCTCTACTCAACCAAGTATGCTTCCCTCCCTGAGAGCAGACCATGCATTGTTTTGCTCTGCTTCCCCTCCACAATACCAGTTATAATAAGTAGTATTCAAATTTATCTGTTTCTCCTTTTCTCTAGCAGCTGCTTTACCAGCCTTAAGCAACAGCCTAAACCACAGAGTTTCTGAGGCCTAACCTCCAAACCTGCATTACAGTTTTGCTACAACCCACCCTTTCCCTAGCACATATCATCAATACCCTACATACCCACATCCCCCAGTCTTCCAGAAGTTCTACCCCCATAGTCTCATTTTATAGGAAAGTCCAACTGCTCAGCTGCCCTCTATTCCCTAGAAATCTCCCCACCTGAAAGGAGGGACAAGGCATAGCTGAGGCTCAGTGGGGGTCAGTCTACCTTTTTTCATCAGAGTAGTTTCCACCTTGTGTTACCTTCAGTACAAATTCTAAAATGAACAGGCTGAGCCTCTAACTAGGCCTGAAAGAAATTTATTAGCATATTTGACTGACCATAAGAGAATCATCCACCATCTTAACCTTGCATAAAGAACACCCAGCTCAAGGTTTTTATATACAGGTGATTTTGGAAATCCTACTAAAGACAGTGTTAAGCAGAGTTTTCAGAGGGGAGGGACTCTCTGTTTATTTTTCAGAAAGCAGAGATTTNTGGGTGTTAAATATTTCCTGAGTTTTGCCCTTAGAAACTTAGTAGTAATTGCTCAGGAATTCTAGCTTTTGTTCTGTCAAGATAGCCCAGCAAAGTGGGAGGAAAACCAGCTCCAAATTAGCATTTAGCTGATGCTACAAACAACATATTTGGGGCCACCTTCTCCCTGTTATTATAGAGCTTAGCACATTTTGAATGTGTGTGCTTTGCCACACCTCAGATGAAGCCCCAGCTGTGTCTGCTGGTGGTCCAAGCCAGAAGAGTCACTCAGCTCTCAATGAGATGTATCACATCTAGGGCACACTGGTGGTAAGGTCACAAGAGGACAGGGCACTGGACACTGCTCCCATTTGTTGTGACATCGAGGGCAGAAATCTCAGAGGACTGAGTGATTTTTGGAGGTCCTACAACCTCCCTTGAGGCACATAAGGCACTTGCTCCTTTGGTGTTTGGGAAGGTGGTGGACATGGTAGGATGCTGCTGAATTCTCCTCTACTACATCATTAATGCAGTTGTTTTGGGAAAGAAGGGGAAAGAGACCCCTAGTTTAGTGGAAATGCTGACAGAGTTCTGATATCCAGGTGCTTCCTCTGAGAGGAGAACCTTGTTACTGGGGTCAGCTTAGCAAGCAAGATGCCTTTTGATTTCTGGCAGTAGGGCAGAAATTACTGCAAACTGCCTTTGGCCAGACATTTGAGAGATTGCCACATTATTTATCTAATAAAGGAGTGAAGAAATCTGAACTGGATAAAAATAGCAAGGCTTGGATTAGAAAGTGGCTGGCAAATGAGGAACAGAGGTTCACTGTTGCTTTGGTATGCCTAGTGTTGCCAGGAGGATCCTGCACAGTGTGGACATGTGTCTATTGAGCTGGGGTGGAGGAGACACATCAGACACCAAACTGGCCTGAGGAAGCACTACCAGGTCTTTTGAATGACTGACTGATGTCTTGGTTAAGAGATGTAGTACTACACCAATGAAATAAACTCTCTGGTAGAGGCTGCACACAGATCTGCTCCTTGCAGCCCAGCAAAGCTGGAAGACATACTCCTGGAGGTGAGGTACTCTGTGGGGTCTGCTCTTCTGCCACACAAGATGGGAGGTTCACTCTCTTAATGATGGTGAAACAGTATTAATGGTCCTCACACTACTTATGCTCAAACCTCCCCATTAATTTGTGAGATTTATTTAGTCAAAAGGGAGTTTTCCTTAAGAACTGATGCTTCCAATCTCCTGAGGTTTTTCTAGTGTGTACTTAAAAATGGAAAAGGGACTGGAGGGCTGGAGGATACAGCCTCCTCAAAACTGTGTTTTTGCTCCCTCCCAGCTCAATAGACACATGTCCACGCTGTGCAGGATCCTCCTGGCAACACTAGGCATACCAAAGCAACAGTGAACCTCTGTTCCTCATTTGCCAGCCACTTTCTAATCCAATCCAGATGGATAGAGTGCTCCCATGTAACGGAGGTACCAGTTCCTTCTTTGGTGCCAGTGTAGTACTCAGCTCTCTAAGGAGTTGCTCCCCGCAGAGGAATACAAAATTGCCCTTTGGGATGCAAGACTTGGAGTTAATTTCTTTTCCCTATTCAGAAGAAAGCTTCTAGCAGGCAATGGAAATGGCACATACATTGTGTCTGAGGTGCTGCGCTGCCACTTGGAGGGCACTCACCTCCACTTTGACTGCAAAAGTTAAATCTTCAGTCATTTCAAAGATATAAAATGGTTTTACATAAGCCCAGTTTCCTCTGTCACTTCTTATCATGTGTCTGATCTGGAGTCAGTATGGCCAAAGGATTGTTCAGATAAATTGTTTCAAATATAGACTTGGATGTTTCTATTAGGATAATGAGTGAAGGCTGCCATCAAGATCAAGGTCTCCATTGTTCTGGGTGCTGTACAGTATCAGTACTATACTCTGTATCCACGCTATGAGACACCCACTGTCTCCAAAAGCTTACAGTCTAAATAGACATTTGAATGGGGAGAGAGACTGAGGCATGTGAAAGAGGAATAATTTATCCATGATCAAAGGGTGACCTGGAATTAGAAGAGCCTGTGTCCTGGGTGGGATCTGTTATCTCCTCTTAGCATAACCACCTACCAATGACTGACACCATCTGTAAACACTCATAAGAAAAAGCATCCCAGAAAAAAGACTTGTGTAATTTCTTAGGACACTCTGTTCTTCCTCTGGTTACAATCCATGGGCAGGTAAGGGCTGTTGCAGCAGCCACATGCAAGGCTTCAGATGTAGCAAAAACAGGCGGACCGTGGTTGTAAGAATGACTCCTGCCATATGCAATCATCTTTCAGCACACACAGTGGTGCTAATAAAAAAATCCCTTCACTGAGTGCACAGTGTGCATTATTAGCCAGAGTAAGAGCTGAGGCAGCATCGCCACCCTGGAGTCGGACAGGGAACTGCAGGCGCAATGTGTCTGAATTACAGATTCCCCTTCGGTCACCCAGATGGCACGAAGTCTGAATTATATTGTCATATTTCTCAAAACTGAGAGGAAAGGTTGGACTCTGTCTCCAAACAGGTACTGCAGTCTGACAACAAAATCTGGGAGTTAGTTCGTCTTTCACAGTGGCAATGGGTAAGGATAAAGCTACGTAAAGTACATTATTCAAAAAAATACCACCCTGTGATGGATAAATATGAACATTTGTATTAAAAAACTATATAAATAGCTTCTTCTAATGTGGTGGTTGGGTTTTTTTGCTGCCTTCTCTCATGACAAGGAATGCTTTGTCCTCCACAAAGTAGGGCTCATTCCTACTTTGCATATGTTAATGTGAAAGCAGGGCAAACTTTGATGTTGCTTTTCATTCTGACACCAGATACAGGTCCCCATATAAATGCCTATGTTTGGGAAGAGCTGACTTTATATAGGACCTTCTTGTACTCCTGAGACAGTGCCATCCCAGTGTACTGGGGTCTCAGCTCACAGCAACCTCTGGCCAGAAGCCAGGATGTTCTTGTATCTTCTGCTATGGGGTACCCTCCTTCTGAGCAGCCCAGCTGAGGGCTGGGCACCCTCAGCTCCCTCTTCTCACTATTAGCAGGCTATAGCCTGGTTTGTTTTCAGCTCAGATGTAGCATATGAGACACCATTTGGCTGCCTGAGTCTGGGCAAGCCATTACCTATGCCATGCCTCAGTTACCAGCCTCTAGTCAACAGCTGGCACTTCATAAGTATACTGAGAGGTTTCAGTAGCCCATGTCCTGGGATGCTGCAGTGATGGAGATGAGATAAGAATTACTTTGTAAAAGATACGAAGTAGGCTTGACTGCTGTCAGTTGTGACAAATGAACATAACAAGCCAAAAGTTTGTCACCATGTATTGACTCCCCTCAGCAGCACCTGACAGCACAAAGCCCTCTTTCCTACCTGTGATTCAACAGTGGTACTCAAAAAAAAAAAAAGCTTATTATTTCTAGCAATCCTCTTTCCTCTTTCCCTCACTCTCTGCATCTCTGGTTTTTAGGACTAAGTGAAAATCTTGATTAGGACAGAGACCATGCTCTTAACTTGTAACTGAAATATCTGGCTCATTTTAGATGGGAAAAGAAACATCTCCTTCAGAAAGTGTTGTGCTTCAATAAAGCACCTCTTTGTGGTGGCCCACATCAGTGGTGAAACCTTGTCTAGGCTGCCAGTATGAAAGCCAAGGGGCTTGATCCAAACAGGCAAACAAAAGTGATGTTTTATTATTTATGCCTCTTTCTTAGGACACTTATAAAAGGGGTCAGGGTTGTCCAACAACAACCTGTCTGTAACATTGTTCCAACAACCATCATTAAAAGTGCTTTTTGTTTAAGATTGTGACAGAAAGCCTGATAGTGGCTCTGTCAGCAATGACATTTGCAAAGGATTGGCGATAGGTTTTGTGGTGCCAGTTTATCCTGACCATCTTGGAGCTGTTTCTTCATCTTGGCTGCCTGATTCAGCCTCCAAGCTCATCATCATCACCACCATTTATTGGGACTAGCTGACTATTTTGACAAAAGAAATAGCCCTAGTCAATGCAGATGACACTGGGGAACGCTGGAGCTGGAGCCAGATCCTGCACCCTGGGTTTTATGGGGAAATGATTCAGCTTTCCTTACAGCTCACTGGGAGCCACCGCACCCCATGGGCTGATCTAATGTTCACCACTAAAATGCAGCCACTCCCAACGTGAAGAGTAGCAGCAAGTATTACATGCAAGGCCAAGAGGAGTTCCTGGCCAAGGACAGAGCAAAAAGGATCCAGTATTTTAATACACAAACACTGAACGTGTGAGATCTCTCAGGCAAACAGCCCGGACGCACACTCAGCAAGTTTTGCTCAACACAGAGGGGCCCTATATGCCTGCTCAGTGTCACTACCCCCATAATTTCTGGCAAGCCTTTTGACATTGGGTGTTCATTGGAAAGTCCGATTGCCTGGAGCCCAGCTTGCCTTTTTTATGAGAGAACAGCATGTTCCCAGCTCTGCCATTTCCAGAGGAAACAAGCCCCAAGAGTACATTAAAGACTTGGACACAAATAGCTCGCACTGTGTATTATTTTCAAGCTGGTCTCATGGTTTTACAGGTCTGACTCATTCCAGATAAATGCAGAAGGTTAGTCATGATAGTCAGCTGTAGGCAATGAGGAAGGACCTCACTGGACCTACCCCAGTGCAGTTTTCATTGGTGTTGTAGGGCAAAGAGCTGAGCCAGATTTGCTGGTCCCTGACCTTGGGGTTTGTCCAGGATCTGTTAAGGGGCACACCAGTGAGAAAGTGTGGATACATATCTGTGCATACTGCTGACATCCTTATATCCACCTTCCTGCTGAGAGCTGGGGAGCATCTGCTCATCCCTGAGCTAAGGCCAGGTGTTGGTAGGAGTCTCATTGGCCATCACCATGGCTGGCTGTGGGAAATGTGCTGCAGCACACAGGTGGTGGCTGCACCGTGGCACTGCTGACCTCCAGCTGTGGGCACAGCCACCAGCAGCTCCACACCACTGCTGTGACACCACCAGTCAGAATCATCTTTGGACTTTACCTACACTGAGGCCTCAAGATACTTGGTCTGGAGAAACAGGGAGGAGGAAAGGAGAATTTTTAAGCTTGGATCTTGTGCAGAGCCTGTTGTCTGTGCTGGATATGGCCGTGTCTAGAACAGCAGCATTTCCCTGCACCCCTGCAATCCAGGGATGCTCTTCCACAGGAGTGCTGAGCCACAGCCCAGCCGCAGGCCAGGCTGGGAGCACCATCTGCCGGCTTTGACACGGCAGGCTGGCTCGTCAGAGGGACAAATTACAGGGTAAACCAGAGGTGCACAGTCATTAGACTGCATAGCAAATCAGAGATGAAATAATCACAGGGTTGGACAAATCCCTCAGCTAAACCTCCTCCTCCTGTCCCTCACAAAAGGGACTCCAAACCAGTCAGTCTTTCTGCAGAGCCAAACTGACTTGGGTGAAGGAGATCCAGTTGGAGGTTAGCTGGAGTTATTTAGGGCTCTTGCAGAGCTTGTGAACAGTTTCAGCTAAAGAAGTTAGAAGCATGTCACTGAGCAGTCCTTTTAATGCTTCATTCTTACAGTTCAAAATGTAGATTTGTTTACAAATATTCCAAATAATAATAATATTGAAGGGAGCACTGAGAGCCTGAAAAGGAAAGAAAATGTATGTCTCTGGTGCAATAGTGGACCTGTTTAAGCAGCTCCCAAGTAGATTTTTCTTGGGTTCCTCAGGTCAAGTCACTTCCTATGATGTATGATGGATGTGTCCCATCCCACACATGTCCACTGCAGTGGACAAGGATCCACTGAGCTGTCCCTACATGAACCTTATGGAGAACCCACAAATGTGAGGATACTCTCAGTACTGGTAAAGCACAAGCAGACCTCACAGGAGGGCTGCTCTGAGTGCGTCACCCATGCAGAGAACAGAGTGGGGGAACAGTGCAAGGTTACAAAATCAAGCTTACAGCAAAGAGGTCGCACCACTGTTGGCATCTTCTGGTGTGTCAATACTGTCCTTAATGGCACAATCTCAGACTGATACAGCTAAACACAAAAATAAACACAGAGGTTTCTGGGCACATCAGCATCTTTCTTGCCTTTTCAGAGCCAAAATGCTAAAAATTCCATGTTTGCTTCCATTGCGTGTTAGTTGATCTTATGGAAGCTATTGCATTTCTCCATCCTTTGGGTTTTTTTCTGGAGCCACTTGACTGAATAAGCAGAATAGCACAGGCCATGTCCAGAACAGGACTGTGAGCAACACATAGTCCTTCTTGGGGTGCTGGGGGATGTTTTGACGGACTTCAGGCACTATTAAAGATGCATTTAGTTGGTCCAAAAGGCAAAGCTACAGTCAAAACATTTGAAATTCACTTACTGCACTGGAAGCTGGACCTTCCTGAGACTATTTCAGCCCTTTCAGGTTTGAATTCTGTGTGTTACCTAGATAAGATTAATTTCCTTTTTTTTTTATCTCATACCTTTTGCATATCTTTTAACAGAAGAAATGTCAAATTCTTTCTTGACCTTTTTAATGCCCATTTTGTTTTAACAAATCTGTTCTTTGGGCACTTTGCATTGACATCAAAAAACTTCTGAGATATCTGTGAGCCAGACTTGGAATTACTACCCCCAGTTCTTAACCTCTTTTTTCATACCCATTTGTTGCATTGGTATTGGGGTGGAAGGCAGCAGAGTGTTAAAGGCCTTATTTTTCACTTTTTCTCCAACTTTTGTGATAACTTACTCAAGTTCTTTTAGGATAGTTCAGATTTTCTCTGTACTCAGGAAATTAAACTTAGACATATTATACTAAAATTTGGTGTTTGTTTGTTTGTTTGTTTGTTTGTTTTTTAATAAACTGGAAGTAATTACTGCAGATGGTGGCAGGTTCTCTATCTGCTGTTGTCCTCAAGCCCTGCCTGCCATTCTGGGAAATGAACAAATAGTCAAACACACACCACAGTACTCAGTGCAAAGGTCAGAATAGATCTGTATTGGCCAGCAGGTCAAGTAGGGTAAGGTACCTGGTTCTGGCCATAAAATGTGTTTTACTTCTCTCTGCATCCATTTAGTAAATTTATAGAACTTTTGTCAGCAACAATAACAAAATTTGAGGAACATGATAAACAATTTTGCATCTCATTTCTTTAGATAGTGCTTCATAGAATCTTTTTAATAGCTTTTGAGAACTGTAATTAAATACTTTGAAACATGTTTGGGACAGTTTTATTTCAGACTTTGCCTCCAGCTTCTTTGGTTTGAAAAACAGGCTTGTTTCCAGGAAAGTGAATATTGCATTTAATTGGAATTAGATGTTGGCAGAGGAGGCTGATGTTTCCAAAGCTGCTGGTGCTTCTGTGAGCTTGGAGAAAGGCCTAGGTGCCTCTTGGAACAGCTAATAAACACAATTAATTGCATCTGTTTATTTCTCATCCACCTGCTATTATTTTTTTTCCTACTTTTTGTAATCTTCTTACTTAATTTTTCGTGGAGTAACAAAAACAGCTCACCCCAGTGAACCCAATGATATCTTTCCTTTCCAATTGGTCAAGAAATGTCTGAAGTGTTGCATGATTTCAAAATGCTGTTGCTGCCGGACCTGAGAAATGTGAAAACTCCAGCTCAAGAATCCTGAAACAGACAGTTGGAGACTTACAAGAAACAATGGAAAATTCTTCCCCTTTCTACCATCAGAAATAGATACCTAATGCAGGATGGTGGCATCTCCTGCAACTCACCAGTGCTGTCCCAGTGGGACTGAGCCCCTTGGCAGACCCTCAGCTCCCCTGAGGCAGCATCAGCCTCTGCAGCTGCTCTCTACACCGAGTCCAAGACAGCCTGGGATGGGGGGCACAGCTACCTCCACTACTTGAATTAGACCACCAAAACCATTAAACTGTGCTAAACATCACAGCACTGAAATTTTGTTTCAATATAATTAATAATTAAAAATAGTATTTTTAAAAAAATTATTTAAGAATAAGTAAAGGGCTAATATCCCTCACATTTCAGTTTTTTTGGTTTTTTATTCTACTAGACAAATTCTCAGCATACATAAGCTTTTTCTCAGCATTCACTACACCTTAGTTTTTAAAATGCTCAGGGCTCCAGGACCTGGGGCTTTAACGAGTGCAAATGCCATCAGTCTTGCTGTAATAGGACACAGCTGGGGGCACAGCTGGCCTTGGGATAAATTGCTGCCACCTACATTTTCTTTGCCTCTAGGTGCCCAGAAATTGTCCAGCCATCCTTGGGTGAGGGAGTGCTCTGGGCAAAGGCAGTGTTTTGCCAGCAGTGTCCTATGTGCTGTGCCTGGCCAGGCTCCCTGACTTGAGCACAGCTGGGCTCAGTGTGAGATGGCCAAAATCCATCAGAGAGCAAATCTCTGCTGGGCAGCTTTCCTTTCCTGAGAGTCTGCAACCCAGGAGGGACTTTTGCCCACCTGAAATGTCCCCAAGTAAAGCTCAACCTCCTGCCAGCCCTGCCTGATGGCTCAGCCACACAGTCTCAGTCCTCTTCAAATCCTGCCTGGGTCCAGCACTTCTGCTTGGTAGCTGTGCCCTGGATGAAATGAGTTTGACTGGTCTCAGCCCATGTTTTGGCTGATCATGTCCACAGCTCAAAATTCAATTGCATAGTGTGGAGAAGATCTTCCTACGGCTTTGGGACATGGTGATACAACTGGTCATGTTGCTTTAGGGCCAGTCAGGGAGTCTGTGGTGGGTGCTGAGACAGTAACTGGGATGTCCCATGTGGCCAGCTGCCAGAGGCTGGATGCACTTCAAGTAGATCCAGCAGCTGCTGGCCTGGGATAAGCCTTCAGTGACAGACTGCTAACCCTTCCAAACCAAAGACCCCTTCTATGGACTTTATAGGAAATGCCAAAAGCAAAAAATTTAGGGGGAATAGGAAGGTTTAGTCAGATGCCTTTCTCCTGGGGTGAGGATGGCCTGATGCAAACAGGAGGCGGGAATAAAGAGTAGGTCACCATGATGAAGGAGAAGCAGATGGATGTAAGAACTGGCCCTGATCCTCCTTAAATTTCTGGGGGAGACTGAGGCAAAGACAATGATCTCATCTCTATGACCCAAGCAAGAGATGCAGGCAGCCTGAACCCATCCCCCCACCCCAGAGCACCCAGTGCACCCCAGTTCAGCAGTGTCTCCAAGGCAGGAGGAGAAGAGGACACTTCAAAAGCAGCCCTTCCAGTTGCCTTTGCCAGGAATGGAGAGCCAGGGCAGTGCTGGTGGAGATTGAATCTAGTGACTACTTTAAGGGATTTGCTGTCTCTTTCTTTATCCCTCTTTCTCTTTTTTTTTTTTTCTTTATTTTTTTCTTTTCCCCCCCTTTTCCCTCCCTCTTATCCCTTTCGTGGTGCATTTGTCTTCGAGGAACCTGGGGTGTTCTTTTCATCAGTTCAATCTCTCTCTGGCACTTGAGTCCTGATTGGCTGAAGGACTTAGGGGAAAAAAAAATCTTTAATTAAGTAGATAATCTCTTCTTAGGAAGTTCTGCGGCTCCATTTCACCAGCCCCCTTTAGCTCTTACTTTAGGATTGGTTACCCTTTGCAGAAGGTGGGATTCAGGAGGCATCCGCCTCTTCATCATACCAGGACTGCCGGATGGAAAATAACTCCATCCCTTCCTTAAATTAGCTGTGCTTCTTTTTTTTTTCCCTTTTCTCTGGTGGTGGTAGTACCCAAGTTTGGGTTTTTTTTTAGGATCTCCTTTCTCCCTCTTTATTTGGATTTTATATTTCACATGGACCCTTATCTGGGCATCTTCTTCCTCACTCCCTTCTTCCAGTCCTGCTATGCCTGGTGAGTATCAAGAGCATCACAGTCTGTGTCACAGGCAGGTGCTCTTCCCAGACACCCTAAGGAAATTCCTCTTCATCTTCCTAAATGTCTCCTCTTTCTCACTTAGCTCAGTTCTGTCTTTAGTGGAATCAGATATTTAACCAAGTCCCTACACACCCATTGGCAGAGAGGTTAGATCTATGAAAGTCCCTCTTTTTCCCTGCACCTTGCAAAAATAACTAGGGGCCAGATTGTAAGCTGGGGTAAAATAGGGGAGAGTGGATGCTGAGACCTAGCCCCTCACTTTCAAGTGGGAAGATAACCCAATGGAAAAGCCAGAGACTTCTGTTTTTCCGGAGGCTCCCATTCAGCTTGTCTCTTGTCTTAATTAAATCAAGTGGGGCTTCTCTTACGCTCCCCAAAGAGGACAGTCTGTGATTAAGAGCTCAGAGCCCGCAGGGGTGAGTTAGATCCACAGGACTGTCACTCTGGATGAGCAGTCTGAGAGCCAAGCTCTTTGGCACACACAGGGGCAGAATTACTTGTCTGAAATTCATGTATTAGGTTTTCCTGGGGAGAAGCTTTTGCTGTGGTGATTGCTACGGCTCAGTTTCCAAACACCTGAGTCCCATCAGACCAATTCTGCAGTGCACAAATCTGTGGCTGTCTCCAGTGGACCTCTTGCTTTGTCCTGAGGGTGGTGTTATATTTATTTCCCAAAACGTTCTTTCAGCGTGAACAGAAAGAGATTATGCTTGCATCAAATCTTGTATCATTCCTTGTGGGATATATCAGTCCCATTCCCAAAGGGAAATGGTCTCTGCAGGTATTTTTCCTATGTGATTTTTACTGAGTACCCAAACTTTTTCTCAATTGCTGTGATGCCCTGGGGAATCTGCTCAGTGGGTTACAGACTTATCTCTAACGGCAAGAAAAGTCTTTTACCATTCAATTACTAAAATCCCCTGCCTTCTCCATAGCAGATCTCTAGGGTTATTACCATGGATGGAGAAATCAAAATTACAAAAAGAGAAACTAAAGAGTAAATGGGAACTCATTCGTGTTAGTCTGGAAGTGAAATTTATGTTCTTTCAGAGATTTTCTACTCCCTTCATTAAACGAATACGCAACAATTCGTATATGTCTAAATACTACAAAGCAGCAAACTCAAGATAAACCTCCCTTCTGGAACAAGGGTAATATGTATGTTCTACAGAAAGGCTAGGCAAGAGCTCATGCTGATTTTATTGTTATTTTTCTGCTCTTCCTGTGTATGTGTCTTGTTCTCCCCAATAAAAACAGGTTTAGAATACATTAAATGAAAAAAAACCCCAATATTTTTAAGAAACAGTTCAAAGGAGAGAATTTTCAGCACACAAAGTAGAGCAAATTATTGAAATCCAAGACATTTTCAGTCCAAAGTTGGATGTTTAAATTCCCTGTCTCTCAGCAGTTCTTATCTAAGAGAAAAGTTTATAGATCAAGAAAACCCCGCTTCTCTCTGCATATTGCACATAGGTAATGAGTTCCACAGAGAAAGGGAAACTGCAACCTTTATTTGAAATTATCATTTTGCAGACACGCTCCCTTAACTCTCAAGGAGAAAAAAGACAAATTTGTGTGAATCATAAAATAATTCTGCTTGAAATTTGTGCTGTTTTTCTCTATCTGATCCAACGGCTTAAAACATGTTATATTTTTTCTGTGATTTAATCACAAGAATTGGGAGTGGGAGCATGGGNTGGCCACTTCCCTTTTATGCATGTGGATTAGCTTTTACCATTTAAGGGACCATTCAACCAATGTATTATTTCTAGGTGATCAAAATGTCAGGGCTGCATTTAGGAACAAAATCCTCAAAATAAATATACAAAATAGAGAAAAATGAAGAAAAAATAAGTAAAGTTCCAAATGTTATTGAGTTGCTGCCCAGTCTCCTCTCCTGTGGGAATAATATAAAAATCTCTAATTCTGTAGTTTGATTCTAAATGTATTTTTTACACTTCAGCTGTAGGACTGCCTTTGGTTTCCAGCCTCCCTGATTTTCTAATAACCTCGGAGAGCTCATATTGAGAACAAAACTCAGATCCAAAAGGAAATTCTATCAATTTTCTCTGTTTACAATAATGACAGTGAAGATGTAAATCCAGCTATATCATTTTCTAAAGAGGAGAACCAGCAACACAGTAGCCTGAGTGGGTGGTAAGGTATCAGACAAATATTGTAATGAAAGATTAGGTAAGGCTCTCAGGGCATATTAAACTGAGGAATGTGATGCTAAACTGATGAGTGTGATGTTAAAGTTGTAACTAAGACAGAATTATCAGAGGCTTATTGGTATTTGATGTGAGTAAAATATAATGGGACAGCTGCTTGGCAGGGTTCTTTGCTTTCAGATTCAATAAAACTATGATAGAAAACTCCTGCTGAAGATATTCACTTGCTTTGAGACAATTTTCTAATACTGGATCAAATGAAAATCTCTTACCCTAGATTTATTTTTTACTGGAGACATAGAGTTCTGCTGAGGGAAGCAGCATGCCCTGGCAGGGCCCTGCACAGCCTGGGGAGGGGCAGAGGAACTCGGGGGTCTCCTCCTTCTACCTGCCCAGCTATGACCCTGCTCAACTTCAGTCCGTGTAATGCTGTCCTGGCGTTTGAAGATGGAGGGAAAGGGGTTTACACAGCTAGAAACTCCCTGAGCTTTCTCAGAGAAGAGAAATTACTTCAAGGGTCTCATTTCATGTGTATGATTCAAAAAATCACCAATGTCATAGAAATTGGGCTGGTTAACACCAGCTATGAATGCAACTACTTAGTTTAGTATTATGTTCTGCTTTCTTTTACAACGGAATGAAAATTTAGTAGAAGTACATAATTTCTTTTTAAAAATCACACTACAGAGAAAACAATGATGAGAGATTTTGGTAGTGATTCCTATTTGCAGCACAGAGATTATTCTAGAGACACTGTCACTATTGTACCACATCTGTATAAGTAGTGGCTTAATTGCTCTCTGCCCCTAATGGAGACTATATACAGAATGGAGATGCATTTTTCTTAGCTAAATTATAAGAGCAAAGGCAAAGCACACAGATTCTGTCTCCATTATTATCTTTCCTTCCCCCTCAACACAAGTAAGAAAAATTTCAGCCAGCGTCCAGCCATATGATAGTCCCATCTTCCCTTCTCCTGAACCCACCCGAAGCTGCAAGAGTTAAATGTTGGGGTGCCAAGTGCACAAAACAATTGAAACTTTGTGAATCCTTTACTTGTCTAAGTCCTACAAACCCAGCCTGCAGCAGGCCTGCCTGTTTATCTGAAAACTCAAGGAAAACGCCTTCTGTCTCTCTGACTTTATAAACTGTTTAGAATATCCTGCTGTGAAATCACTACTGTATCATTTGCTCAGCTGCAGATGGAGAATTGGCATATCCTGAACTTGGCCTTTTTGTGAACCTTGTAGTTTATCCTGGAAGGAGCAGATCCTCTGCTTCAATGCAGTCATGCCAACTGACTCCTGCTAACAGGCTGGTTTGCTGTAAACTGATGTTGTGGATTACCGTCCTCCTCCTAAAGCCGTCCTTGCAACTTCTCAGATGTTCCTAATCCAAGGGTTTGAGCCAAATCCCTTCTAAACACTGTGAATTTGGGTTTTCCTACCCACATGGGAAGCAACGTAGATGGGATATATCTCTTCTTTTGGTGACAAAAACAAGATAAGAGAGGACTTGCAATTTTCCAGCTCTTGCCTATACAGGAGCATTTTACCAGAGTTTTCTCACAGCTGCTAGCAGGGGCCCAGATTCACACTGACACCATCCTGAGTGTGGTCCCCATAGCAAAGCACTTAAGGTCAAGGCAATGGACAGAAGGGAAACCAGATGGAAAAATGACTTGTTCATGCTGCTACCCAGTTGCGTTAGGATGGGGACCCATGGAGCTTACACAGTCTGATTAGCCCCAGGTTCATGGCCCTGTGTGATTCAGGTCACCCGATGCTCTAATCACTCGGCTACAGATGCCGTCTCTCCAAGTCCCAGGAAATATTTAATTAGCTGTACAATGCAGAAGCAGCTTCCAAAGGAAAATTCCTCTGCGAAACAACCATCGACTTCGTGCTAAAGTACCATGGGGGCTGGAGCACAGCCGGGTCTGAATCCCAAGCCTGGAACAAAGGGAAAAAATCTCCTGTTCTCACAACCCACTCCTGTTTTGACCCAGGGGAATCTTTCCCAAAGCAAGCTTCATGAATATAAACACATTTTCACCAAAAAACCCACAAAAACCAAACCAAAACAAAAGAAAGCTAGACTTGCCAGAATGAAATGTTGCAAACTCATTCTCCTAACTCTAAACTGTAACAGCAAAGATCAGGTTTCTTGTGATTTTGACCAAGCTAAAGTAATAAGACCTTCTTTTGTGGTGTACTTTGGAAAGGAGCTCTGTGGGTGCAGTTCTAGTGGAGGTGAAGTGGGCTTGCTAACTGCACAAGTGGTTTTCCAGGGCAGGACAGCATCCTCTCTTCAACTTCTCACGTGTCTGATGTCTGGGCACCAGTCCTGCCACTCTGCCTGTCCCTTTGTCTGTGGCAGGGCTGCATTTGACCCTCAGCTTTGGACAGCATTGCCTGCTTCTGCCTCTGCTTGAGCCCACCCTGGGATGCCCCACAGTGTCTGTGCTGGATTTGTAGCACAAAAAGACAGTATCTTTGTCTCCCTTATGAGGGAATACTTGTGGCTCATTTGAAGCAGAACATAATCTCGAGAAAAAGCTGAAGAACCAAGTTTCTATCACTGCATGCTCTGTCATTTTCCCAGTCACTCACTCACTGCAAAATCTCAATCCACTCATTCCACCTCTCTTGCCCCAGTGTCCTCTCTGGGTGATAACAGCAGTCACCCATTTCTCTGAAGTGCTGGGTTCCAGCAGGGAAAATGCTCCACAGACTCAGCAGAAATAGTGATGAGTGTTATTTTACAAACCTGGAGAGAGTGGAATTAGGCATTTTTAGGAAACTCTCTCTTTTCTTACTTCATTTCTGACTTGGGATATTTCAAGTTGGCTCTTGGGCTTTTTCAAAGAGCCAGTCCTTTCTGCCATGACACAGCTAAGCAGGATTCACCCAGCCATTCTCCAAATTCTGCAGGTGGTCACTGCACCATATGGAGTCCCAATACTGACTGACGATTTGCACAGAAACAGTCTTTCTTACCAGAGAAAGACTCAGACCAGACAGCATCAGTTCTGCAAGGCCATAGGGACAGTGTTGGAGACAAGCCACACTGCCTGACCCTTGGAGGTGATCCCTCCACACCTTCAGTGGGAACAGCAGAAAGCTTAGTTTTGTCTAGGACCTCCTGCCCACCCCAAACCCCAGGGTCCCCTGCACAGAGTCCAGGAGGATGGGAAGGACATGTATATCTGTGCTCAGCCACCACCATAACCTGACCAAGAGGAGAGAGTGGGCATGGCAGGCATGGCATCAAGGAAAACAAGGGATTGTGATGTGGAGAGGTGCATCTGGACACATATTTGCAAAGGAGCAGTGGTGTGATGCCCTACTTCCCTCAGCATGGTCCCACTCCTGGGGCTGGGGGAATGCTACCCTGAGTTTAGTCAAGTGAGGTAAAAAGCAAGGCATGGGGAACCAGAAAGCTCAATATGGGTGGATTGATACAAAGGGTAGCTGAGCAGAGGAAAGCAAAAGGAGGAAGCAGTGAAGGAGCTGCTGCCCAGTACAGCCTGACTGAGGGGAGCAGGTTGGGGGGAAGGGGACGGCACTGTCCTGTCCCTTAGGGAGCAGCAAAGGGACATGGGGGACAGACCAGAGGTGCCTGCAGCCAGGAGACAGGCAGACTGTGGGGGAGTGAGAGGAGAGCCCTGGGATGCCTGGCATTCCCCAGGCCCCTCCACCATCACCCCCTCCCTGCTGACACTGTCTCTATCTTCCAGGTCAGTGAATAATTTCCTGATGACGGGCCCCAAGGTAAGAGAAATCCCTTTGATCTCTGTCCCTGATTCCACTAAACCCAGGGAGGGAAGGAGAGAGAGAGAGAGGGGCTCCTCCTTCCCACTCCTCTCCAACCAGCCTTGGCCAGAGCTCCCCTCACCCCCAGGTTTCCAGCAATAAGGCAGAAAAAGGCCAGAAACTTGAGAGCTCCTTGGGCTGCATGAGCCCTGGGCAATGCTGACCTGAGGTTCTTTTAAGCTGGTTGGGGCCAGATTCTGGAGATTTGTCTATTGACACCAGCCAAGGCTCCCACCTGACATCTATTGCTTCCTGAGGATCAGGTTGGCATCAGGGCCCACACTGATCCAGCTGGAAAGTATTTTCTCTAGGCCCTGTAAAACATACTTCCTCAAGGAGCACAACTAGAATTGCCAGGACTTTGCTCCATATTTTTGAACCCTCACATCCTCATGCTCCTCTTTCAGAGGCTTTTTTTCTTAGCCAGGACCAGTTGTAAAATTTACCCAGATTTTGTTCTGGCTATTCCCCAGGAACACCTCCAGGCCCATCTAGCTCCCAATGCACTGATAGAGCAACCTTGCCCCAAAGCACTAGCTCTCCCCCATGGGCTGTGTTGAAGAAGAAGGCAGGTTGAGGCATCTGCTGGCCTGGAGCTCCCTGATCTGAGAAGAAAGCTCTGTTTCCTCTCATGGTGGAGAGATAAGGGGTTCTCCATGGCAGAGGCTGGCTGGCACATTTCCTAATGTGGCTAACAACCAAGAGCTCAGCTTTCTCCCACAGGAGGCTCAGGCTCTGACCCAGCTCAGCAGGAAATGGGTTTGCTGCTGGTGGTGGTGAGCTTCCCGGGGAAGCCAAGCCTCTGAGCTCTGTGCGTCTTGTCTTTGTAAGATGGCACACAGGTTACTTACAGTTGAAAATGTGCACTGTCCCCATGCTGACCCCCAGCTCTGCTCCTAGGCCTATCTCATCTACTCCAGCAGTGTGGCGGCTGGGGCGCAGAGCGGCATTGAGGAGTGCAAGTTCCAGTTTGCCTGGGACCGCTGGAACTGCCCCGAGAGGGCACTGCAGCTCTCCAGCCACGGTGGGCTGCGCAGTGGTAAGGAAAGTATTGGATACCACTACTGGGACCCCCTTGCTACAGGTTAGAGCCCGTGGCCCCCTCCTCTCTTCCCAAGTGCCTCCTTTTCTTCTCCATTCCCACCTGGCAAGTGCCTCTCCCAGGAATCCCCCAGAGGGATCTCCCCAGGAGACCCTTTCACTCATCAGCTCCCAGATACAGTGGGATCTAGCACCAAGGCCTCCTTGCAGTGCCAGCCTTACCCATGGATCTGCTGAACCCCAACTGGCACGGGACCAACCCTCACACAACTGCCTCCCCACAAGGATGCACCCCCCTGACCTGCACAAGGCCTCCTGGACACCATGCCTAGATGGTGTCCCAGGGTATCCCAGAGAGACTGAGAACCAGCACAGGCTGGCTGGGTGGCAAGCAGAGGGATAAGGCTAAAGGGAGCAGGAAAGTTAATCAGTGGCTGTGCTCTGGCCAAGAGGCAGGACAAAAGTCTTCCTCCATCTTCCAGATGTCAGAATCACCCTAGGCAGAAATCCAGCATCCCTGTTCTGGGCCACTATAGGGCATGGGGCTGTGGTCCTTGTCACTGTATCCTATTCCATACCTATTTTCAGGTTCCAGGAAATATTTCAGTGGATATCTGGCCCTCTAGACCTATGTCTGATGCTGGGCTGGGCTCATAGCTGCTCTGTAAAAACAGGACCTGGGTGTGGAGGAGAGCCTTAGGCCTCTGGTAGGACTGGCAGTGGACATCAGACCAGAGCCCCAGGCAGAGGTGGACAAAGGTTTCAAAGCGGGGCCTTGAGGAAACAATTGCAGCACAAGGCCCACTCTGAGACCAGAGGCAGGTGGCGGAACCATTCCTGTCAAGGTTATCTGCTCAGATCCACACTTTGCTGGTATTAAAGGAAAGCCAAAGGCTCAGTGAAGCCAGCTGATGAGTCCCAGACTGATCCTGGTGGGTAGGTATGGTCACTACTCAGAGTCCTTTCAGCAGAAGATACAGCTCGAGGGGACTGTGGGGAAGGAGCTCTTTGATACTTGAAGAGCACACCCTCGGGGGGGTGTGTTAGTGAGAAGTAGGAGATGTTGGTAGTCTGTGCTATATCACCACTGTTGAGCTCCCACAAGGACAGCCAGGTGCTATCTCCTCCACACCCTTTCAAATGACATGAGTCAGTCTGGATCATATTTAGGAACTTCTATCTTCATGCAGTTCAAGCCCAAACTAAGCTAATCTGACATGCAGGGCCTCTTCTCCACCGCACAAAGTCTTCCCCACTGCAGATGTCCTGTGCAGACTCCTGCATGGTAGGAACAATTTCTAACACTGCCCTTGCCATGAAATCTTTTGCACATCTGCTCTCTTTGTATTCCTCCTTGACAGCAAACCGAGAAACAGCCTTTGTCCATGCCATCAGCTCTGCGGGTGTCATGTACACGCTGACCCGGAACTGCAGCCTGGGGGATTTTGACAACTGTGGCTGTGACGACTCCCGCAATGGACAGCTGGGTAAGGAGGGATGAGCTGCTGCCCCTCACTCATCCCAGGTGGCAGGAGAGGCTCTTCTCTCCTCCACTGAGGCCTGCAGAAACACCTCCCCATCCTGGTTCCCACACCCGGGAATAATGCTCAGAGAAAAGCTTTCCCTGGTTCAAACCAAAGCAGCTCTGTGGAAGGTAATGGAGCCACCTCCAGTTTACACCAGCCAAGCTCTTGATGCTTTCCATTACTTTCTAAATGAGCAGGAAAGTAGAAGGGGTTGCAGTTTCCCTGGTTCAAATACAGAACTCTAAGCTGCTGGAGAGAATGACTATATCATAGGGGCAGAGGAGTGGATCTATTGCCATGCACCTAAATGATCTTGGTATAGCAGCACAGATCTTGCTATAGCAGCACAGGTCAGGGACCTCAGGGTTGCCAGGGTCTGCACAACCAGGTTGGCCCCACAGCAGAATGACCATAAGAAAAAGCAGGGTGGCATTCATAAACCTCTCCAGCACTTGTCAGCATGGCAGGCACATAAGAGCACAACCAGGAGAATCACTGTGGCAGCACACAGCCATCACACTCTCCACATGATAGTGATATCCAGGCCCTCAGCCACCAAGCACCCCTGGTGGGGAAAACTCCAGGCTCCACCACTCCAGCTCTCTCCTCAGCTTTCACAGAAAACACTGACATTTATGGGTTTTGTTTTGAATAGAAAGAGCTCAAATTTCAAATGATCAAAATCTTATAAAAGCCATGCCCTGCCCAGCCACACTAGGCAGTCAGTATGTGTCACTTTATGACAAGCTCCTCTGGAGTGTCCAGTATTTAGTAATTTACTTTACTGGCTGATAGTTTTGAAAACAGCCACTACTGCATAGGTGTCCAAAGTTTGGGAATGCCTGTCTCTAGCAGAGCAAGACTTTTGGGCAACAACGCATCAAATTCTATCTTCTCTGGAAAACCAAGTTAGTCATGCTATATTTCCTTTCCACCAAATATATCTGTTTTTAATAAAAAACTTTCCATTGTGGACTTAAAACCTTGTAAGGCACAGGATACTTTTGGGCTTGACCAAAACAGCATGATTCAATTCAGCCACTGGACTGAATCCAAGCTGGTGAAAGGTTTTCTTACTTCCTTCAGTCCCAGTTCTTGATTTGGACTACATCATCCACTGCAATTACCCACCTCCCATGAAACACTCCTGTCTTTCCCTGGGAGAGGGGATCACGATGCCCTGGGGAAGTCCAGGCAAGGGCCAGGCCTTTCCAGAGAGGCACGAGGCCATTAAACCACAACTCCCAAGATGTACCAATGTGGCACGTCAGGGTCAGAATGTTCCAGATTTCAAGTCTCCATTAATAATTTGGCATCTTTCTCTAGGAGGAAAAAAACCACATGATGTTTTTCCAGTCCCACTCAGCTCCCACTCAGTTAGGAAAAGTACCTTCCACATATTTTTGTGTAATTTCACAGTTCTTTGCTGACTCCCTTGTTTCTTGATGGTAACTAGAAAATCAGACCCTTCTAAGATGCCAAACATCATCTCAGAATCCTGGGTGTGCCAAAACTAGGGCCTCCTTGATGCACATGTGCCAGGTTTGGGCTGTTCTAGGCAGAGGGGAATCTGTTGCCTGTGACCAGGATCCAGCCTCCATCAGTTTGTTAATCCAAGTTAGCAAGATGCTGTCCCTGCAAGTCACACTGAACCAGCTGAAACTAGGGTTTCAGAGGTGATTAGAGACCCAAAGGCTTATCTGCATGTCTGCTAATGCATGATAACTGACAGCTTCTAAATCCTGCTCTATAGAAAGCCTGGAAAGCCCAGCATTTGTTGTACAGGACATACCCCTTTGCTGCCTGCCTGAGCCACTTACTATCCAGGCCTCAGGAGAAATGTCATGAATTCAATGGGAGGGAATCTGGGAGTACTGTGTGGTGAAAGGCTGGATTTGCCCCACAGCCTCCATTCCCTCCCATCACTTCTGAAACCTCTTCTGGTTCTTTGACAGCACACATCTCATCTCCTTTCTTAGGGGGACAAGGCTGGCTGTGGGGAGGCTGCAGCGATAACGTGGGCTTTGGGGAAGCTATTTCCAAGCAGTTTGTGGATGCCCTGGAGACTGGACAAGATGCCAGAGCTGCTATGAACCTGCATAACAACGAGGCAGGTAGAAAGGTGAGCGCCTCTCTCCCTCCAGAGCTGACAGTGCATACCAAATTAGCTCTGAGTATTCACTGTGGAGAGTCACAATTTTATGTGGCTAAAAACACATGTCCAGAAGAAACAGCTTCTTGGGGCAG
Source organism: Peucedramus taeniatus (assembly GCA_013400575.1). Lineage (NCBI taxonomy): Eukaryota > Metazoa > Chordata > Aves > Passeriformes > Fringillidae > Peucedramus > Peucedramus taeniatus. Next base: position 623,983 of record WBNO01007129.1, on the reverse strand, counting down.
CAGTACAATGGTGTCTGCTGTAAGGTAGCAAAGCTTCTGTGTTACAGTGCTAATGACTTTCTGCAGTCCTCTTTCTCCCAGTTCAAGGAGAGGAGCACTGTGGAAAAGTAAATCTGTGAGCTTCGTGACTACTGTGCAGGGAGAATTGATGCCAAACTCCTCCATAGGCCTGGAGCCATGTTTCTGCATGCATTGCAGCACAGAAACGGCTCCTCCGGAGTTTTTTTCTTGAACCCCTCTCTCTGCTCACCCTGTAGGCAGTGAAAGGGACCATGAAACGGACATGCAAATGCCATGGTGTGTCGGGGAGCTGCACCACCCAGACCTGCTGGCTGCAGTTGCCTGAGTTTCGGGAGGTGGGCACTTACCTCAAGGAAAGGTACCACAAAGCCCTGAAGGTGGATTTGCTGCAGGGAGCAGGGAACAGCGCTGCCAGCCGGGGTGCCATTGCTGAAACCTTCAGTTCCATCTCCAAGAAGGAACTGGTCCATTTGGAAGACTCTCCTGACTACTGCCTGGAGAACAAGACACTGGGGCTGCTGGGCACGGAGGGCAGGGAGTGCCTGAAGAGGGGCAAGGCGCTCAGCAAGTGGGAGAAGCGGAGCTGCCGGCGGCTGTGCGGGGACTGTGGGCTGGCAGTGGAGGAGAGGCGAGCCGAGATGGTGTCCAGCTGCAACTGCAAGTTCCACTGGTGCTGTGCCGTGCGCTGCGAGCAGTGCCGCAAACGGGTCACCAAGTACTTCTGTGTCCGCAAGGAGAAGCGGGAACGGAGCGGAGGTGGCGGAGCCAGCCGCAAGCTCAAGAGAAAGCTCTAACTTGCTTCTGCTCCTCCACAGTCCTGTCTGCCCCTCTCCTCTCCTGCCCTTCCCATCAGCTCCTGGCACCATTTCTGTTTGGCATAGTTTTGTCTCATTCCCACTGCTGCCTCACTGGGGCTTGGGCAAGGCAAAAGAGCCTTGTATGAGTGCTCAGGCCTTGCCCACACAGGGCATTGGTGCAGTGGGTAACGTCTTCTGGGGAGACCTTCAGGTGTTGACAAAACAAAGCGAGACTCGACTCGGTCCTTCAACTCAGTGTCACTCTATCCAGTGACTATGGCATTATCTCTGAAAACATAGGAGGTCTTGGTGGTTCCTGTGGTTTTGAGCTTGTCTGTTCCCCAAACAAGCCCCTGCTCTGGGCTTTTGAGTACGTGAGATAAAAAGTACAAGGAAACTGAGATGGCACCAACAATTGAGCAACTCAGATCAGTAATCTGTAAATGAGAAGGGTCTTTTAAAAAATAGAGGTACTAAAACAGTTATTGCCTCAGGCCTACACTATGAGGAAATACGAAAGACATGCAACTCCCTTCTCAGCAAGCCAGCCTCCAGGGACCCCACAGCTTTGCTTCCCACCCTTTGACAGCTTTGCTAAGCTCTCCAGTGCTTTACTTTGCATTTGAAATGGCAGCAGTTAGATCGAAACTGCTGCTTGACCCGCCCATTACACAGCTGTCCAAAATAGGGGTCCTACCACTTGGTTTTTACATGCTTTCTCTGTGTCTTCTAAGTCTTCAGGTCTGGTCTCCCTTTTTAGGCCAGCATTCCTATCACAGCCCCTGACTGATGCCATAAAGATGCCCTCACACTTCTCCACTACCTCCTTCCTCCCAAATCTCTCCCAGAGAGAAGCTGCCAAGCTGAGCCTACTCCCCATGTCCTGGTGTACTTGCCAAGCACTCTTACCCTGCCAGCTAACTAACTAAATACTTCTTCCTAGTCTTGAGAAAATAATGTCAGTTACTATTTAATGGTGGTGTAAATAGGAAAGTGAAGCACTTTGAAGTTTAATTTATTGCACAGTTACTGTGATGTATACATAACAGTTTTTCCTCTACCACTTATTGTATATATTTTATAGGCTAAGCAAGCAGCAGGAAGATTTGGTTGATGCATCTCTGTTCCCTTGCCGAGGCTAGGGGAGGGAGGTAAGAAGCTGTCAGCTGCAGGACTTGGGGAAGCTCACTGCACCATCACAGCAATCTTCCCCTGTGCTGCGATAATATAATCTACTTTGCTGTTTGAAGTGTCCTTTAACCAGACAAGAAGCCAGCAGAGCTGTTACTGGCCATTAGACCCATCTTGTAGCCAATATTTGTAAACCAATAGCCAATGCAATAAATCAGTAGCCAAGTGCTTGCAAAATGCTGTTGTGTCTAAGTGGCTGTGTGTTCTTCCCATTTTGTGTGTGTATGTATAAATTTAAGAGTCTGGAGATTAAAACACTCTGCTTACCCATGTGAGCCCAGGAAGACCTAACCAGTTCCAGCCAGCACAACCTCAGCCCCTACCATGAGGGGAAAGGATGTGCTCTCTCCTGAGCTTGCTTGAGGATGCATCCAACTGCAATGCAACTGCCAGGAGGAAATGGGGTGGGAGGGGGGCAGGCAGGGCCCAGTTGCCCACTACATAGCTGTTATATTAAAGACACTCAGCAGCCTGTATTGGTCTCGTCATTATCAATTAGTCCCTTGATTCTAGGACTACCTCACAGGGAGCAGGAATTTGGACCTAGGGTCTCATCAGAGCAAGAGCATTCCTGTCAAGCAAGAATCTGGCCTTTCAAAAATTGCAAGAAACCTTGGCCCATTCTCAGGGAAAACTGAAACACTTCCACTTCACACACAAACCACCACTGTGTGCACAGAAGTTCTTGCTAGCACACTGACCATGCCGAAGGTCTCTTGCAGCCCCAGCAGCAGTTCCCTCATGTCCCTGTGGTTGGCCAGGAAAGGAAAGAGGAAGCAAGAGCCTCTCGACCACCAGGGAAAGCTCCAGCACGGGCCTCCCTTTTCCTTCTGGCTCTCCCCGTTCCACAGTCAGCTGGAAAAGCCGTAGAAGCCGTTTTCCTATTGCTCCCACTCGTACTCCATCCCTCCTCTGCTGACACTGCTGCCCGCCAAGGCCGTGGCACAGCCCCGGCTGGCGCGGTGGCGACGGTGGCTCAGGGGACGTGTGGGGCACCTCAGTGAGAGCCCCACCGCCACACGCTGCTTCCGCCGGGGAAACGGCGGCGCCGCAGCTGCAGAATGTGCTGACCTCAGCAGCGGGTCCCCCCTCCCGGCGCACCGAGCCCACAGCGGTAAAGGCCCTGCTGCCATTGTGGGCAGGATTGGATGCTTCCATGTATTCATTTCGGTTTAATGAAGGCGCATTCCTCAGAGGAGAAATATTTACATTCAGCTTCCCAGGTGGTCACCTTCGCCCAGATGACACACAAACAGGCAGCCCCCCGCTCCCTTTTCCAATCCAAGCCTCTTTAGAGGGCTCGGGAGGAGGGGAGACAGCGGAGGGGGGGCTGCTGGGGGAGCAGAATAGAGAAGGGAACAAAATGCTAATAAATCAGCCAGCCAGCCCTTTTCCCCTCCCCTCAGTGGAGTCAATGGAAAGTGTCATTTCACATGCTAATCCCCCTCCGATCTCTTTACAACACCTTTTCCGAAAAGTGTTTGGGAAAAGTCCTTGTGGCCCGTTTACAGCTCCCTGCCGCTTCAGATTCCTTCTTGTCTAAGGCCGCGGCCCCGGTGTGGGTCTCTCCCTCCAGCAGGGCTCCTTACAAAAAACATCTCAACAAAGACTTTGGAGTTCATCAGCCTCCCACTGAAATTCACAGCTGCTGAACAAACTAATCCCCTCTCTTGGCCTTTCTTCCTTTCAATGGGTTCTTGGCTTCAAAGACACTTTGGGAAAGGACTTTGTGGGGACTCACACTGCTCCCTCAATAGAAGTTAGTGCAAGCATTATCTTCAGAGCAAGTGGCTTTACAAACAAATACTGCCTAACAATCTCTGCCCCTCCAGCTCCCCCAAACACACACAAGCCTAGCCTGCAGACATGATGTTATCTGCCACAGGATTAGAGCTCTGTTCTCTGTGCCCAGGGATCCTTTCCTGCTGCCCCCTTCCCCCCCAAATTCTTTGTCAACCCAAAGGCCTTCTCACCCAACTGAAAATGCCTTCTCTGGTGCCCGGGTGCTGTGAAGCCATGTGCCCACATGGGAGGGGGCAGTGCTCACTGCCCCTAGACTGAGATATTGCCAGCCAGAAGAGATGGTGCTATAAATGGAGGAGCATTTTCCAGTGGGATTTAAAGGGTAATATACCACACCAGGGCTGCGGAGACAGGGCCTCTGCCACAAGCCACTCCAAGACTTTCAAGTGAGTCACCTCACTTCCCCCTTCTGCTTGCTTTCAAAGCAAAGAGCTTCAGGGATGGTGCTTATAGGGTAAACATAAAGCAAAACACAGCAACAGAGGGGTAGGTGGGAAGGACTCACATCAAAGGCAGGATAAACAACCAGTCTCTGCACAAGTACCAGGTAGCAGTAGCTATGTGTGCTGGAGGGAACTATTGTCATATGTGTCTGAGAAGTATGTGGAAAATCTGTGCTTATTTCTCAGCAGTAGAAGTGGCCTAAGTTAAAGAGAGCAAAGGGCTGGATGGCAAAGGGTACCGTAACTGAATGCAAAAAGGCAGAATCTAAGAAATGCCAGGCTTGTTAAGTGATCTCAGAAAGCTGGTACTTCCCTTATACACTCATTAAGCACATGTATGCCACCTGGGCTACCTGTGTTATAACCCCATTCTGATGCTACACCAGTGTTACCTTTGAAAATCAGCTTTGCTTGTCCCTGCTGGGGGACAGCTGTTAGGCCTGTTTGCTAACTGCTCCAGGCCAAAAACTCTTCAAGACTCCTTCACACTGGGTGTTTACCTCTGCCAGCAGAACTACAAAAGGCTTGTTTTCCTTGAATGCATGTGATGTGTCCCTAACACCCAAAACTCTCAGAAACCCTGGGCCCTTCCCAGCAACAGCCCTTCAAATTTTCACCATTCAAACAATCTTTTCAAGCCTTTGCTTCCTCCCAAGTCCTCCAACCTTGAGCCGTGTAATACAGTCCTTCATATTTCAGAGTTTCATGTGTGCTGACTGGCAGGTTTGTACATACATACTAGCTAGCTGACAGAAAAAAAAATACATCAGAATGTAATTTCTTCTTTTGTAAGAAAGAAGATTGATTCCCCCACCTTTATCTCAGTACTGTGTTTCAATTCAGCCCTTCTTACCTCCTAAAAAGATTAAATTAAATCAGCCAACAGATTCCTAAGTTATTAACTAATGATAAGAACTGACAATTCAAGGGTATAAATTTCCATGCAAGTCCAATCCTTATCCTAGTTCAAGCTGCATGGCTTTAGTGGCGTAACATTTATTTCTAATGTGAGACCATGTCATCAAGGGCTCTCTGTTTACTTACTGACATACTTCCAACTCTTGATGTCAAGTGCAAAATCTCCAACACTGCTGAGATTCCCCAATAGAACCCGAGTCTGGGGGCCTTCTTGTGTCTGATGCAGATGAACAGTCACAACTGATGCAGGTGATCTGGAGAGGATCAGTGCTCTGACCCTGCAGCTTTAGGGAGTGCATAAGACCTGAGGTCTCACCACACCAGGATGGATGCCCACCCACAGCAGCAGAGCCCAAAATCTGGTTTGCCCTACACGGTTCTCAACTGCCCCCTCTGTGTGTGGCCATGCAGACTGAGCAGGTCCCATGCAGCCAGAGGTAACAAGCCTATGAAAAAAAGCATCACAAAACACAGCTTTTATTTCACTGTTCTGTAATTTCTCAGTGCATCAAACCGCAGCAATAGAAACAACACAGCAGCAACAAGGAGGCACTTTGACCTGGAAAGGAGTGAATAAGACATGTCCTCTTCCTCCCTTCTCTGATTCTTCTCCCTCCTAAGTCTCATGGTAGACTAGGTTGATTTGTGTATGTCACTGAACCACAGGCCCACGATAGCATTATCACTCAAGCAGCAAGCAGAGCAAGTAGGGGCTGGCTGCATCCAAATCTTGGGAATAAGCCTCGCTCTCAGCTATGGATCAATAATTATGCTGCCTGGTTAGTAAGAAGGATGTTGAGAGAGCAGGCAAGGAGGGAGGAAGAGAGGGAAGTAAACACACACCAAGATGTGCCCTAAAATCCCATCTACCTTCCCAGACTTCTTCCTCAGAACAGATATGCTTCATTCATCTACTTCCAGAGGAATTGCCACAGCGATGACAAGTCTCAGCACAATCCGTATCTTCAAGTCCTGACAAGATCATCTCTTGCAGCATATTCCTACCACCATAGTGCCAAGGGGCCTTTGAGAACCACCTTTGCATGTATATGTAACTGTAGGTAGTATGAATGCACCATACCTGTAGCAATGAGCTGTCTCTCCCTGCTCAAGTCTGGGCTGGTCAGGATAGCTCAAGGGAAATTTTTATGGGACTTAAACAATCCCTGCTGCTCTTAAAGTCCCTAGGCCATCTGAAAAACCTGAAGTAGGAAGCCTTCAGATAATACCAGTAGGTAAAAGTCCAGCTGTGCTGAAGTAAAAGAAGTGAAAAAGGCCAGGAGCCAGAAAGGGCAGCTTTTAGCCCCAAGACAGGATGTGACTGGCTCTGGGGAGAAGGGCATAGAGCACAACCTGCCAACATTCCTGAATGGGAGAGTCCCAGGAACTGGAAAGGAAAATCATCCCTGGATCTGAAACATTATGGGCTTGAGCTTGCAGATGATGGGGGAAAAGATATAAAGGAAGATGGATAGAGGGTAAACAGGAGACTTGAATTTAAAAACAAGAGAGCTGGGTGAAGAAGAGAACCAATGCTGTCCCAGAGTAGACTAGTAGTTAGCCCCAGCTGTAGCAGAGTGGTGAAAGGGGGAGTCAAGGATGAGAATGAAGAAAAAGAAGGAGCCAGGAGAGATCCTTGCTGCAGCCCAGCAGAGTGAGGACACACCAGCCTAGGTTCCCAAGGCAGCCCAGCTACCACTCAGGAAGTTTACTCTGCAGCAGGAAATAGAGCTTGAAGCTCTTCTTGTGGTGGTGCTGCAGGTACCAGCCCTGTTTGTTTCCTGAAAAATAAAAAGTGATGTCAGCTTAGAAGGGAAAGATTTTCCCCTTTGTGCTGGGGATATAGGGAAGAAGAAGGACCTCTGTGCAACGTGGACAGCCTGAAATTGAGATCCCTGGGCTGAAAAGTGGCCTCAGACTAGTAAGAAAGAAGAGAGAAAGAACAGTCTCCAGGAGCTGCAGGCACCAGTGGGCTGTCTGGAAAGTGGATGGGGCCAGTCATGCTGGCTTAGCACAGTTCCAGGCACTGGCACAGACCTATTTCTCCAGAGTCAGAAGGAGAGTCCACAACCTGCAGCACATCAACAGGTGAGGCTGTCCACCAGCTCCTGGTGTGCACTGTTCCAGCTGCTCCACACTTTACACATTCAGCTTGCCTGCTATGGTCATGAGGACTTTCAGGATGGGCATGAAACCAGACACCTCACTGAAACTGCTACTGCTCACAACCTGGGTGTGAACCAGGAGACCCTGTGGGTAGTTCTTAGCCTCAATGCATCGGGCAATTTCGTGGAGACCCATGAGGATGGCTGGAGAGAGCTGTGGAGAGGAAGAAGAAATGAGTCAGCATGTTCAACAGGTCTCTCTCCCTCCACAGCCCTCCTTACTGCTCTCCACTTCATCTTCACCAAACAGCACCTATACAATCCTTCCTGCACTGGCAGGAAGGATAGCTGCTTCTCCCCTTGCTTTCCCAGACTACAACTGCCAGCTGGCATCAGCAACTGGCATCAGCAACTTCAGAGTTTTCTAAGCTAGTTACACTGTGTTTACACTTAACCACTCCCAACTGCCCCTTCCCATCCAGGATCTATGTGCCAGTATACTTCTCAAAGTGTAAAAGCACCTTTCAGATACCTCCTCAACTTTTCCTTACACTATGTCTGGGCCGAAGTTAAGAAAGAAGATACAAGGCAGGCTGGATTAATGGTCATTACAAGGTTTGGCACTCTCCTTGTCTTCCAAGAGAATATGTGCCTGTTATGCTGGTACAGACACCAAGACCCACAACCCAGTGCCAAGGTGTGCTCAGGGACCCAGCAGGACCACAAGGAATGGTGGCATCTACTTACGGCCTGCTCGCGCAGCTTCTCATACAAACACTCCAGCCGCTGCAGCGCGTCCTCCAGCTTCCTTCGCGTTTTCTGAAGCAAAAGAGGTATTGCTTGTCTGCCAGAGCTTCAAAGCCACCTCTCCAGAGCCGAAGTGCTCTCCCTCAGTCCCTCCCTTCCTCTGTCTTTCCACAGCAAATTACCCTTCAGCTGCATCTCAGCCTCTTGACAGCCAGGGTCTGTGATACAAGCCAGCCACACCCCCAGTCTGCACATGTACATAAATGCACATTCTCTCCCCAACACAGAAAGACAGATTGCCCCTTTTCCCATCTCCCAGCCTAGGCATTCCTCCCTTCTGCCAGTACTTGCAGACCACAGGATAGACTGATGACTTCCGAAGTGTGAGAAACATCCACTGGTTGACCCATGGGGTGTTCAGACAGCCTCACCCTGACTGACCCAAGAAAGAGCTTCTTCCTGGTTTCCTTAGGGAAAAGAAGGAATATCCTTCCCACTCTATGTAACCACCAAGTAAAGTGTGTGAAGTGAGTACTGAAGCTCTGATGAGACTGACCTCATTAACCCTATCTTGAATAATCCACACACAGGTAACTTATTCCATGAACACAAATGCCTGGCTCTGGGCACTGCTGGAATAGGCCTGGAAGCCACAGGAGTTCAGGTGCCTTGCACTCCTGTACAGAGCCAGCTATTCAACCACCACATGAGTTAAGTGCTTAAGCCCAAACCAACAGGCCTTTCTGTCCATAGAGGGAACCTTTAGATTATGCTGCAGAAATTGCTATGCTGCACTCTCAGAAAGCACAGAGCAAACACACTGAAGATGCTGCTCTAATTGCCTGACTCTGGCATAGCAGTCTGGGCTCAGTGCTCATCCTAACACCTATCAAGCAGCGGTATTCTTGAAGATGTCTTAGTGGCCTCAAGCCCTGGGAAGACTTAGCAACCTAACACAATGTGCAAACACTGCTTTTCTGCTTCCAGACAGTCTGGCCTGACACATTCACCCAATGTGACATGTGCCAATAGTCTTTCAGGAAGCAGGGTGGAGAAATTACATTAACTTGGGACACAAAGATTGTTTGGCTTTCTCTTCCACCTGGGCTATCTCAGCCTTTCCATCTAAGCTCTTAGACAGCTGGTAATACCAGCTCTGCAGGAACTATCTGCAGATCAAGCCAGTGAAATTGAATTAGCTGAGTAAATTCTTCTACTTTCCTTAAAAGAAGGAGCCAGGAGGACAGAATCATTGCTCCAAGAAGGCAATGAGAAGCAGGGGATAAAAGTTAGAGAATGCATCTCAGTTCCCAAAGATGAACAACCTGCAGCCTAAAGGAAGGAGGCAAATGGAGATTAACTTGGTTATAGGGACAAGACTTTTCCTTTTTTACCCAACCAAAAGAAGGAAGCACCAGTCAAACACCTATAAGGGAAAGAAAGTCCAAGATCAGAGAAGGGAGGACTTACTGGATCAGTGGCAACAGCTGAGCAGCGTTGCACCAGCCCTTCAAATGTAGCCTTCAAAGCCTGGTGCTCAGGGGGCAGCTCCTTCTTCTCAATTCTTTCCCCAGGTAGCTGGTGATACTGACAGAAAAAAAAATGCAGCTGAATGAATGCAACAGGAGCATGAAAGGCTGGAGCAGGTGGATTCCCCTCTTCAAACTAGAGAACAGAAAGAATTTCACCCCTTCACAAACTCAGAGAATATCTGGAAGCACAGTGTTAGATTATCTTGCTGTCATACAGCTCTAGACCACTGTGGATTCTCAACTCCCAGCAGGCTGTTGTATGGGTCTCCCTCACTCTCTCCCACCCATACCCAGGTGTCATTTTTCCAACCTGACAACTCCTCAAATGCTCAGCAGAGATGCCTTGCATGGGCTAGGGAGCAGCAAAAGCCCTCTGCAGCTGCCAAGTAGTAAGAACCTCAAAAGCTGAGTTGTTTTTCTACTTGACAAGATACTGGTGGCTGGGGAATGCCCCACTTTCCCTGGTACCTGTAGGCTGCCTTCCTTGGGTGCTCCTGGGGGAGACTGGCCAGATTCTTGCAACCTGGATAGTTGAGGATGGATCCCTTGGGGTTCAGCAGGCATACCCATTACTGGAGCTGTGATAGGGGCCAGAGGAGTAAATTTCTCAGGCAACTGTCAGCAAAGAAGGAAAAAAAAAAAGAATCAAGAAAACCAAGTCCAAGGAAGAAGTGTTGGTTGCTTCTCCACAGAAAAATTCAACATCCTTTCTAACTTGAAGAGTCTCCAGTTCTCAAGATGATGAAAGAACACATCCCTGTTCTTTCAGCCCCCTGACTCAGAGAATAGGGCCCTTCCTCTTCCATCCTAGATGAACAGTCAAAGCGACAGCAAGAAAACCCCTCTGGAATTGTTCAATCAAACAGATCCGTTACCCCTGAGAGCACTGGTCCTCAGAAAGCCGCTTGGTCTCTGCAACGGCACGAGTCCTGAATGTAGAGATTAGCAGCAGTAAAGTGTCCAACTGAGCAAGTACTGGGGAAAATCCCACGACATGGGGGGAGATTCCTCTTGCAAACACTTCATCATGCCCCTGCTAAGCCAGAGAGTCATGACAGATTCTCTCCAACAGGGCTAGATCAAAAGGAGATGGCTTTAACAAGAGGCTAATCCTGTTGTAGTGAGCACAGCCTGAAGCAGGTTCCCAGCTATGCTGCCAGAAAAAAGGGCGAGAAGTCTGTTCCAAGCTAAAGAAGAGGAGTGGGGGGTGGGAAGGATGCCAAAGAAGCTTCTCATCACACCTGCCAGCAGGCACCAGTAATAGAAATGGGGTACTGTTCCATTTGTTGCAGAAGAGCTCAGCTCACAGGCCCTCCAGTGCAATCGTGACAAGGCAGAGAGCTGCAGGATCAACACGGCAGGCAGCTAACAGCTACACCTGTCTCAACTTCTCTCAGCACAAGTGCCTTATCATTTGGTATCAGCATCTGAGGAAAATCACTGTTGGTCTCACTGTTCTGAGGGAAAATGCTGCCCCTAGCTGTCAGGTGTGAAGAGAATGTGACCTCTTCAGCCACTATCAAAAAAATTGTGTAGGCAAGGGAATAAGATTAAATCTGTATTTTTAACAATAAATTATTGTAGGCAGCCTGGGAAGTACTGACAGAGGATGCAACATTAGAGCTGATAACCATATTACAAAACAGCCACCCTGCAAAACAGCATGTGACTTTGGATGGCAAAGAGTCAAGATTACTTAGACTCCAGTCCTAGCCATGCATGTAGTGCAGACATAAACAGAACAACAGGGATAGAGACCTGTGGAGTTTGACAGGGAGTATTTATAGGAGTGTATCTGTTACATGGAACTCCCTAGCTAAAAGAACCAACACATATTGTAGCTGAAAACTTACCTTTTTCTTTTGAAGGCCTCCTCTTCCAGTAGAGGGATCACTCCAAGATTCCTGAGCTGCCAGGACAGAGGACAAGATGCAAACCTCAGACTGTGAGAAGCTGGCTGCAGCAACAATTCATGCACGGTTTAGAACTTTCTTCAGGAGAAAGCCCTTTGGTTCCAATTCCCTTGTCATTGCACCTTTAGACTGTTTCAGCTGAGGAATTTCAAACCCAGCTCACAGGCCCACGAGATGCTCTTGCTTCCTTTCCCTTTCTGCATTTCATTCTTAGTATCCTAGTGTGTGCACAGCCTTAATGAGGTGATGTCTGATCAGACTGAACTGGCACATAACCACTCCCACACGGGAAACTTTTTTTTGAACTACCTGAAACTTTCTGGATTCCATATAAGCTGCAGAAGTCACCCTCAGAGTCAGGCTTGAACCTTGGTGGGGATCTGCATAAGGGTGCAGTTCACATTTCAGGAAGTTCTTGAGGTTCCCCAGAGAATCTGGCACTGTGGTAGCACAGCAAGAGCTATGCTACACGTGAGAGGGCTTCTCACCAGTACTCACAGGAATGCTCATGGTGGCAGTCCAAAGCAATACAGGCTGTTCTGATAAAGGCAGAAAGATTTAGGGGTGGGTTCCTTCCAAAATCATGTTCAGAAGCAAAGCTTAGCAAAATTTGCTGACTGCCAAATAGAAGGGAATAGATTTAACCAGTAAGTGCTTTGGGAGCAGAGAGGTGTCTCAGCAGATGCTTCTATGGAACTCTAACCTCAGTCCAAGTAATTTAAAATCCATCAGACAACATGACATCAAAAGACTTGCATCCACTCTTCATTCTGCAAAGGTCAAATTGCAACTACCTTGTCTGCTGCTGTCCTGTAAAGGTACCTGCATCCTTAGACAAAACCCCAGTATTAATAACCTCAAACCCATGAGACAGGAATAATCTGTGAGAAAACAGAGGAATTCTAAGGGGACAATATTAGAATTGCTGGAGCTCAGAGCCACACTTAATGAGCTACTGATCCTGAACTGAGCTTTAAAAATCACAGAGGAAAGATGCAAAAGGTGCTTCATTACTTTAATTACCTTTATTATTAAAATTCTGGCAGCCTCTTTTTGCCCTCCCTTTTCCCATGATTTCAAGACTCACTCTCTGATGAGTTTGGATCAGAAGTTTAATTAAGTTGGCACCTATTTCTAGCTTGGGGATTCTGTGCCCTAGAACTCTGCTGGCCCCCACAGAGTCTGTGGCCCAGCAGTCCTTGGCACTATTCCAATCCAGTGGCACTCTGTATCCTCACTGGAAACAGCTATTTAAATTATACCCTTTAAGCCAGGCACTTAATCATCAGACATGAGAGACAACAGACCCTGGTGCGTTTTGCCGGGGTGAAATGTCATCTTCCCTATGCTACTTGTGTAATAGGATTTCTCACCATCCCTGAAAGGAGTGCCTCATGGCAGCAGTCTCCAGCAATGCCTGTCCTAGGAAAAACAAGACCATAAGAGGCTGGAATCAGGGATTATCCTGGACGGAAAGGAGATGAGCCAACATGTTGCTGTCCTTCTCCCTGTCCCTGAGACTCTCAGGAACTTGGGATTTCTGCAAGTGGAGGTGTCAGTTCATTGTGTCGGTAATAATGCTCATGAGCTGTAGATACTATGTTTAGGAATTTCCAAAGCAAGCAATTTTGGCCGGTCAGATTGAGTGATTTTACAGTCCCTTTTCAGAGTAAGAAAAACACAAATCAAAATCAGAACAATAATGGCAGGCAAGAAAGCACTCTCAAGGAAACCAGTTTGCACTGTTGAACCAAGCATGCCATACATTGCCATTAAAACTGGGGGCAAATGCTGCCAAAGAGAAGGGAATTTCTCAGTAGTGAATTCCTGAAGGGCATCTTCAGCCTAAAGAAGTGCTTGAAATCCTTGCCATGGAAACATCTTCCCCTAACAGGGAGAAACTGAGGTATTTTGTTTCTCTGTTGAAGGGACAACTCCCTCTCTGGAGTCCCACTCCCCACAGCCAGACTGCCTTGGGATGTAAGTGCCTGTAAGTACTTGTATTTCCTAAATAAAGCTGTGAGATTTGTGCCTGGCAGATGGTCCTGTCAAAGAGCAGCAATCAGAACAGTGACAGACCACAAAGACATTGAGCATTATCCCATTGACAGTGTAGATTAGAATACGACTACCTTCCAACACCAATGAATCCCAAGGAGAGAAATAAGTACAAAGTATCAGTCAGAAAACCCCTTGGGTCCAAATTTTCCCCCACAGTCAAACTAAGATTCAAAGCCAAACCTCACCCTTTAACTAAAGCCAAAAGGCATTTCCAGTTCCCCTTGGAAGAGAGCCCCCAAATTCTGCTTGGGAAGCTCTACTCCATCACTGCTACTGCTGGGACTCCACCTCTTCCAAACCACAGGAGGAAAGCACAAGCAAAACCATGCACAAGGCTGGGAGAGTAACAGGGAGAGACGAATTACAACCACTGGCCTGTTCCTCACCTATAGAACCAAGACAGGAAAACTGTCTGCTTCCCTGTCCTGCTGGGCCAGCAACTGCCTGAAAAGACAGAGACTGAAAATGGTCTAATACCTCCAGAACTGGAGGGAAATAGAAAAGGAAGAAGCAGGAGACCCTATTTTCTGTACCCAAACTCATGAGTAATAGCATAGTACTTTTATTTCCCTTCCAATATCCCCAGCTGTCACTTACTAGTCCTCAGGACAGGTATGTTCCCTACCCCACCTGTTCAGCTACCCAGGCATGCAAGGGAACAACAAACAGCAGTGAGCATGCACGCATGCACACACATCAAAACATGCATTTCACTGGAAGCAGCAACAGTGCCTGCCCCACAGGTCTGGAGGTTTCTCTGGGTACTACCTGCATGATCCGTGTGGGGATCTAGCCAAGGGAAAAAACCTGAAAATCAAGGCAGGGTGGAAAAGGCATAATCACCAACAGCTTTAATTCAGTGGGTAATTTCACTGGACTACTGTGCCAAAAGGCTTTTCACGAAGGAATTTGTCCAGCTGTAGCTTAGAACCTTTGGTGTGTAGTCCCCACAGACTTCACACAGTGAGATTTGCTATCCTTGGATAAACACAGGTCAGCAAAGGATTTCAGGTGAAGGCAAACATCATAGCCTCAGTTCCTTCACTCTCAGCATACGTGTGGCTTGGAGAAGCATCTGCTCAAAAATATATGGATTGTCAGCCTTGTTGTTAGGGATCTCCACAGCCTGGCTAAGCCTGTCCCTTGAGATAGCAAACAGAGAATTAATAAACACCAGATATTCTGGGAAATAGAAGGAATGCCCATCCATGGGGAACTAGGTCCAACAACACACTTTCTATTCATCATGCTAGCAAGGGCTTCACAGGATAGACTGGATTCAAACTATAGACCCACAGGGGTCTAAAACACTGCACAGAGAAATCGAGAAGTGATTCCCAGACAAGCCCTTTATGACACTAGGAAGAAAATGGTAGCACTAGAACACAGCAGACACAGGAATTTAATCCTGAAGCTAAATAAGGGGTATCTCATGGACAGGGAAGCTCTCCCACCATTTCAAATACACTTCTCATATAAGTTGCATAAGCAAGGGTGAGATGAGCAAACCTTCCATCAGGCGTTCCATGGGAACCACCATCCTTTCCATCACAGCAGATGCCTTTGGAGTAGATGACTATTCAGGGTGCACTGAGGACCTGAAGAGACATCATCCTGCAACCATAACCTGGGAGACACAACAACTGAGTGGGCTGAAAGAAACTGTCACCATTGTTGTGTTTCACCACCACAGCAAGACTCAGCACTCTCTGCCTGTAAGGTTTAGCTCAACACCACATCCAGCCTTTACAGAGACAGAGCAGACCTCAGAAGATCCATGTCCATTATGTACTGCAAACCCCACCTGGGCTTGTCCTGGACACACAAGTCACACAAGCAGTACTTACCTGTGGGAGGAGGAGGAATGGATGCTGGCAGTGGTTTAGTAGATGGAGCTCCAGGACCTCCCTGAGGATAACCCATGTTCATTGGGCAGTTGAAAGGTGCTGAAGAGAAGTCTAGAGGAGACTGGCTTGCCACAGGGAGAGGACAGGCTGCAGGAAGCTGAGATGATGGGACTGAGGCTGGAGTGAAGAGGGCAGGTCTGGGTGGTGGAACACCAGGAGATGTCATGGGCATCAACTGTCCTGGCAGAGAGGGCTGGCTGGAGAAAGGAGCAGGACCAACAGGTCTGATTCCCACTGGTCCAAATGGCTGAGACTGTGACACAGCTACAGACAACAAAGAGAGTGTATCAGCATCACTTGTTTCATGTGCCAACTACTCATGACACTATCCTTCTTGGTAGTAAGCCTTCCCTTCTTCAAGCCATATCCTTTAATATCCATGTCCCCCCTAGCCCAGGCTACACGAGTCAAACTGCCACCAAGCCAGCTCTGGCTTTTTTACCCCTATATATGCTTAGTATCAGCACACAGGCAGCAACAGTTACTACAACTAGATGCATCAGAAACATTGAGAAGCCTCTTAGACAGCTGACTTGTTCTTTGTCAGTACAATAGGCTTGTGAGGAAAAAAATAGAGCAGCCACCCACATTGAAGGCTTTAGTTTCAGAAAACCTAGAAATGGACACAACTATCAGACAGTGCTTACCTGGCCCTGAGACAGTTGCTGGATTCAAGCCCAAGTTGTACTGTGGATATGGGTGCCCTCTGGAATAGACACTTGTTTGTGGACCTGTGCTGGCCTGGAGAGGGGCAATGTGGTGAGGTGTCACAGACATCGATGGTACTGGCTGAGGTGTGAAGAGGGAAGGCACTGACGGCTGAGATGGTGCTGAAGGGGCAAACGATGGCGGATAGTTGGGCTGCAATTAAAAAACAACTTGCAAATGGTTGACAGAGTCATATGCATACACAATACTAGCAGATGCAATTTCTATCCCCTTCACTTCTCAGGCAACAGAAGGTGCTGCTGCTGTTGGTGCCCTGGATGCACTCGATCAAAGGCCTTTCCCACCACTAACTTGCTCAACAAGATGAGCACCACACTCTTCAGAGTATTCTCCAGCTCTCAAAAGGATTAGTCCTCAGGAGCAAGTTCCCATATAACGACTTCCTGGAAGCACAACCAGGAGGAAATAATGAAGGAACAATAATGGAATAAAAGAGGTTGGAAGCACAACTTTGCGAAGAATCTTCTTGTGAAAGAACTGAGATAAAGCCATGAAGCCATTCTACACTAATTTTACTAAGATATCAGGGTAATATGAGCATAGGAAAATGACCACAGCCCCTTTCAGCCTAAGATTTGAGATCTCAGTGGATCACTACACTTGTAACATTCTCCTCCAGGGACTGCATGTAGGACAGGGCTTTGTGAAAAGATGTCATACAGCTTACTTTTGGATTGTCACTGAGCTTGCATTTGCTCCAGTGAAGGACATCACTGAGGAGTTCCTCAGTGTCTGCTGTTTATGTCATCTCACATTACTTCATATGCCTTCCACAACCCAGTAACCTTCCTCCCTCTTCCCATGCCACAAACACTTGAGTTTAGGGCCTACCTTCTCTGGATGTCTGGGACCTGCTTTGTGGGCTGCTCCTTCAAGGATGGAACCACCCTTGGCTGCTGTGGGTTTAATGACCCCTACGTTGACACGAGTGTAGGGAAAAGGGGGTGGCTGCTGATCACCCACATTCTCTCCTTGAGCATAAAAGAGCCGGTCTCGGAGCTGTTCAATCAGGAGCTGAAACAAACTATGCTTTAGAAGAAGCACTTTGAGAGCCCCAGATGGAAAATGCTGGGGAGGCATTTAAAGTAGACCCTGACCTAAAGCACTGGGAATCAAACTGCAAAACTAACAATGTCCCCAACAGCCATCAGGAAAACAACCTCAACAAATGGTAAATGACAATCCAGGACATCACCTGCCATACAATCAGGCAGATGAAGTCTCACTGATCCTTCCCCCAGTCTTTATAGTATTCCCTCCCCACATTTAGGCACTAGATGGATTTATTTCAAACTCCTCATTCCCTTCCTCTACCAGCTAGTTTCAAGAAGAGAGGCAGCTTCCCTGGCAAAGGGCTTCCCAATGTTGTTCTCCATCAACCATTTTACAGTTCTATAACTATAACTCTTTCCTTTTCCTTGAATCAAAGGCATTACAAAGAAAATGCAAATGAAGACAAAACACATATCCTGGAATACCTTCCCCCCTCCCCCTCTATTCTCAAGTTAGCATAACTAAGGTGAAACTTTAAGTCCTGATGCATGACAAAAGCCCAGCTCTCTCTCATACAATTTCGCCCCCACATTACTCTTTCCCACAACAGCTTGCTGCTCACTCACCTCTTTAGAGCTGCTGGGTAGGTAATTCATTGCAGCTGCCAAGCATCCTTGTGATGCCAGGAGACTGGCATACTGGGTGATTCGTTCTGCCAAGACAGGGCCTGGTGCTGGTCCTGCTGTGCCTCGGAGCAGCTCAATGGACCTGCTCAGCACCATCACCTTCTCTATAAGATCCTGAATAATCCAGCAGGAAGGAAGAAATAAGACTACTCAGTATCAGATTAGTTTTACTGGTCCATCTCATGCTGAGACAATACCAGATGGCTCTCCCCACTTTCAGCTGGCATCAGGGCCAATGTGAACAGAAGTAACTCCTCTCTGCACCAAATACTGTCACTGATGACCATTTCCTCAGATGCACTTGGAGACAAGCAGGAACCAGGAAGCAAACCCTGACATTGCTACTTTAATAGTAAGGTAAAAAAAGAAAATCAGAAGCCACAAGATTGTTCCAATCAACTGTCATCATTTTACTAGGAAGCTACTATTGTTACAGGCGATCAACTTGGAAGAGGAAGGGCTAAAACCATACCAAGAGAAATTCACTAAAAAAAAACTACTCCTGCTGGCAAAAGGACCAGAAGGGTTTTAGTTACTCTAAACTCCTTCAACTCCTAGAAATGAAAGCAGTGTTTACAGCTGTAGAACGATACATGCTGATATCTGGCAACCGGGAAGAGGCCAGTTTCAGAAACAACCAGGAGTGCTGAAGATGCCTTTTTGTTGCTTTTACTCAGTAGTGGGATTAAAAAAACAGGGAAATCTGTAGCAGAGGGCATTATCTGCAGATATCCAAGTGGAAGACGTGTCTAGCTCATTCTAGCAAGTGACAGACACAACAGGGCTTAGTGACTTAGCCAGGGCTGGTTTAGGTGTAACAGATTACTGAGATTAACTCAAGTGGTCAGAGCATGGTGCTGGTAATACCAAGATTGTGGGCTCAATCTCCATATGGGTCATTCACTTGAGTTGGACTCGATCTTTGTGGGTCCCTTTCAACTCAGATTATTCTGTGATTCTGTGAAATAATCAATAGGAATGAAGAGAGGTAGGTAACAACGTTGACTTAAAAGTCCTGATTTATCTGCAAGGTATGACTTCCCATATGTGATCATTCTACTTGCAGTGGGAATATCATGATCCAGACTTAATTTTATTTTGCTATGGCTGTTCTGAAGGTACAGCCAGATAACTGCAGCATTAAGTTATACATGACAAGCACAGCAGCAAATGTATCCCAGGCTACTACTACTATCCCAGTAAAAAAAAAAAAGATATAGCTCAAACTTCCCTGACCAAAAGGAAGCTCAGAGATGACATCAGTATGTAAGAGAGGCAAGTAGGCTGTAACTCCTGTCCATGGCTGGATTTACGTGCAATGTAAATACACAAACCAACTGACTCAGAGTGCAAGCCTCCTCTTGAAGTAGGCCCATAATCCAGGCTAGAAGGAGATACCTGGGTGACCAGAAACAGGTCTCCACTGTCTGCTGGAAACCAGATACCCTGATGGGGAAATGCAAACAGTTCAGGCCTACCAGACTGGCCTAAAGAGGAGTCAAACCAACATCATAGCTCCTGTACCTGTAGGGCGAGCGGTGATGAAGTCTCATGGTTTTTTACCCAGCATTCCACCAGCCTCTCCACATTGCCTGATGAGATATAGCAGAGGCAGGCATCATTGGACAGGGCTGCATCTCCCTCTGACTCCAGGCGAGCACCCAGCATGTCTAGAGAGGAAGAGATGTAGCCAACATTTAACACACTCTCCTTGGAAGAGCTCATTAACCCCAGTGCTTTGAATCTGCACCTAGTTAGAATCATAGAATCATTCAGAACAGGAAAGAACATTAAGATTGAGTCTAACTATAAACCTAGCACTGCCAAGTCCCACTAAACCAAGATTTTAAGTGCCACATATACTTGTTTTTTAAATAACTCCAGGGATGGTGACTCCACCACTTCCCTGGGCAGCCTGTTCCAGTGCTTGACAACCCATTGAGTGTAGGTGGTTTTCCTAATGCCCAATTTAAACTTCCCCTGGTGCAACTTGAGGCTGTTTCTTCTTCTCCTATCACTTGCTATTTTGGAGAAGTACAGCCTCCTTTTGTGTAGTTGCAGAGAGCAGTAAGGTCACTCCAAACCTCCTTTTCTCCATGCTAAACAACCCCAGTTCCCTCAGCTGCTCCTCATAAGACTTGGGATCCAGACCCTTCACCAGCTCCATTGCATAACTGTTGGATAACAGAGAAATGGGAAGGAAACCCAAAGCCAACCTAGTTGAAAAAAAATACTTTTCTACATCTGCCAATTTTTATATGTCTGCCCAAACACAAAGAAATGACAGATGAATTCAGTGAAAAAAATCCAACACTTATTTTTTAATTTCCAAAAGAGGTGTGGGAATCTCCAATGTGACAATAGTAGGGTGCTGAAACCTGTTTTAGGTGGAATGAAGCCCACTGGACCTTTTACTGTAAACTAAATACCTTTCTCTATGGAATACAAATCACCCTCTTCATGTCTCAGCCTAGGGACAGCATCTGTGCTGGTTTTTTCCATGCTACTTTAAGAGGTCACAGGAAATATCCCCATACACAACTTTACACCATGATTCTCAGCTACAGTGTGCACCTATCATTCTCCAAACTCAACAGTCCACACTTATTTAAGTTCCAGGTAGCTGTAATGAGTAAGAAGTGTTTCCTTTTCTCAAGTCTACCCACTTTTTTCTGTACATAGTCCAGAGGTAACCCCCTGCAAGGGAAATTGTATCAAAACATAGTACACTGCATACCACAGAGCTGAGTATAGTCTTCATGCTTCGAGTATGTTAACAAGATGGCCAGTGCCTCCTTCCAGCTCTGTAGATCACACGTGCAAACAATATCTTGCCAGTTCTGCTGCACAATGGAGGAAAGCAGCTGTAAGGGAAGCAGAAGGCCTGTCAGTCACTGAAGAAAAAGATAAGCTGACAGTCTAAGCAACAGCTCACTTTCAAACATGCTTTCCACCATGCAGAGACTACCTCACTGTACATTAAGGTCCAACAATCTCAGCATCCCTATGGTAACAGTAATTGGAACCTGATGCCTATAAGGAAAGTAAAAAAGCCCAACAAAGCACTTAAAAGAATATGGAAACAGCCACACTAGACAAGACTAAAGATCAAACATGTATCTTGTTTCAGAGCAGCTGGTATCAATGACTGGGAGCACAGTGTTAAGATATTCCAACCTCTGTTACACTTCCCCATTTGTAAATTAATAAGCTAGGAACTTCCTAGTTGAGCTGTAAATTGGGATTATGCACCACAGGTTACACAGGTTACAAGCATGAGAAGCTGAGACAGAAACCATTAAAACAAAAAGAATAGAGAACACAGACATACTATGTAGACAATATAATATTGTCATAAAACTACCAAGACATTCGAGTAAATGCAATAGAAGATGCGCAGATTCTGCTGACACACTACTTCTTCCACGGTTAAAAAAGCATTTCCACATATACTCAGAGAAACATTTGGCAAGACAGTGCACACCTTCCCTTGCTCGGTGTGTACGCAAAACCATCACTTACCACGGAGAGATTTGTTTTCTGCTTGGCAAAGTAGCGCTTCTGGGTTTCCTTGAGGAGGTTATCCCCACCAGCTATAGCTAAGATGATGGCATCAGCAAAGCGCTCTGCTCGCATGCACAGCTCCACTGCACCCTCAAAATTCCCCAACAAAAGGGCTTGGCTGATGAGTCCATCTGTATCTACAGAGGTGAAAAGCAGAGGCAAATAAAAGAGTCATCACTCAGATACATTGATGATGCTTGTTTTAAAGAGCAGGCAGTAAAAAGCAGTAACAGCTAAATGTCCAGCTAAAAGAAAATTTGGAAACTCAAAAAAACCCCACTGAATTGACTCTAAGTCTTCCATCATCTAGAAGATGATGGATGATGATTCTTCTATATTTTGAATGGGTCTCTCATCTGGGAGAAGTATTTCTATGCTCAATGGGATATGCTGCACAACACTTAAAGGGGTCATATGTTTTAAAAGTATCCACCTGGTGGAGTGAACTAGATTCTTCCTGGTCTCTTGGAATTTTCTGGTTTTCCCTCCTCTCCGCTTTTCCTAAGAGGGCAGCAACACTCTTTATGTAACATACCTTCTGTGACAGGAATCTCCAATGTGCTCATATTCTGTGGGATGAGGTTATCAAAAAAGGCTGAAGAGGAAGAAACAGCAGCTACATCATCGCTGGAATTCATCAAAAGCTGTGCAAAAAGTGCAAGAGCTTATTTAATTCACTGCACACATATATTCTACCCAAAACAGTTAAGTGGATTACAGGATGGGATGGGGCTGCTCTCCATTTGGTTGTGCATGCTCATATAAATCTAATTTCAATCTGGAAACTCCTGTCACTGCGCAATCAATCTGCACAGTTTCACAAGGGAAGTAGCAAGAGCAGTGCTGCAATTGACAAAGCTTAGGAGATTGATGGTGCAAGACATGCAATGCCAACAGCACCGCTGGGCAGCATTTGTCAACTCAACTGTCAGCCCTTGAGCAACCTGAACTATTTTGGATGGAACAGAAACAAAACCAACAAGCAAAAATCTGTAAATAACAGGTTGGATCACAGCCATGCGTGGTGCTTTACTGAAATGCAGGACACAATTGCTACTCCTGGAATATCTCAGCCAGTGTTTGAGGCTTGTGAAGATGATTAGTAATCAGAGGATATTTTTTAGATACCTCAGAGGAGAAAAATTTACAGTGAACCAGGCCTTGGAAGGCATCTGAAGATGGACATCCCAAAATTATGTGAAAATATATTTCAGAGGATAGAGGTGAAGAAGAAAGAAATACCACAGCAGAAGCTTCACAGAGGAAATCCAGAACAGTAGCCTCAAGTTAAGATGGGGTGAGGCTAACTCTACCACTGAAGAAATCAACACAGGTGAAGTAAACCTTTTTGTAGGAATAACAGCCAGGAGTCATTCATTGTTCACTGGTTAGTTTTAAAGCCAGAAGGGAAAGTTATTATCATTGAGTCTGACCCTGTGAAGGTCTGATAGGCCTGTGAACTGCCCTCTGCAATGCCAGCATTGAGCCCAACAAGTTGTGGTTGGAATTAGACCTTCCAGTTCATTCTGCCCTCCTCTGCACTCCCAAGCTGGGAAGCTGTACAGGACATACCTGATCTGGTGCAGTGTTTGTATCACCTGCCTCAGGAAGGGGCTGTTTATCTGGGATCCCGTTACTCAAACATGAGGCAATCTAGAAAAACAACAGACACACACAGAGTGAAGCAAAGTAAGCACCTGGACAGCAAAACTACCAAGAGACTGGCAACTCCCAGACACAATTCCCCCAACTCTTTCACCTGTTTGAAAGCTTCCCCCTCACCCTGTTCCTGGCTGGCTGCCTATCAGTGACTATTTATCCTTTTCAGAGCATTATCCATCAGTACTACGCCAGACTGTCTCCACCTGTCACCTTCTTCCTGGCTGAAGAATCCCCTGAGAGCATGCAGAGAGCTGAATGCTAAAAGAAGCTGAATGCTAAAAGAAGCTCTCACAACTGCACTGTTGTTGAACACTTCCCAGTGTACCAACAACTGGAAGTAAGATAACTGGACTTAAGACCCCTTTGGCTTGATTCAGTACAGCTACAGTTACACCCTGACAAGTGTTTGCATTTGCTTTTTAGTGGCTCCCAGCTGAAATTTCACACACTTTGGTCATTTGTGTGCTATAAGATCACTTGCTTGTTTCCAGTAGGACCCTTCAACTCTCCTGTAGCAGCTTTATTCCTGAAAAGGTTCCTATCTATTGGAAATACCCCTTACCTTTTTTTGCAGATCCTCTTTACTGTAGCCCAGCAGCTTGAGAAGTTTAGTCCTGGACTCCTGCTCCAAATTCACCTGAGTCCCAATGGATATTAAAAAGACAAAAAATATGTAAAATCATAGACATCTACACACTGACAATAGTTAGGTGCTTCTGGCAGCAGCAAAGTTCAGAGCTCAGTTTATAGATAAAGAATTCAACTGTGAAAAATCCACCTAATAACTACTGTGTAAAGATGCATGGAATTTAAGTTATAATCATGATAAAAGGGCAAAACTCAACTTTGCCACAGTTACAACTGAGGTACTGAGTTGTACACAGTTACAACTGTGTATCAAGACCATGACTGTATACATACCTAGTGTACTTGGTCATTAATTCCCTGGATAGTCTAGGAATTGCCAAGCTAATCTCTTCATAGAGAAAATTGACTGATTTGAAACTGGATGAAACTGAGACAAGGTGGTTGCTTGAACTGCTAGCTGGCTTCACAAGAATTAGTTAACTGTTACAGAAGCTCCCTGGATGAGGATTTCAGACACTCCCAAAAATTCCCACAGGCTGCACACAGTCTAATTGATAGGCACTATTTATATGCTTTAATGCATGATTAACATTCTGCAATGAGAAACTGTCTGTCTCAGTTTAGTCCCAAGCTGTTCTTCTACACAAATGATCAAACTGTACATGTATAAGATACTTGCAAACAGTCCATTTCAGAAACTGTTTCTGCAAAAGCAGGAATGGTGCTGCAGGACACTTTTGTACAGAAGCCTAGTTTGTAGTTTAAGACAATCAATTTTAATATATCCTTTATATGCTGGAATGGTCTCTCAGGACCACACACCAGATGCATTATAAAAAGTGACAAAAAATGACAGTTTGATGTGTCTCATTTAATGCAACCAAAGACATTGTTGCAATGGAGACCACTTCACCACCTAGGTTAACAGCTGGCCATCCTATTCAAGATTCTCCAAGCAACTATAATACTATGGCAAATATCCTAATATTTTTGCCCTCCACACAGTCTGCTACAAGTGTCAGTAAACCACTGCCAAGACTAAGCCCTGCTTCTTCAGAAGGACGACCCCTTCTTATTACCAAACTCTCATGCTACCAAATTGTCCATGAAGGCTTGTCAGTCCTAATGCCACCACAGCTCTCTCCTTTGTTCTGGGGTACCTCATTGTCCATTTGGACTTCACCTTGAAAAATAATAATGTACAGCTCCACAGGTAGCAGGCAGATATAGCTTGGCAGTGTGTTGAATGAAAAGATCCTATTTCAGGAAGCCCAAACAAGTCCACTGAAAAGACCATTCCTAATGAAAACCAAGACAATCTCCAAGACCTCAACTTTTTTTAGAAGTGCAATGAGTATATTCATTCAGTTCCATTTTATATTTTAAAGAACAGGAATATAAAGGACTAGAGAGGACCATATTCCACCCCAGGAACATAGAAGAACTGACCTCTGTATTTCACCACACCATCCTACCTTCAAGAAGTTCCAAAGGTTCTCATCAAATGGCAGCTTGGCTGTCTGGATCTTGCCCTGGCAGTAATCAAGGAGGTTCCCTGACTGCAAGGCCATCTGCAGTTCTTTGGAGCGGAGCAGGAATTCAGTTTCAGTAGTGACTTGACTGATGAATACCTGGTGTGGACAAGTCTGCTGCATTTGCTGTCCAGGAGCTTTGGTAAGACCAAAGGTAATCAGTTTTCCTCCAAACTGAGAATGACAGAGGGAGACACAGAAAGCACTCTTATAAACAAAGGTAAAAGCTACTCAGTTTTTCATTTAGCAAGGCAGACTCAATCTCCAGCAGTGATCACAAAGAACCCAAGAGTTTAGAGTGCATGGATGGTATGAGCACTGAGGGAGCTCTCATTACGAGCCCTTCAGCTGAACTGAACACTGATAAACTTGACACTTGTGCATATCCGATCAGGCCTAGCCAACTGCAAGTTCCAGAGAGGCACAGAGGAAAAAGTACCATTGAACAGAACTGTAAGTTCTTTTGTTACATGGAGAGGCAGACTGCAATGATAAAAACTATCAGGTGAAGAGCAGGCACTAGACAGACAAAGAAGAAGTCAAGCAACAGGCTAAAAGAACAATTCAGCTGTTCAATTTAGGAGCAAAGATGTGAGGAAAATTAAATGCCTGGATAGGAAAGAGACAGGGGAGAATGGGAATGCATGCCAGCCTGCAAGGACAGCTTTTACAAGTTTTTCTTAGAGATGTTGATAATTTCTACTTATAAACTCCCATTCTCTGCTACAGGACTCTTTCTTGTTGAAAATATATCTGAATATTGAGAGTAAACAAACTTCACTTCATGGGACACCACAATGCACCTTAAACAGGCATTGAAACAACTAGCAACAGGAAGCTATAGGTTTCTCCAGTGAAAGCAAAGGATTGTGTCACAAGACAACATATCTATTGCATTTTCAGCTAAGGATGCTCCATTCACTTACTGCAAATGAAACCCCCACAGGTCTGCGAATCCACTTGGGTGGCTTTTTTAATGGTGGAATCAAGGTGGTCTGAGTTACTTGCTCTGGCACCTGCAGAGGAGGAAGGCTCTGTCCTGTGCCAAAGGGATCCAGGTTGTTGAAGGAGGAAGAGATCTAGAATCAGATGGAAATAGGAAGAAAATATAATTCAATTCCTCTCTGTACACAAAAAGAGTAAGCACAAAAAACTATTGCTTAGGAACTGGTTACTTTCCACACTGATGAAAAATGAAGCTAGTACAGCACCTCTCTCTGGAATACCACTGAGACCCTATGCAAGAGAAATGGCATTTCAAAACAGTTACAGAAATCGTTTCTCAAGAAAGTTTTACCCTATGAGATTGTCAAGTAGTTTTTCCTTAGCAAGATGTAAATTTCCCAAAAAAGCACTGCTAGGTCTAGCACCCAGCTCTAAGAGAGGAGTTGCAAAATTACTTGTTTTATGCAAGATAATGACAACATATGGTCAAAAGTTGTCCAACTTATTTCTTGTTTTTCTCACAAAGGAATTCTGACTCCCTTTTTGTTGCTGGAGTCTTTCAAATGGGTTAGTTTCAAGAACTGTCTCAAGCTTTTTTGGCTTTGATGAGACTAATGAAATAAAACTTTCTTGTCTAGACAAGAGAGTGTTGAAAGTGGCCCCTGAGCCAGATTTCTAACATTTAGGGAGTCAGTGAACATACATACAATGCTGTTCACAAGCACTTTTCATTTTTAACATTGTTCACATAGATTTCTTGTTTGCTAAAGATAATCCTGTTCAAGTTTGACTGGACCATAGGGAATAGCTTTAAAATTCAGCTAACCAGCACACCCGAAAGGAAGCAACATCAGGCAGACCAAGTTAAGGATGCCAAATCTTAGAATCACAGGCAATGTTTTGTCTTTCTTCAGAGGAAACCAATTCCAAAGAAAGAATAGTTCTTGAGGAACAGCTTATATCCAACAGATCAAACACCCTAAACCTTAAAGAAATAAATATACACAACCAGGTCTGCAACAGAGTTTCTGTCCTGAGACTGTTAAACTCATAAGAGAGAGACCTCTTAGTCACAAACTCCCTGTCACCATAACTGTCATTATCTCCTGCTTGTGTTCTTACTTGATAATCAATTTATTCAGGAATTATTCAACACTACTGGTCCCAATTTTGAACAGTGGAAGTGTGTGCATGCACATGAAGAATGCAGAGAAAGAAAATTCTCCATGGGTTAAATAAATCCTTAATCTCCCGCAGCTGTTGCTTGATAAAGTATTTTCTGTCTCTTGCAAATCCTATGAAACTGAACTCAGTCAGCTGTAAATGACTATATAAATAACACTTAAGCCAGTTCATATGTATTATCTTAAAACCTGTATTGTAAGGCATTTTTTGGCTGGGAAAGAGGGAGGGAATTAAAAGACTAGACACCAGATTAAAACTAAAATTTTAGACAGTAGTGACATTTAATCTGTTCAGAGTTTGCTCATCTATTCATTGGCTAAGTAATGGGTTTCAGTATCAAAAACATTAACATGCTCAAAGTTGTAGTCAAAAGACTTGAGGAAAATTGCTAATAGTGGTTTATAAGCCTCTTTATAAAATTACCTTCTAAACTTATGAAGAATAACATATCCTATTAATTAGTATCAATGTATTTAATGCTAACCTAATAACAAGAAAAGCTTGTGCACTGCTTTATTTTTAGTCTAATAGTAATAACAATAAAATGTATCTTAACATCACAACTGTGCTTGCTCTTGATTCTCTTTACACACCTTGTCAGAGGCACTGTGGTCTCTCTTTGGGATCTGGTGGGATTATTAAACCCCCTCACAGGTAGCTTCTGGTTCCCACACCATACAGCCACAGGTCAAGGTGTGTGGGACAGATTGCATCACTTAAAAGTGACCCTGTTACCCATGTGAGCTTCCACCACTCTGAGCAGTCACGAGAGAAACTGCCAGTCTGTCAAGGTCTAACACGGTCACTGGACTTTACCTTGTCAGCCTGTGTCTTCTGCTGAGCTTCTAAGTTCCCACCCATAACAGAATAAATGTTGATCCACCCATCAAAAGTGGCAGCAGAGAAGACTGAAGGATTCCTAGGACACCACTGGACATCAAAGCACCACTGACTCCGAATGGGCAACTCATACACCACCTAGCACAGAAAGAGAGAAGACAGAAGTACAACACAAATAGCCTCCTGCTTTCCCCAAATTACTTGCCCACAGCAAGCTTGTCACTTTATTTACGTGTCACCATTGCATACAAATCTCTTATTTTTGCTTCTTGAAAGGTGCATTTGCAACCAAATAATAGCACCTTGAGTCCAAACAGCTGAAAGTCACAGAAAACTCATGTTAAACTGGATTCTGACTGTAGAACAAAATCCAAAAGTGAGAAGTCACTTTTGCTCTGCTTTCTGAGTACTACTGTATCAGAGTACTATAGCATTGTCACATTTGCTGTTAACCAAGGGAAAGACACCAGAAAACAACACAATAAAATCAGAAGTCAAGAGGCAAGAATGCGTCATGAGCAAGAACACATAAACAGAGAGAATAGTGTGGAGTAACAAATGAAAAAAGGAAAATAAAGAGCCTAAAGAAAAAAAATTGAGAAAGAGAGGAATGTAATAGCTGTATATGAACTATGAAGGACATTGCAGCCAACAAGTTTATGGTTCAGCATTCAAAAAGCCAAAGTTCAGTTCACAGACTTCCTGCCTAATGTTGGGCGTCTCACTAACACAGCCTTGACTTTAAAGGCTCCCATTTGTAAAATGAACATATTTCCTTTATGATTTACAGAAACAAAGCCCAGACAATCACAGCTTCGTTTTCTCTGGGAATATGATCTGTGTTTTCTGTTCCAGATAGAAGCAAATTAATATCATTTGCTTATATTAAAATCTAGATTGCCAAATAGAAAAACTAACAAACAAATCCCAAGAAACCAAACATCCCCCAAACCCAAAGAAACCAATACTTCCCTCAAACTTATGAGATCAGCCATTCTGTATAACTGTATTAATCCTTAATACTGCAAAGCTTCCCAACTTTTTCACTTGAAAATTTGCTGTTCATTGGTACCAAGTCAAAAAGAGCCCCCTAACAGTAGTTTATACACAAAAGTCTAATTTGAATTTGGACTCTGCAAATCTACATCAGCATGCATAAAAATAAGTCAGCCACAATAATTTTTTTTTAAGTTTTCCACTAAAAGACAGTGAAAATATTTTTGTAAAAATCAGACATCAGGAACGTTTCAGGGTATGAATCTCTCCTAACCACTAGAGATCTAGACAAAGTGAGCATCAAATCCCATGAAACCACAAAAGCATCATTTCATGCATTTTAGGAAAACTGGTTCATTTTTTTTCCTTGTCTCCAAGGCAAAAGTGGTCAGCTGAGTGATATTGTCCCATGAAATTAATCTAGCCTGGGGTTCCCATCAGGACTTTGTTCAGTATTGTTAGAGCACTTTCCCCATGCTATCATCAAGATCAAACGGATTGTCCAAAGTTCAGTTTTATCCAGGATCTCCACATTGAATGAATGGGTGTGCATAAAAAAAATTTTAAACAGCCCCACTTTAATTCGGGTGATACCTAAATATACCAAGTATGGTAATTCTGAGATGCATGACTAGATAAGCACATACATGTGAAACCATTTTACTATAAATAAAGTTTACATGCATTGTTTAACTACATTGTTCCCCTCTCAGTGACCCCCTCTAACAAATGCTCCATGGTCTCCTTCAAATTTCCTCCCAAAAGAACTTACTACTCTAGGAGAAGGAAAAAGAAGAAACATGTGGAAAGAGAGAACACTAAAGTATAAGCATAGCAAGAGTAATCAGAAATAGTTGAAACAAAATTTTAATTAAAGTTTTCTTCCCTCTCTGATCTCTGGACAAAGATGTATCAGCTAAAACCTATTTCAGTTTGGATATGGACCACACTCATTCACTCCAGAAAGAGTGCATAAGACAGGCTTGAGGGAATTACATTGGCACTCTACAAGGATAAAGGGAAGGAGACACACAGCAAAGTACTCAATATAAAGCAGACCATGTGTACTGATAGCTGTGGTTACATACCTCCCCCATACTTGGGTTCCAGCACAAGATCCGGTTGTCTTTGGCACTACTCAACAGCAGTTCAGGGTCAGCCTGGCACCAAGAAACAGAGAGAACTCCCCTAAAACAGATCAGAAAGAAATCAGTCATATTTCCTGTTCAGTCTGCTCTGGCATCCAGTCACTAAGAAAGCACCATGCACCAGCATCTTGGCTCAGAAATGCTAGTTCTCATCTCTACCTTCAACCAGATTCATCTGGGAAACAAAGCAAGCCCAGGAGAAAATGATAGCTCTCCAAAGTCCAGAATCTCAGCTGTCTGCCTTGAAAAGATGCAACACAACATGCAAGTCCTTACCTGGTGTGCCCTTCCAGCTGGCTAAGAGGAGAGGTAGCAAAGCGTAAGTCCCATATTTGGATCACTGGCAAACGGTCATCCTCAGAGGAAAGGACTAGCTGGGTTGCAACTTCTGGATGCCAGGCCATTCCTGAGCAATGCATCTAGGGACAAAAATAGCACAGGCTGAAAACCCAGCAGCACAAATTGGCAATAGCACAAATGGGCTAAAGCCATGTCATTCTGTACTGAACTGGCCTAGAACGCTTGACATAAACCAAGTCTAGCAATGTCTTGCTCCAGGCAGCAAGTATTTCTACCGTCTCTTCACAGCAAAAAAAAACCCACTAACCATACAGAAGTCAAAGTTCAAAGCTGACCTAGGAAGAAAGCTGTGAGGCTTCCCAAAAATGAGTTGTGAACACATAAACTGAATGCAAGAGTGCATGAATTTTAAGAACAGTAAGGGGCCTCGTTTTCCCATTTCATTCAGGAAAGAATAAAGAGGTGCTTTGATGCTACATCTCCAAAAGAACTAGTTCAAACAGCTCCTAGAATAAAACCACTTGTCCCAAGAGTCTGTGCCACTGCTTTGTAGTCACATGTGGCACGTTGTAAGCTAGTCAGAAACACAGCCTTTTCTCCACTCACTCTGTTGCTGTGGTCACTGACTTTGATGATAGGCTCATTCTTCCTGAGGTCCCAAACCACAGCCTTGCCGCTGGGGTGAGCAGAGGACAGGATATGCTGCACCTGCCGATTCCAGGACACCACACTGATGTCTTCATGTGGCTGCCAAGACAGGAAAGGCCACACATCCATTATTCCCAATCTGAGGAAACACTCACAGGAGTCTGTCAATAGTTTAACTGAGGGATTAGGGATTTGATTATACATAGATTCCTCTCTTCAGCTGCTGATCAGCCAACTGAAAATACCAGCAGCACTAACCAAAAAGACTAGGCAAAGTCCTTTACTCAGAGTACAGTGGACAGTAAAATCCTACAGAGGAATGTCACCTGGAAAATACCTCTGCATTTGAGGAACAGGCACTGGATTCTACATTGGCCAAATGTGTTATAAATCACTCCAGAGAGAACTGCAGCTAAGCACACATATATGTTTCTACCCCAACCTCTCAGATAAACTTAAATGGAAAGACGACCTTGTGAAACATTTCAGGAGTGCAGTGAGACGGAAAATGATGAAGTATTCATGACGAATTGCTGTTATTGTATCTACTGTAATGCAGGAGATAGGCAAGGAAACAAACAGGAGATTTACTGGAGGAAAAACCTGGCCTGCTTTCACTGAAGTTTACTATGATTTTTCTACTTTCAGGAGTTGATTGTCCTGAATAATATAATAAGCATCAGAAGATCAGAAACTTCTTCCTCTTCAAACTTGGGAAATATTATCTGGGTGCAATAGCCAAGATGCATTTAATGGCTCACTGGCTCTGCTAGGGATATGACTTTCATGAGATATGAAAAGCCTCAGCTGAAGCCTGAAATAAATTCATTCCTCAGAGAAGGTCCAATAAACCTTCTTAATCCATCACACATGCCCCAGCTGGATCACAAGATAAACTGGTCAGTTACTTGATTCAAATCCACAAAGAGCTTACCCATCCATGCAAAGTGCATCCTTCCAGAGCTTGCCAGTCTACCTCCCCTCCCTTTACAACACTTCTTCCACCTCCAAGAATGAAACCAATCAGTCTCTTCTGATTCATCTCTCTCCTGACAGACTTCAAAGTCATTCCCCTTTCACAGACTGACTAGGCGAGGATGTCTCCACACACATCTTTTTGTCTTGCCTACTGAGACACAAAACTGCAGGAGTATTGCCAAGAGGAAAACTCATTTACCTGTGATTTAGTCCCTGGAGTCATAGGCACATTGAAATTATTCAAGTCCCAGATGAAAATTTCAGAATCATTGGCTCCGGAAGCCAAGAGATTACTCTGTAGAAAAAAAAAAAAAGGAAAAGCTCAGTTGAGATTCCTGCTCATAGATTTCTTAAAAATAAATGGAAGCAAAAACCCCAAAATCTTCCAAACTGAGATGAGAGCTGTATTTCACAGCCACTGGCATGCATAAAGATACTAACTGGATTATAAACCAAGCACATTTCTGGCCTCTGTGCCATCCACTGCGGCATAGTACAGACACATTTAAAATTTGTCTGTTTTGTGCAGATGGCCGCTGTTAATCACGATGAAATT
Organism: Peucedramus taeniatus; assembly: GCA_013400575.1. Classification (NCBI taxonomy): domain Eukaryota; kingdom Metazoa; phylum Chordata; class Aves; order Passeriformes; family Fringillidae; genus Peucedramus; species Peucedramus taeniatus. The sequence continues at coordinate 591,195 of WBNO01007129.1, read as the reverse complement.
CTGCCACAGGCCTGGAAGCCACCATCTCTGGCCAGCTGAGCCTTTACCTGGCATCAAGGACATTTCTTCTGAGAAGATGCAAGTTTCTCACAACTGACTGCAAACAATTTTCCATTTGCCTCTGTGCTACCACAAGAAACATGTTCTGTTTACTCCTCATTTATGTTGCAGTCCTTTCAAATGTGATCAGAGCCCCAGTGAATTAAACACCAACTGAACAAATAAAAAAATAAAAGTTTTCATTTCAAAAGGACAATGATCTGACATGTAACAATATTACAAGACATGTTTTTATAGAGAAGTGATCTGAACAAGGTCACAGGGGAATTCAGTGGCAAAACTGTGAACAGAACCCAAATCTGAGTCTCAAACCAGCTTTGTATGACAACTACTGTGCCTCTTAAGTTAAAATTCGTCCCTTCACTTTATGAATCTATACACAAAGGAACGTATTTTCTAACATGGAGATTAACTTTCCTTTGGTATCTTAATGTTACACACCTGGAAGGGGTTGAAGTCCAGGGCTCGAACAGGACCTGAATGCTTCTCTGTCTGCCCAATGACAGGGTCTCCCTTCGAAGCCAAGATGCGGTGCACGCTGTACATTGTCAGGACTCCGTTATCCCCTCCACCAACGACCACTCCCGAGGACTCCGCACACCCGTTTCCAAAGTTCCCCCAGATCAGCTTATGAAACCTAAAAACAGAAGAAAATAAAGCTGGCATAGGCCATGATGTTTGGTGGAAATCAAGACACCCTCTTCATTACCAAAACTCACATCCATGTTTCAACCTATCAAATATATCCATCAGTCTGCACTTCAAACAATCACCTCCCCTTTAAGAGGACTGTGGCTCTTGCATGTAAAAAAAGCTTCCTTCCACTGACTTTTCAAGGGAATTTAAAAAGGAAGAGCTTGTCTCTATTTTTTTGGCTGTTTTGTTGTTTGTTTAAAACTTTTAGGACTTCACATGGGATTTGGTGAGTGAAATCCTCTAGCCTACACTTTATTGAAAACTAGTTAAGAGATCTATGTGCCTTCATTTCCAGAGCTGTTATCCGAAAAATATGTTTACACTCTTTAAAATCTGCTCGTTAGAAATCCAGGCTGTGGATTCACAGATCCAGGCCAGTTTTACACTGAGGGCAGACATCACCTACACTGATAAGCCTAAGAAATCATCTTGTTTTAAAAAGCTGGAAAGTAAGTTTCACTCTCTTTATAATTTCTTCAGTGCAAATTGTCAGCCCCAGCAAATTCACACTATACATAATGTCTCTACTGACTGAATACCATACAAGTAATTTCAGATTTCTCTAATAGTCCACCTGCTCTACTTTTATACCTAATATGATGCGTATCAACAAAAATGTTCCATTTTTGCAGAGAGGTCAATTGATTCAAAAGATCACTTTATATGCTGTAAACATTATCTCCTCCTCTCCTTTCTTGCACCAGAAACCCCTTTTCAGTTTCATTGATTGATACATCAGTATGAGCCTTGAGTACCTGTTTGAGGCAGGAAGAGATCCTTTCTGCTTCATGTCCAGGGAGGGATCCCTGAAGTCAACCTCAAATATTTCCAAGGTGGCATTTGTACTGAAGGATGCATCCAGTTGTTGGGCAGATGTTCCTAGCAGAAGTACAACAGCAACACAAGTGGGCATTTTTATCAAAAGCACAAGATACAAAAAGAGTAAGGCAATGAAAACCTATTCTTCATAGTCAACACAACCTTGGTGTTGCAAGTTCCAAAAGAGGACATGTCTGAACACCTCAGAAAAAGGAATCAACAATTATGACAAAGACTTTGAAAGAAATTAAAAGTTCTTCAGGAAATTCTGGTCACCACAGTTCCTGTTACACAGATAACTTTCTTTCTTGGGATAGGTGCAACTTATGCACCCTCCTCCAAGCAACTACTGCTTTTGATATAAAGTTCTACTCTAAATTACAAATGCACTGACATGATGAAATCCAGCTACAGTTATGACCCCAAGTACTTCAGCATACTGCTCCTCAATCATGACACGTCTTCATCAGACCTTGTAAACCTACTCTAAGTAGGTTTAGAATCCCTGAGTAGGGGACTTACTTATTCTACAGAATAAGTTCTTCAACCGTAACCAACTAAATGTGCCTCAACAACCCACAAACAGCTAGCAGTCATAAATTGGTAGCTTCCTTCTTTCTCCTTATTCTTATTGAATAAAAGTTACAAGTTGATTTAACATTGCCTAGTGGGACACTGCCAGGCAAACTGTCCCCCAGTTACCACAGGGATGCTTACAGCATGCAAAGTGCCCAAAGGACTATTAAAAAGCAGTACAATTTATGAAACTACTCAGCTTCTGATCTAAAGAAAACTGAAGCCAAGACCTTTGGTTCAACCAAAACCCCGGCCTTGTTTTCTGCAAACTTTCCCAATGCAAATCCTTCCCACAGGCTGCAGCTCTTCACAAACTGATCCAGTGTGGGTCCCCTCTATGGGGTAGTCTTTCAGAACAGATTGTCTCCCATATGGTCACAAGTCCTGCCAGCAAACCTGTTCCAGCATGGGCTTCTCTCTCCATGGGGCCACAGGCCCTACCAAGAGCCTGCTCCAGCGTGGGCTTTCCACAGGGCCACAGCATCCTTTGGCATCTACCTGCTCCAGCACGGTGGATTGTAGCTGGGTATCTGTTCCACCACAGAGCTCCATGGGCTGTGGGGGTGAAAGCCTGCCTCACTAAGGTCTTCACCAGGGGCTGCAGGGGAATCTCTGCTCTGGCACCTGAAGCACCTCCAGTCCATCCCTCTGCAAGGACCTTGGTGACTGCAGTGTTGTTTCACTCCTGGCAGCTTCCTACAGGAGCACCCCAGCTACCAAAGCCTTACCCTGCAAACCCAACAAAACCACCAGAGCTGTCAGCTCCACAAAGACAAACCTGCCTGCTGCCAACTCAGTGAACAGGCTCACTTTCTGCTTCAGGAAATAAAATTACTGTAAGAATAGTGATTAATTAATAAAATCAACAAAACAAAATTTAGGATTTTGCAAAAGTACTGAAAATGGAATGTTAACCAAAACAGGCAACTTTAGGGAGAAGAGGTTTATAGTATTTGATTGTCAAGCTACATGATTATGACTGAAGACAGACAAGTGACCTTAAACGAACATTACTTGAATTAACTATTTTCTCCCCATAGGCATAGGAAGTGTGTAATGCAGAACAGCAAGCAGTGTTGGAGCCCATACAGTCTTAATTAGAAATCAAAAAATCATGTATTCAACCTTTGAAAAATCACTCACGTTTAAAATGTCAAAGTTGGGCACAGAAGTAATTCTCTACCCATTACTTTAAAAAACATAAAAGTTGTAAGGTTTTCAGTACATTGCTTGTAAGTTTTCCACAGACTATCAAGGTGGAAACTGCTGAAAGCTAAAACCCATACATAAATGTTTTCTGTGATTCATACTCTAATATTCACAAGTTGTGAAGAACTTTACCTGTTGCTAGGTAAATAGGGTGGTTGTTTGCCGGACTCCATGCCTGCACAGCTGTTCGCTCAATTTCTTTTAGCTTCATTTTCTAGACCCTGAAAGAAATTTCACACAGAGTTTAGAACAGAGAGATACAGTTGATGTGAAAATATTCACATCAGAAACATGATGAGAACACACTGCTCTTAAAAGAGTGAAGTTAATTGCTACTTCCAGAGACAGCGAATACAGTTTAACTGGAATAAATTGGGATATTTAAGAATTCATTAAACCCCCCCCAAAATCCCACTGTCTGACCCCAGATTTTCTTTCATATATAGCTCTCTTTTTCATATGCCCCAATTACAGGAGAGTTTCAGAAAAAAAAGGGGATCTAAATTAACATACTCAAGTCTTCACTGCAGGCTGGTTTAAATCAGCTGCAGAAATTAAACAAATGTATTTTGATCTAGCACTGGTTGCTTTCTCCAAACAAGCTAACGTTAGTATATACATAAGCAAAAAGGGAGCAAAAGGAATCTCAGAGCAGGCTAAATTCCAAGCAGAAAGGTGACGTGGCACCAGAAAACAAAGTGCAATGCTATTGTGTGCCAATTCAGTTAATGTACTTTGTTCTTGCTCCTCCAAAAAGCAAAAGGAAAAAAAAATCATTTGACTTTCTCTTTGAGCCAGCAAATGGTAGAAGGTGAGAAGAAGTAATCCACAAGTAACTACTGGCTTTCAATCTCAGCACTGACAGCAACTCTTTATTTACTCAGGATAGATTGAGTGACACCTGTAAAACAGGAACAAAATTTCCCCATGTCTCTGGAGAGAGATTAGTTGGGCAACAATGTAGCAGGTTAATTGAAAATCAAACATCAACAGCAGGCAGCTGGGAGGCTGCAAAACTGAATATAAAGACAACCGAATACAATACAAATAATTATTGCTCTGAGTAGGATCCCATTCTTACTAAGGAGAAAGCACCCTGTGCTCCATTCCTGACCACAAACAGGCCTTCCAAGCATCATAAATGATCCGTGGACATTCTCAGGCTAGTGGGATCACTCTCATGAGCAGTGCCTAAACTTTTTGAGCTTGGCTGCACTGCAGTCTTTTAACTCTAGCTAAACAGAACTGTATGCTTAGATGATATCATGCTGAATAAAGTAAAATTGTCAGCAGGCAGCACAGCCAAAACCTCTGCCTCTTGTCAGTTTGCTGTGATTAACCTCTCCTGGTTACTTGACACTGTTTGTGCAAACCTCAACCTGCATCACATGGCCCTCTGTTCAGATGCACAGCTTAGAAGAAACTGTGCCCTCCCAGGGTCCAAACACGGGGAAGTTTGGTCAGCATTACTTCTTGGGCTTGGACCTCCCAGCTAATAATTCTACAGCTCTTTTTAGGGTTTCTTCTGCCTCATGAGTCAGAAGCTAAAGACATCCTCTCTCTCTCTCTCCCTTGCACTATTAGGATATGCTGATTGACTAGAATCTATTTAATGTTTTTTAGCACTAGTCTGCAGCAGTATCTCCCAGAGCTCAAACTGCTATTTGCACATTAAGCTTATTCCAACTTCAGGCCCAACAGAATCTGAACAGAAGTCTTGTACAATTAAAAAAAGTGCAACTATTTCTTCATGTCCCCTACGAATAGAGGTGGAAAGGTCATCTCCTCATTACCGTAACAAATCTCTAAAGCTTACTTTCCAATTTTCCAGTACACAATTTGTGGGGTCCTTGTTAGGGGTCTACCACACTCTCTCTGTGGTGCTTCTCTCAAGATGTTCCACTACCTACTCATGTCTCCCATACTACTGCAGAAACCCTGTCCTGTCCAGGTCTTCTCCCTTCATTAGCAGAGGGGAGTGAAAATATCCACAGAATTTAGGTGAATCTTCTAGCAACAACCTATTGCACAAGGCTCTAGCTGACTCCACTGAGGAGGACAGGACAGCTGGTATGTTCCTTACAAGTCCCTCTCTTGCCTCTTTCTCCTCCAGTAACAATCTATCAGTTGTAGGAGCTGGCTGTACACTCAGGCCTCACTGCTTCTTGGCTTTTGACAGGGCAACTTCCCTGTGAACATTAATAGACAATGGCCAAGAGACCTCTTCCCAACAGAAAATTAACTGGTAAGGAATCAGTGAACAATGCAACTATCACAAACCTAATTGGGTAAATGGTACAAGCTCTCCCTCCTTACCTCTGTGCTGGACTGCCTGCATGGCTGAAATAATTTACATTTAATGTGCAAATAAAGATAAGCTGCAAAAATCATGCGGAACAGTATTGATCAATTGTTTGGCTTTTCTTGTCAATAGAGCATTATACATAAGAAAGTCAATTACTGCATCATTACTGTTCTCTTTTCACAAACTTAAGTCAGAACAGAATGTGAAGGTAAAGTGTCTTGGTCATGGTAACCACCTAAATGGAGGAAAGCAAACAACACTTCATTTAGAGTGGCTCAATGTCAACAGAGCCACTGCAGAAGTGCTGGATCACAGGTACTGAAGAGGTTCACTGTGTCCCTGGCCCTAAAGGCAAACCAGCAGTGGTTCCAACAGACTTGAGAAGGCCCACAGAGGATGCATAAGAAAAGATCACAGTATCACACTGTCTCTTAAGAACCTCCGAGCAGTTCAGCTCCACTGCAGCTGAGGATCTGCAGAGATACAGCAGCACCTTCTCCTCAAGTCAGTGAGCTCTCAGTTTGAAAGGAAAAAAAAAAAAAAGCCTGATTTGAGTCTTACTTTTAGAGAAGTGATCCTTCTATACACTATGCATATCTGTATCCAGGAGAGGACTCACAATCCTTAAAGAAGGAAAAGCCCTTCTTTAGCAAACTCTTCTGGCTGCCTGAGAAAAATTTGCAAGTACTGAACGCTTCCAAAGTAGAATTTTTAGGGAGAGGTTGCCACCTGCTGTCATCGCTCAAAATAGCACCTAAGACTTCCAAGAAAGCGCATGCTTTTCTCAGGACTTCTAATTAATTAATCATGACAATTCCTCACCCTTCTTTTACAGACATCCATCTGATTACAGATCTAATATATTAATGACTCTCAGCCCCAAAGGGTGTGGACAGAAGCAGCAATTCCCCACAGCTTTACTCAGACATGGCTTCCTGCACAGACCTTAAAGGGTAACAATGTCTGCAAAGCAAAACCTGACAGGTCAGAGCACACCTCAGCACTGAGAAATGGAGAGCATGCAGCTAAACAGTGAAAATTCCCAAATTACATTAGACCATGTAAACAGTGCTGTCAGAGGCAAAATTTCTCACCTTTGCTAACCTGAAATATTTATGGCTTTACAGTACATTATAATAAGACCATGATTGTTGTATGAGTTAATTTGCCCTCAAAGCTGTCATAATAATTATCCATGATAGCACTCTAGTGTGGCCTTCTCTCTCTTGCACCACCCCAATACTGTCAGTCAGAAATCCCCTCCCACTGACTTTCCCAGTCCTCCTCCTGCCACTGGACATCCAATCGTTCCTCTCTGAGCAGTTCCTACTGATACTGGACTTCCAGCACTGCACATAAAGGACCTGATAGGCTGACCTCCCCACACTTAGCTAAAAAGTGAAACTTGGGCAGAAAAAAAAGATTTGTCCAAGGTCACCCGGGTGACAAGCAGACACCCTAAGACCTGAAAAACATTCCCCAGCCATGACACAGTGGTTAAGACACAAACTCCCTACAGTTTCCACATACCAGCGTTGATTTAAAATCTCTGTACTGCCCCTTCCATTTGCACTGTTCTGACATGTTCCTTCCACAGCTCCCCAAAACCCCATAGCCAGGCTGTTCTCGTATGTGCTTATTATAAACCCTGATTACAGAAGGCAGAGACACACTCAGCTAATCTCAGCTAATCACTGGTGTGTGCAAGGTGGGGTTGTTGCAGGGCAGGGCTCAGCACATTCCTCCATGACAGCTCCAGTGGTATATAAAGAAACTTCTTGTGCTCTGCGCAGTTTCAGAAGCTGTTGCCCACTGCACAGCGCTACTCAGATGGCAGTGCACACACGTCTCAAGTGTGCTTGTCTGCACAACGGCATTACCCGTGGGATGGTGAAAAAGAGCAAGGGTCTAGGGGAAAGCATTGACCTCGGACACCGGGTGTCACACACAGGCTCCGGGCTACGCCAGAGGCCTCTCCGCGGCCCAGGTCACACAGCCGAGATCCTCCGGCCGCTCCCCGCCCGCCGCCAGCCGGCCGGTGGAGGAGAGACGGGACAGGGGACCTGAGGCTCCCGGGGCAAGGACGGGGCCACGGGACCTGGGAGCGGAGTCTCGGCAGCGAGACGGGCAGAGCAGCACAGCAGCCCTGGGCTGGGGGTTCAGGGGCGCGCGGGGCAGGGCCAGCCCCGGCTCGGTGTCCGCGGGGCCGGGCCGGGTCGGGGGGCGG
>WBNO01007129.1:552812-575737 GCA_013400575.1 Peucedramus taeniatus | reverse complement strand
AGGGGCTGCCGGCTGAAGGCCCGCGGGGCGGCGTGGGCCCGGCAGGGATGCTGCAGGGACGATCCTTTCCGTTTTCCGCAGCGGGCCTTGCCCTGCCGGTGCTCCCGGCTCCCGAGGGTGTCCGGGCCCTGGAAGGGCATGCGGGCCAAGGGAGCGGAGCCCCCGCAGCCTCCTCCCGCGCGGGGGCGCTGCCGCTGCCGCCGCCCCTCTCTCCCTCCCTCTCTATGGTCCTCTGCCCTCCGCCTTCGCCCTCCGCTTCCGGCGTTGCCATGGGTGCGCAGCTTCCGCTTCCGCCTTCCTCGGTACGGGTTCTCCGGTGGAGGCGGCGATGGCGGCGGCCTCGTCCTCCTCCTCCTCTTCTTCCTCCTCCTGCTCCTCCTCGGCGGCGGCCGCGGGTTGCCGGGAGGGCCCGGCGGTGGCGGCGGGGCCGGGCTGGAGCGAGTCCCAGTTCCGCCGCTACTCCTTCGAGACGCGGCCCATCCCGCGGCTCAGCCACAGCGACCCCCGCGCCGAGGAGCTCATCGAGAACGAGGTGAGGGGGGCCCCGGGCGCGGTCACCTCCTCACCCCGCCCTGTCCGTGCTGGGCACCGCGCGGGCTGTGCTGTCCCGTTCCTCAGTGCTGTAGCGGACGTTTTTCTTCGGTGCTACAGCGCTGAGTTGTGAAATTCGCAGGAAACGTTTGTTTTAAGCCAGTTGTTGTCGGGATGGAAGTTATGGGAACGTTGTGCAAACCCCATGGCACCTATTGATTGTTTTCTAAGTGCCAGCGACCACAGATGTAAAGGTTCCTCTGCAGTGGTGGCTCTTGTATCGGTTCTGAACCAGCTCAGTCTCCTTTTGGTAGGTTTGGTAGTTGGGTTTTTTAAGGAAAGTCTGCAAGAAGGGAAGTTGTGTATGCAGAGCTTGGGAACACAGTGCTGCCTTGGTTGGGTTGTTTGCTGCTGGTAGATGAGGAGATAGGCCATGTCCTTTGTCTTCCTTTTGTAAAGGTTCTTATTTTTGCTGTAGAAGAGATGGTCAGGTGTTTGATGGTGGTTATGTGCAGTCCCCTGAGAAAAGAGATGAGTTCTGTTTCAGGATTCAGAGGGATCTTTTTGCTGGCACTTACCCTTCACAGCTGAGGCTGGAAGTGGCCAGCCAGAACCTACTGTGTCTCCTGGCTACGTGGCAGGACCAAGCAGGCCCACAAGTGTTGCCAGCTGGTGTTTGCTAACCTTGCTGATAGAGATTGGCTGAGTAGATAGTGCATTCTGTCCTCCCATTGCTACCAGGAGCTTACTGTAGCCTCGGGCCATAACTTTATTAAAATGACTTGCTTGGTTTTCTCCCCAGAACAACGTATATGATCACTTCAAATGCCTTTTCCAATTCCCCATTTTGAAAGGGAGTTTTTATGGGTGCAATAATGGATGTGTTTGTTCTTAAGTTCAAGAGGTCTTTGAATCAATAAACTTCCTGTTTCTCTCCAGGAGCCAGTGGTGCTGACAGACACGAATCTGGTTTATCCTGCTCTGAAATGGGACCTGGACTACCTCCAGGAAAACATTGGCAATGGGGACTTCTCAGTGTATAGTGCCAGCACACACAAGTTTTTGTACTATGATGAGAAAAAAATGGCCAATTTTAAGAACTTCAAACCCAAGTCAAGTAGGGAAGAAATGAAGTTTGCCGAGTTTGTGGACAGACTCAAGGAAATACAACAGAAGGGGGGTGCTGAGAGGTAAGTGGTATGTGGAGTGTGGAGGTTTCTCTGTTTCTTCATACCTAAGCAGGAGCTAAGTTTCTCTTCAGTGGGTGTTGATGATTAAAGTGTCCTGAACTTTTTGGACTTTCTGTTTGTTTCTTTTTAATAATCCTGCTTTTCCTGCAGGGCTTCTAGTTGACAGCAGCCTTGTTACCTTATTAGAAAAGTCATACCAAACAAACTGTTCACACTGGCTGTGGGGATTTATTTATTTTTTCCTCCTCTGTGTGGGGCAGGGTTTGTATAGAGAAAGAATTAAGCTTCACTTTTTTTTGGCAGACTGTGGTATTGGTAGAGAAGCTTGTTGTCTGATGTCAAAGTATAGGCTGTGGCATTCAGGCATTCCCACAGAATCCCAAAGCTGGAGCTAACCCTCTTTGGGAAATACAAGGCCAGGTTGTGCTGTGTACTGGGGGTGATGGCCTGTGCCACTGACAGAGCTGTAAGATACTGAGAGGAGCTTCAGCTGGACATGGAATGTAACTATCAGCAAACCTTAGTGTTTCCAGTCACAGCCCGCTGAAAGGACTTACAAGTGTTTAATTGTAAACACCTGTGTGCTGCTTAACTGGAAGCAGCACTGTACGCATGCCCACTTGTCATCTGTGCTTTTCTCTTCTTTCTCAGCTTGGGGTGTGCTTTTTCCAAGAGAGGAGGCAGCCCTTGCTCATAAAAATGCGTTTTCTTCCAGCATTGCAGACAGCAGTCTGCAATATTGTGGTTGTCGGTACAGATGTTAGATTTCCCTGATCCTCTATGTCTAAATGCAAACATGGCTTTGAGTAACTTGATACTGAAATGTGCAGGCTCTCCTGAGCCCTGTTTTTCCCCTCTTGTAGTTCTGCTAGAAAAGGTAACTGATATTGCAGGTGAGTTAGGGGGGTGGCATTCATCTAGGGATCAGATGTGAACATATTTGATATTTGAAATGGCCAGTCTGTTTAGAGTTTCTTCTTCCTGCCCTGTGAGAGGGTTGTTCTTCCTTAAAATTATGTTTTTCCTTTTAATTGTTCAAGTTGAACCAAGAACTGTTCTCTTCTGTACTGGGAAACCTTACAGCAAAGTTTGCAGACTTTTTGAAACTGTTTCCTTCCACAGGTGTTGAAGCTGTGTAGTGATAGAACAGAATCTCTAGGAAGTAATTATATGTTTTGAAATCTTTTCTGAAGAGACAGAGTATGTCTGTGTTCATGACAAAGTTTAATACTTGATTTCTGCTTTCTCTCTTGGACAATTCAGGCTATATCTACAGCAAACACTGAATGACACAGTTGGAAGGAAGATTGTAGTGGATTTCCTTGGCTTCAACTGGAACTGGATTAACAAGCAGCAAGGGAAACGTGGCTGGGGTCAACTGACTTCTAACTTGCTTCTTATTGGCATGGAAGGTAAATAGCTTCCTCAGACTGGAGGAGAAAGGGAGAGGATTGCATCAGCAGTTCTGTATTTCAGTTCCAGAAAGTTTTCAAATGGATTTTCCCCTAGTTTCTGTGTGTTCCTTCAGAGGAGGTAGTGTAAAGCTTTGCATTGGGAGGAGACTGTTGTCACACCTGAACTTGGGTTATAAAGAGGAAACAAGGAAAGGAATAGTCTGTATTTTGCCAGGGATGTACTGTGAATGCCTGAATGTAATGTGCTCATGGAAAGGCTCTGTGTGATGTAGGTGGGACTGTGTCTTCAGTAGCTGCTAATCATATCCTGGGATCTCTTTACTGTTTGCATGCTTCAGACACTGTAGATTTAAAAAGCTCAAAGCCTGCAGATTCAAAATGCAGAAAGATTTGCAAGTTGAACAGTGTTAGACTTCAGGGCTTTTCTGAGTATCTCCAATGTCTGCCCAGGAGGAAATCTGATTATTTTGTAAAGCTTTTTTCTTATTTGAGCTAATGCACTGTGAGGAGGAATTTTCTTTTGATTAAGACCTGGTTTTTTGTGTGTGTGTTTTTTTTTGTTTTTTGTTTTTTGTTTTTTTTTGTGTGTGTGTGTGTTTGTTTTTTGTTTTTTTTTTTTTTTCTTGAAAGGCTAGAGGACAATGGGAAACTTGAAGATGGGTGAATTTTAAAAGTATCTGGATAGAATAGAATTCCAAATTCATGTGGAGCCTGACTTAGAGGCAGGTGCCTTAGAAGGCAGAGGTACCACTAGGCTGTTGACAAGAAGAAAATTATTTTAGAAAGTAATCACCATAACTGGGACGAAATGTACACCATTCTGTGAAGTGGAAGGGCCTATAATCAATGTGGCCAACATATCCAATTATAATTGTTCAATTACACAACCTGGACAGTTTTTTCCCCTTTGCACCAAGTCATACTCAACCTACAGAAGTTTGTCTTTGCCACTTGTTTTACCAGCTGAGAGAATATAAGATCAGTGGACCAACACTTCCTTGCAGGCCATATAATTACTAAAATCCTATTAACAGGTTAGCACAAGAACCAAGGAATTGTCTTGAACCAGCATGTGCTAGAAAAAGGAATGTCTTTAGAGCAGCATGTGCTCGTATGATCTGTTTAATGAAGTTACGGGGTTGACTGTTATCTTAATTCTTGCAGGCCAAGAGAGTAATATCTGAGCTGGCAGACAGCCTGAAAAACAGTGGTGAGGGGTACAGAACACCCTACTGTATTTAAAGATTTGATTAAATTTAAGACCTAGTGGCAACAGTCAAGCACTGTTAATCAGACTTGAGCAGGTGCTATTGGGAGCTGCAGTGACAGAGATTGTTTATTTGTTTTCTTGAAAAACTTCTGGGACTTTTTTTCAAATCTGACCACTGAACTCCTTTTCTCTAGACTAATAATCTTTGACAGTCTGTTCCGCAACTTGTCATTTAAACAAAGTGTTTTATGAAAAAGCTTCCCATCAACATTCAGCATCTGCTGTTCATTGAAACAAGCTGGAAATTCTAATCCTGTAGAGCATAAGTTGCTGAGTATGGATTTAGAATGGAAATTAGGTGGAGTAGCAACTCCTCAATAAAGGCTGACTGATAGGGTGTTTGTAACATTCCTGTTGTCATTTTCCTTGTTTCATTTCTTAATATGTGGGAGTATATTTTCTGTCTTCAGCAAGGAATATAACTTGCTTCTCTTTCATACCTGTACATGAGAGTGTCTTGATTCTCTTTTCTCTCTGTGTAGGGAATGTGACACCAGCTCATTATGACGAGCAACAGAACTTCTTTGCTCAGATTAAGGGTTACAAGAGGTGTATCCTGTTTCCTCCTGATCAGTTTGAATGCCTCTACCCTTATCCTGTGCACCATCCGTGTGACAGACAGAGCCAGGTGAGAGTAGCAGATCTGTTCTCTGCTCCGTGCCAAAAATGGGCATTTGTAAAGATGCTAGGTGGGAGGAAGCTGCACTGGAGTTAAAGCTGCAAAACACTTGCTGAGCTTTTGCAAAACCTCTGTTCAGTTTTGTTAAGTGGGAAATGCATTGGTGGTTTTTTGTTTGTGTCTGGTTCCGAGTCACAAGTTCTAGGGCCATAAAAACCTTCTTACTAGAAGGTTACATGGGTCTGCAGTTGCTACCTTCTCTGTTCTGTTTCATTAATCACTTGGTCAAACATAGACTTGCTGACAGACAAATTGCAAGTTTCCTACTTATATGGTACTTGAAGGGTACTGCAGGACCTCACAATAAAGTTAAGATACAAATGGAAATGTAAAAGCCATGTAAGAAAGACCAGGATGATTTGATGCTGAGAGCCAATAATGAGGAGTGTCATTGCAGGAAGTTCTTCTGAGTTTCTTAATGTTTTCTCCTATTAGGTGGACTTTGACAATCCTGACTATGAGAAGTTTCCAAACTTCAGGAATGTGGTTGGCTACGAGACGGTGGTGGGTCCTGGGGATGTGCTGTACATACCTATGTACTGGTAAGAAGGATGGCAGGACTGCACTGTGATAAAAACCAGAGGTTTAAAATGTTTTCTGCTTAGTGTTGGGTTGGCACTTGAGAGTATTTTGTTTTTACTTCTCCAGCAACTGTGATATTTTCTGTGATATCTTGGGCCAGTACGCTTCTAATTCCTGTCTGTTGGATGGGAATTGTAGTTCTTCCTGACACCACTTTAATTGTACATGTACTCGCTAACATGTGTGAGAAAAGGATCTATATTTAAATAAGGAGAGCATTCCAGAGGTTTTGAGGTCTTCATGCAGGAAGTGTAGGGCCAGGCTTGTCTAGTGCTGTCTGAACTCATCATCCAAGGTATTTCGCTATAAGCTACAGCAATAGTTTTTTTTTCTTTTTTTTATGTGATTTCCATGCAGGTGGCACCACATTGAGTCTCTCCTGAATGGGGGGATTACCATCACTGTGAACTTCTGGTACAAGGTGAGTACAAGCACAGCTTGGATAGCTCCATCCCAGGTGATTTTTTCAGGTAGAGATGTATTGGCACACATTGTCAATATGAGAACTTCATGACACCAAGTCCTTTGCTTCTGGAAGCTACTTTTTCCTCTTCAGAGTTGTGTGTGTGAAGAACTGGGTGACTGGGGTACAGTGGAATAAGTTGCCAATACAGGAAGTATGCAAATGAACTCTTTTTTCATATTTCAGGGTGCTCCAACCCCAAAGAGAATTGAGTATCCATTAAAGGCTCATCAGAAAGTGGCAATAATGAGGAACATTGAGAAGATGCTGGGAGAAGCCTTAGGAAATCCACAAGAGGTATGGAAAGAACCATGTGGTTACTGTTGTTGAAATCGTTAAGGCATAATGCAAAACTTGAGATGACAGCTACTTGGCTCTCTAGGTGCCACAGTGAGGGTGGGAGAAAGCAGGATTGCTCTTTTGCTGATTTCTCCCTGCAGTCTTCAGAAGGTCATTTGCTTACAAAAATGCAAGCTCTTAAAATTATAATTCTGGAAAGGACCACTACAAACAATGAAGTAGTTGTTTTTGTATGTGGGAAAAAATGTGCTTTGACTTTGAGCACTTCCAGGAAGGTGTTGTTCCCAAACACTCCTTAGTCTTCTGTGCAGCAATGATACCCATTATTTTCAAAAAAAAAGCAAACTGTTTCACCTGTTGAATCCAAGTCTCTTAAATAACAGAAATTTCCTCTATTAAGACATGTGCTTCACCTTTAATATGTCTCTTGCTCATCTCTGAATTCTTTGCAATCTTAACTGTCTGGTATATTAAAAAAAAAATCAAAAACCCTGAGGTACTAAGTCTAAAAAGACTGAGGTACTAAGAGTATGCCTTTGAAGATCTGATCATCTGAAAGTGGAAATGTGGGTCAAGGATGGAAGTGCTTTCATGGTCTGTCATCCTTACCACTGTGCAGAAACTCCTCTTTAGCCTTTCCCCTGAGATTATTTTACTGCCATAGCATTCTGAACTTCCCTCCGTGGTTAGGCAGTGCTGAGACGTGGGAGTGGTCTTGACTGAACAAAAACCTTAGCAAAATCATCAGTTGTAGCCCCCCCCTCTTACTGACCTCAGGGACCAGAGAGGATTCACTACTTAAAAATCACAAATGTTGGGTGGGAGGTGAAAATGTTTGAAGCATATTTCCACTCTGGATGGAATGTTTTAGTGTCACCTGAAGTCAGGTGTTGACAGAGAACCCTGCAGATTTGGTAGGGTATTTTAAGAATGTGTTTGTGGGTGCTCCAGTGTTTTTCTAGAAAGTACTTTGGAAGTGATTAGGTGTATCTTGGGCTCTGTGATGCAGAGGGAGCAGGCTCTGCACTGCCATTTCTGTGTAACTGTCCTGGCTAATGACCTGTTTTTGCTTTGAACAGGTGGGTCCCTTGTTGAATATGATGATTAAGGGCCGGTATGACTAATGCCTGGTGCCCCTGGCTGATGTTGGAGCTGCTTTGTTCACAAGCAATGGAAGATACTGAGCGCTAGTATTGCACGCAGCACTTAACAGACTGATGGGTTTCCTGGCCTATCCTGGCCCCACTACAATGAAGGGGCTACTGGAACTGCAAAACCATTAGTACCCTATTCATCCTTCACTCTCACGTAACTGAACCTCCCAAGAAAGAGTCTGCACTTACTGGAAGCTGGATTCATGCTCACTAGCTTGTTTATTTTCTTCCCTCTGCCCTGTTTGCCACAACAAGGAGCATGGCTTCTGGCACTTGGATGTGTTACTTCAGGATTTTCAGGCATATGAAGAAGAGCTTGGAGGATAACCAGGAGCAATATTGTTTCCTCAGCCTCATGGGGTTTGGACCTCTTGGCTGGGTTTTTGTGTTGGTGGCGGCAGTGGATAAAAGGTGGGAAATGTTAGGTTTCACAGTCCTCTGTTGTTAGAGGACCTGTCCCTGCTCAACTCTGGCACCTTTTTGCATTAATGGAAACGAACACGTGAGATGGCCTGTGTGTATTGAGCAACTGGACAAATGATTCAGTTACTTAAACCTAAAACATCTACGCCTGGGATGTAGTACAGGGTAGAGATCAGAATGAATTTATCTAGTGTGTGAGCACCAAATCCTGTGCTGTCCAAATAACATCTGTCTTGTATGAGTCTAGATAAATCTCCTTTCTGACAGCTTTTTCTGGGGAGTGAAGGCTTCTCTCCTGCTCCTTTGAAGCTGCAGTATGGTTAAAAGGGGATGTAGCATTATGAAGGGAGATGCATAAATGCCAGGGCACTCTCCAAGTCTTGAATGATTAAGCCACATTTTTAAATTAAATTTCCAAGGGATGCTGAGCTCAACTGTCGAAACACAGTGTCAGATAGGTACAGAGCCTCACTTCTCCCCACCAGAGTGCTGGCTCCTCAGACTAACACAGGAAAGTGCCCTTTTTACTGAAACTGCAAGAACTCAAGTGTGTGTGGCTGCGCACAGGTGCGCATGTTTGTGTGATTTTGTGTGGCTCCTGTCCATCAGTTAAATCCATGCCAGTGTGTGGTTCTCTTCCTTGTACAGTCATGTGAAAGAGTTCAGGGCTTTTTGTTTAAATGTGATTAAGTTTATCTTGATCCTTTTTGTATTCCGGGACTTGACATAGCAGACTGGGAAGTGACAAGACCAGAGCACAGGAATCTGATAAGCCTCTGTTTGAGTCCTCAGTAATCACTCTGAAAAATAACTTTGCTTTCCTACTTCTCCTCTTCCATGCAGAAGCCTTAGGCTCAGGTGGAAGCTGGCTTTTTATTCCCCGAGGTGTGCTGCACTGCTGTCCCTAGTTTGGGGGTGGTGCAAAGGTCTTGTATTTTTAATGCGGTTGTAATGGGTTCCAAAAGCTAGAGGTGGGAGAAGCTGTTTCATAGCCCACATATCTCATCCCAGAAAGTGTAGAATTTGTTTTGTTGAGACTTCCCAGTGTTTTCCCTGTTGTGCTGGGCTTGTTCTGATGTGGGTTCTGATAAAAGTGCTACTTGAGAAGTGTTCCATCTTTGGTCTCAGGTCCCATCTTTTGCTGGGACAGCTCATGTACCACTTGGAGTGGGCTTGTCTTTCACCAAAGTGAAAGGCTTCTCAAACAGGAGGTCCTAAGGCAAGTTTTCTGGCTGCTTTACTGGTCAGAACAAATGAAGTTTAATTGGCAGCTATAGGGTCCTTGTTCAAGAAATAGGTGTCACTGAGTAGTCTGACTGCCATGTTGCAGACTCTCCAGAGCTGTGGTTAGATCCAGATGAAGGTTACTCAGCTGGATGCTTATCAATGCTCAGCCTTTGGACAACTGGGGAAGAAGCTTCTGACTGGCCAAAAGCAAGGCCTTCCCAGGAATCTTGGGCACATGCCCTTTGTTGAAAGATGCTCAAATTAAATCCCATTTCTGTGCTATTTATTCAGCACATGGTAGTCTTCAGTACTGCTTGTTAGACACCATCAACTCTTGAAGCTCAGGGTGGGAGTTCATATCCCATGTGGAGAGAGAATGGTACTCACAGAACTTTTAGGATCCTTTTTTTTTTCTTTTATTTGCCAAAGGTCTAACTTTTAAAGTGTCTGAACAGGTTTTGCTGCACTTGATTTTGTGAAAGCTCATTTACAATGCACTGATGGACTGACTCCCTCCCCGTTCCCTTTTCACCTTGTGCTTTCAATGCCCCTTGCCATGGTATTGGGAAGCTGTGTGTTCTCTGCTAGGGGTGTGTGTGCAGGGGGTGGGGTGTGACAAACACATGGTACCTTCTGAAGTGTAGTTCTTAAATACAACCAATGTTGAACAACAGAATGGTGTGGTTTTTATTTTGTGAGTGGCTGTGCAGAAGAGCTCTATAAGGACATGTGCATATAAAGCTACCTTTCAGTCTGACAACTCCACTTGTGTTCTTTGCTGGTGAAGGCTGTTGGTCTCCAGAACTGCCTTCAAAACTACCCATTATTTTCAATTATGATGTATTATGATTATGATGTGTCTTCACAACTTTCTCCATACTACTTCCATAAGCCTGAAAGGAAGGCTGGGAATAAGATGATGTGCTTGTACCCTGTCAACAAGAAGTGTTGGTGGGAAGGGAAAAACTCCCCTGCCTGCTGACCTGAATGGTGTCACCATACTCTGACTGGATGATGGAGCAAACTACACAAGCAGGCCTAATGAACCCAATTCATTGTCATGGAGATTTTGAGGGAAAGCTTCCTGTGTGTACTTGTGCTGTATGTTAGCAGCCTTGGGAGATGGAGTCCTCTCTACCTAGTAAACAGAAGTTATTTTACGGTAATATTACCTCTACAGCAATCTTGAAATCTAACCATTGGTGAAATGCTGACTAATTCTGAACAAACGGCTAAGATGTAGTAAAATAGGGAAGAGTTGAATAGTAGGTGAGGGATGTTGGTGTTGTGGGAGAGAGGGATGCCTCAGCCTGGGCTACCCCGAATGGCACTCACACCCTTGGGGGACAGGGTGAATGTGAAGGGAGTAGGAAAGCCAAGTGCAGGAAGTCTGACTGTGGATGCTCACCTGTGCCTGCTGGAATCATCATCTCTGAACACCCTTGCTTGTGTTCCACTGAACTTTGTGATCTGCTGCTTCTGATCCTTTCAGCTCTGCATTGCCTCTTAGATAATGTACAGGTGGTGTCACAAAGCTCAGAAATGTTCAGCTTGTGCAAAGAGCAGCGGAAACTGAGGGATGAGAACAGTGTCATTTGAAAACTAGGTCAGAGGCCAAGATTTTTCACTTGTACTTATAATCTTTGTCTTTTTTTCTGTTATTAATTTAGGTCCCTTAATACCTTTCTTCTCTTTTTTTTTTTTCTCCTCATTTCCTTGCTCCTTAAAAAGTGGGATTCTTCTGAGGAGAAGTCTTAATCCTTGTAAATCATAGCTGTAGAATCTTTCCTGTTTAAAGAGAAGCACATGGGTTTTTGAACTGATCCACTTGTTCACCCCCTTGTTGATCAGGGTCATGCTCAGCTTAGGGAAATTTGGAGTGATAAATCAGGTCCAAGGCGAAGCCAAGAGGTGAGGATCAGGCCTGGGCTGAGGAGGTGTCAGACACAGCTGCAGTGCAGTCTAACTCAGCTGGGGACAAGGGATATCCTTGGCATCAAAGCAACTCTTGAGAGAGAGAGGGGCAGGCCTGGCCAGAGACTTCTTTTGTTTGCAACACCTCTTATCAATGACCAAGCTGACCTTGAACACAGCCAACTGTCCTTTAAAGCCCTAGAACTGGGGATAGTGCTCTCAGGGTCTTAGCAATCTCTTGGCAGGCATTTGTTAATGCATGGTCTCAGTCCTGGAAGCAGAGCAGCAACTGCAGCAGAGGTTCTGCCTTTGCTCATGTGATTTTACACATAGAAATGCATTTCTGCCTAGTGTGTGTGAGAAGCTTCCTTGTGCTCTTGCTTCTGGTCTTCATCTTCTGTTCCTGTTTTGGAACAGAAAGCACCTCTCCCATCAATGTCCTTGGAAGCCCTGAAGCCACCATCTTCCCCGGGCACTTCTCTGCATTGCTGCTGCCTAGACAGAGAGGGAAAGATGCTGTTACTGTGACAAACACATGCAAAGTAAGTTCTAATTACTGCCTTGAAAAGTCAAATATTTGTTGCAAGCAGAGGACTAATTGTGGGGGGAGGGAGCGGAAGTCGAGGCTCTTGGAGTGTAAGTGGAACAGATGCCCGGACGCCTTGGGGAAACGCAGCTTTCCTCTACAAATCAGAGCTTTAAATTACAAGGCTTTTACCAACGAGAACAGTTGTGGGAAGTCGTCTGCTCTCATTTGCGTAATGGCTTCTGTCACTGGTGATTAGACACAGGATGAAGGAAAAGAAATTTGACAATTAGGAATGAGCGATCATTAATCAGAATCTTTGTTAGAAGCAGGGAAGGGGGGGAGAATATCCCACAAACAATGGAGCAGCCACTAGAGCCACAGTGAAGTCCACAAGATGCATAACTAAGTGCTCCTGTTGCTCCACAGAGCCATCTCTGCCTAGGTACAGAGCAGCAAAGAGGGTTTTGTCTGGCTTGGAAAGCTTGGGGAGGAAGGCAGCGTGGCAAAATCCTTCCAGTCCTACTTAGTAAGGGAGAGAGCATATCTGGGAGACCAGTCCTTCCCCACTGACACCTTGCACTTCCATCTCGGTGCCTGGCCACAAACTCACAGCAAAAACCACAGAAACAACGTCTTAAATGTTCTGTCTTCTTTCTCCACATCTTGCATGCAGTTTATTGTGTGGAAGAGAGCAGGCAGGGGCCTTGACTGGCATGCAGAAAGCTTAGGATAGGCAACATGAAAGCAGTTTCAGGTTTTTTTCCTGATAATGTCATTTTCTACAAGAGTGAGGAAGAACCTGATGGACTGCATGACAGGTAAAGAAAAGAAGGCACTGGTGACTTCTCTCTGTCTGTCATTTGCTGTCTTACCTCATCATCCAGTCTAGCACAATCCACTACATGGATTTGTTTGGGTTTTGTCGGCTTTGATCAAATTATCGTACATATGAAGTCTATGTTACCTGTTTTTCCTACAGCTGTCATTCATGGTCTTGTCAGGTTAAACACTTGGGTGCAGTTTGCATGAAGAGGCATTGCCTCTTATTAAATCAACAGCTCTAACCTAGGAGGGGATATGACAGACCATTTGTGGGGCATACAGTGTTGGTTGGTTCATCTGAAGACTTAAGCTTACTGCATCCATTGATTTCAATGGCAGTTCCTGTCCTTGCAAGGCTGGGTCATTCACTTGAGGTGAAGGTCTCCATCAGGGTGATTATTCTTTCTGTGACTGGAAATCAAAGCAGATACAAAGGTAAAACACCAGGAGCTCATACCTGTGGCCCAGCACACTGCATTCCAGCACCGGAGGGACTGATAATACACTGAGTGAGCTGAGCTACAGCCCACAAAGAGGGCTTTCTGAATTTGTTATCTCTTCAGAGCAGCAAGAGGTTTTGTTGTTTAGTATTGTTCATTTTGTGCTGGTGAATGCTTTGCCTGTTGAATAAATTTTTTTTCCACTTTTCTCCAAGGAAATATTTTCCTGGACCAGTTGGGAGAGGGGCTTGCTTGAATCTGCTTTCTAGAGGAACCCCTTTAGAGGTTTTCTCCCAGATTTGCCCTAAACCAGAACAAAAGGGGAGAGCTGAAGCCATGTTGTCTCATTCCCAGCTGGCTCTGAGCTCAGACAAATGACAGCAGCTTGGATTTTCAGCCTCTTCCCACGGCTAGTGTTCACCACAGGAAGTCAAATGAAAGAGAAAACAGTAGATGTCAGGACAGGATTTACAGGGGTTTTCATCCAGAGCTCATCATGACAACAGTTAGGAGAATCACTGGTCATATTGCTTAGGATGGGGAGATATGTCAGGTAGTGACTTTTATTCTGTCTTGAACACAAGAGGAAGTCTGCTTCTCACAGCAACATTTTAAATGTGTGTTTACATTTAGAGTGCACCTCATGCTCCTTGTAGGGGGGAAGGTAGGTTGTGGTGTAGTAGGTAGTGGGGTCAGAATTCACTTCACAAACTTGCAGCAAATCCTGAGCAATCCCAGACTTTGACATGGCAGGGCATTGCCCTTGCTGTAGGAAATGTCACTCTGCTGGATGGCAGGAGCACAAGTGTGACTTTTGTCTCAGTGTCAGCTGTGGTTTTTTCTTCCTGAATAGCTGGGATTTGCCATTGATTGCCTTGATGGGGAGGACCTTTGGATGTGATTTAACCTCTTGGGAAGCCAGGAAGGGAGGCTCTCCTGTGTGTAGGTAATCTGTGTTACAAGATCTGCTGCATGCCCTGTGCCCCTTGAGCTGCTTAAGCACTACTGGCCTCATGCAGTGAGCTGTGTGAGGGCTCGAGCTGAGCTGAAAGCAGCTAAAGGGGTGAGGTCAAATCATTTGCTTCTATAAAAGGACAGTCCCCATGTCCACAGAGAGGGCACATGGGGTTATAATAGCATCCAAGGGGCTAGTTTCTGTGGAAGAGATTAGTACCACAGGCAATGGGCTGATTTTGCTGCAAGTTCCCCTGCCAGGACCTCTAATATTCAGAAGCTGCTCCCAACCATCTGTGTTTTATTGGGTTAAAATCCTTCTGGCAGCAAAGAATTACTGGTGCTGGTGGGTATTTGGGGCAAATGCCAGCTACTACAGGCTGTGGAGCTGGAGGCAAGGCCTTGCTTGGCATTTGAGGTAATAAGCTTCTGGTCTGTCAGCTCACGGGAACTGCAGAGATTTGTAGAACTGAGGTGTCACAGGACCATGTTACTTGGGCTGTCAGGTCTGGCAGTGCTCTGGTGGAGCAGGCCTTAGTGCCCTTTGAGCCTGTGTTTGGGAGTGGTGCACACCTGAGGAAGAAATCTCCAAGTGCAATTGGGGGCTGTGAAGGACCCATTCATCTGCCACCAGTTCACTCCAAACACAGCCTGGGGCCTCTTGCTTCCAATTCCTCCCCAGCACAGAAGCAATCCTGTGTCTCCTGCTTTTGCTATTTGTTTATAGCTCTCCCCATCCCATCTGTCTTTCTCTTCTCCTTCCTCCCGTTCCTTTTCCCTCCCTCTCCCTCCTCCCCCTCATTCTCTGTAAGCGATTAATCATTTTGACAGGCTCAGCGATGGCCTTTATTTTCTTGAGGCAGCCAAGAAATGTCTGTGAGCACCTTCTCTGACACCCCTCGTGTTCTCTCGCCAGTCAGATCAGCCCCTTTGCTTGGAGTGACACCGTCAGAAACATGGAGAGGGGAGCAGGGGGGAACTCCAGCAGAGTCAGCTGGGAAATGGGCAGGGGGGCAGCAACCAGTTGGGGTGCCACATGGGCCCCCATTAGCTGTGGTGAATATGTCATTTCACTATAGCTTGCCTGTGTCATACTTTGCTCCCTCCCTCTCCTGAGGCTCCCCTTCAAATCTTGGTTTCAGTGCAAAGGTAGTTGAGAAGAAATTTGGCTTCTCAGGAAAACATCAGCCTCCAGCAAAGTGGCTGGAGGGAAAAGCTGTCAGAAGAGAAAGAAGAGCAGGCTGAGATCATCAAGAGAAAAAGAATGGGGATGATTTTGCAGATGGATGTGGAAGTCTTCCTGGGAAACTCCCTTTTGTCATGTGCAGGAAGGAAGTTGCTTCTGAGTCTCTGTCATGGTTCACCTGGACTTGTCATGTTGTCACAAGGATGCCTTCCATTCACCTGCAGCCTGAGAAGCTCTTGGGCCACAGGACCTGCTCTTGCAAATGCCCTGTCACCTAACTAGGATGAAAATGGGGTACATCAGATGCATGATGTTCCCCAAAGGATTTTATCATCTGCTGTTATCAAGCTTTACAGTAGCCACTGTCCCATCAGCATAGAACTGAGGAATGCTGATAAAGAACATAAAGAATTATTCTTTTCCCTCTTATGCATGAAAGCTGATATCCTACACAGTGGGAATGAGAGGTAATAATAACCTTTCTCCTTAGGGGCTCTGGGGATGTCTAGGGACCCTTTGTGCAGGGCAATGGATTGTAACTAACATTTACAGAAGTAGAAGAGACTGTGAAGGAGAGAAAGAAGTTGTAGGTGATGTGCTAGAAGTGAGATGGAATGTGATGTAAAGATCTGGGACAAGGTGGTCAAGTATTGTAAGGCGGGGACTGAATACAGTGACTCAAGGGATCCTCTCTGGTCTCGTGCATTAAACAAGTAAATAAGCCCTGAGTTGAGCCTAGAAGAGGGTGATAGGCTCATCCCAGATAAAAGGCTCTAGCATGAGACTGTTCCAACTCTTTATTAGACCAAGGAGCGTGGTGGATAGAATGAGTTGTGCTTTGAAGTCGCCACATCTTGCAGTGGGATGGAGGCAACAACACAGGGCCAAACCCCAAAGCTCAATGCAGCTTCTCTGTGAGATGTAGCCAGGCAGGGATAGCTCCCAACTGAGTCTGGGAAGCTCAGACCCTCTTACTATTTGCCATGTGAGCTTGAGTTCTTGCCCTACATGAAAGGCATGGGAGTTTTAGTAGTAGGCTGAATGGGTTCAGTGAAGCAGCCAAGGAAAAAAACACAGTCTCACTCTTACACGTCTTGTTGTTTGTTTTCTCCTCAAAAAAGTTGCCTTTTAGGTACAGACCTAAAAACTGATACAACCTGAGTCCCAAGGGAGGGCAATGAACTCATCTGGAAATAAATACCTGTGCCCCTTGAGGGCTGACTGCATCAGATGTCTGGAAGGTAGGAAGTCTCAAACAAAAGAGGAGTTAACAGGCACTTTCCAGCAAGGCAGTGTGTGCTCCCTCTGACAGACATGCTGCCCCATGTCTTGGGAGTGGCCTCTGCCAGGGTCACTGCTGGGTTTCTCTCAACCAGCATTTCTCTCAAGTAAATATTGATTTTGTGCTGGTGGTGCTAATCAGTGTTGTTGAAAGAGAGGCTGTAAATGCTTGGCAGAACAGTGGTGGCCCTTCTTGGCAGCTAGGCTCACTCATTTGCCTTGTTTTCTGCACACTTGTGCTCATGGGTCCAGGGTGAGGAACACTGGCTTTGGGCTGCCTGACCAGTGACCACTAAAAGCATTAGTGCCTCCTCTCCAGTGCAGGGTGGTTATGTTTGCTCCCATGAGTATGGTCAAGGATGTTCATTAGCAGCAGACATGCAAACTGGCCTGTCCCTGGACAGTTTGCATCCAGTAAGGGGTGGTAACATTTCTTTCTTGGGCATAACCCAAGAAACAGTCTGAAGGCAGAACACAGATCTGAAGGCAGAGGTTATCCCAGATAACCCAGGATGTATGGGAAGTATCAGGTTATTCTATTTCTCTATGTAAAATCTTTTGTGGATGTTCTAGGCTACTTTCTTTCGTCTCCAGAGTCATGAAGAGCTTCCTCACCAAACTAGTCTTATGTCTGTCAGCAGAGGCAGTCAGCAATGCAGGCTCAGGTGCATGGTAATGGATTGAGAGCTGTTGATCATTACATGGCAGATGTTTGCCACTTCCCCCGAGTGAGTGTCCACACCAGGCAGTGGAGAGAGTGAGACATCACAGGGCAAGGACTGTAGAAGCAAAAGCAGTATTGCCACATCAGCACAGTATTGAGGCTTGGCTCACTGCTGCAGCTGAGCCAGCATTCCTTGCTCTTTGCTGTGCTGAACTGGGGAAAAGAACAAGCTCACATGGGGATGCCAGTGTTGCTGGTGTAGATCATGTTGCCTCTCCTCTCCTGGAAGAATGTAACCTGGTTGCAGCAGCACTGCTGTGGCCCTGAGCCAGGTGGAGTTAAGGGGATCCTGTCCCCAGGTAGAGGCTGACCTTCTGGCCAGGATGCTTTGTGCTATTTGAGGTGAGAAGGTGACTTGCCTAGTTGCAGATGGGAAGGTGTAGCCATCAGGAGCTGAAATCCCCCACAATGGACAAGCTGAACTATGTCCAGTTAGTTGAAGGCTGGATGAGAACTTGCCTTCACTTCTCAGGGCTCAGGATTCAATTTCAAAACTTGTCTGTGCTGCGTGCTGTGCTGTTGCTGTCCCAATGGATTTTTTTTCAGGTTCAGGTGCTAATCAACCTTGTAGCAGTCTGGGTCATCCCCTGTCTCCTGGAAAATCTGAGACATCCTTGGTTATTGGCAAGCATGTCCATGTTGTGTAGCTGTTCCAGACTTATAGGCAGCACCTGGTGCTTAATGGGAAAGCTGGAGCATGACGTTAACTTTGCACATTCTGTTAGGTGACTGAGGTGTTTGTGCCCTTGGAGACTTCAGAATTGGAGAGTGGGTCAGTTGGTTTTAAGAATCTCACATTTTGCAGTGTCCATCCAGTGGAGACATTTGTGTCTGAGCTCTGTCTGTCTGGGCTGCTCTGAACATTATGGATGTGTTGCTGCTGTCTTTGCGGAGTGGATGAAAGTGTTTGTGGTAAAATGTAATCAAGTGGAAAATTGCAGTGCATATAAACACATATGGCACTCAATGACTGGGCATTAGGCACAGTGACTGCAGGCAAAAAAAAATTATCTGTAAACGTTTCGCAGCAAGTTTCAAAATCTTAAAGAACAATAAGATATTAGCAATTTAATGGGGTGATTCAGCGAGGCAGCGATCCTTAGGTTGGGAGAACAAGGATGCATGCAGCTGCACTGACGGGAGTGGCTGGGATTACTCAGCCAAGCTCAACAAGCCCTGTCTCCCAGCACAAAACAGCTGCCAAAGGTTTCCTCCACATGGCAATGTGGCTGTGCTTGGAGAGGAGAGAGCCAGGAGGTGGCTCATGAACCTTACCACTGCCACTTCCAGCCCCCTCCAAGAGCCTGCTGTTTACAGCAGCATTTGGAAGAGGTTGTGTGTGGTCAATGAGGCAGAACTGATGGGCGAGGTGGATCAG
The DNA here is from genome assembly GCA_013400575.1 of Peucedramus taeniatus. Lineage (NCBI taxonomy): Eukaryota > Metazoa > Chordata > Aves > Passeriformes > Fringillidae > Peucedramus > Peucedramus taeniatus. The sequence goes on along the minus strand of WBNO01007129.1, from coordinate 557,275 downwards.
GCCTGGCTCAGGTCGGGAGCTGTGAAGGCACTTGCAGGTCAGTGGCTGCCTTGGCCTTCCAGAAAGGGAGAGCTGGGTCTTGTTCATCTCCTGTGCCTTCAGGCTCCATCTGCTTATGCTGCCCAGGATAGCACCTTTCCAGCTACTGCAGAAAACACAACAGTCCAAATCCTTCTTCAGGGCAGCTATTTTGCACCTTGTCAAGGAGCTCTGTCTTCTACTGGAACTGCACTTGGATTTTGTACATCTAAAACCACAGGACTCACTGCCTGAGCAAGGTGTCTGTCTCCAAATCTGTTGCTTTGATCCCACCAATTACAGGGAACATGCCAACATGTAAAAATGATTTTTTCCTGAGTGACAGGAGTACCAGAAAGGTGTTTTTCTTCTCTTGCCATATGCTGACTCCCCATTTTCTGACAGGAAAAAAGTTACCTGTGAGTAGGGGGAGGAAAGCACCTTGCCAGTGTCACCTGGCTGTACCTTTCCCAAAGGACAAAGGAAAGTAGCTTGAATACTAGGAGGAATATAGATTTGGTGGCTCCACTGATTGCCCTGAGGTCCTGAATCTGGGAGACAAAATTGCACAGTAGTTAATGGGAGAACAGCTCCTGAAAGAGTAAAGAGGGCACCAGCTAGGAAAACCAAGGATATTGGCAGTTTGGCCCAGCAAAGCCAGGCTGATTCCAGTGCTCTCTGGGGAGAAATCTTCTCAAACTAACTGTGAGTAAGATCTGCCCAAGTGAAATAAAAATAAACAAAATCAGTGTTTCTTGGCCATAAGTGGCTGCTTTCCAGGAATTCAAGGAACACAGTGGGGCCCAAAGCTGATGCAAGTAGAGCAGTAGGTTCTCTTCGGGTCTCTGCACAGGATCTTTAATTTTCAGACTGGTTCATATACCACCATGAGAACATGCCTTTTCTTGTATTTGATCCTGGAAATGGAGATCCAAGTACCTGGATCATTAACAAAGTGTAACTTTGGTGAGATTACAGGCAGGCATGTGATGGTGTCCTTGGCTTCATCCAGCAGACTGCCTAGGGCTGGATTTGGTAAGACAACATGCCTGCCTCACTTGCATATTCAACTCTGAATAAAATTGGTGAAAATAATCATGGGAGAAGCTTTTAATGAATTTTTATTAAATAAAGTTTATTTTCAGTATATGTTTTTATCCATTTAAGAAATTCTTGCTTTTAATCTTATCTCTTTAAATGTGGTATATTAGAAAGAAAGCTTGTATTTCTTGCCTTGTGTCACCTGCTGGTTTAGGCAGTTGTGGTGTTTACATCTATAAGCATTCTTGTTATTTCTGATACATAAGTACCATAGGGAAGTCGTACAACTAGGAAATCAAGCTGATGAGGCATGTCTAACACTACTGAGTACAGATACATTTACTTACACAATTCCCCTGTCTTTATAACAATCAGATGAAGCCAGCCCTCCAAAGATTGTCCAGGAAACTCACAAAGCTCTCTGCTGTGGTCAGTTTTGAATATTAAGTCCTTCTCAAGACTTGTCCCTTTTCAAGGCTCTGCATTTGCTTGAACTAGCTCCCTGCCTGTTCTACTCTCTGCTTTATTACCTGTGGGCTGTAGCTTGTTGCCATCTTCCTATTTTCTCTGGGTACTTCCATGCTCCTGCAGCACTGAACCAAATGGGTTTGAGTCTCCCTCCTTCAGATGAAAGAAGGGATTACTGATCCCTGTCCTTTGCCAGCTTGATGTCACCAGTCTGCACATAGATCAGGAGGCAGAGCTCTCCTAGACCATGTACCTGTGGTGTCCAGAGCAACAAAGTCTTTACCTACCTCCCTACCTCCCTCCCTCCCTACCTATGTCAGCCTTCTGCTGAGAACAGCAACTCCCACCTCCTGCTAGCTGAGAGAGAGGATCATGTCTGCTGGGTTTTGGGCAGAGATGTAATGTCCAATTTCCACAGGGAAGGGCAGGACTAAAGAACAGTAAAGCTTTCCCTTTCTGGGTACACTGGTATCATTATCCCTGCTGCACTCTGCCCACCCATAAATCCTCTTGTGAACCTTGCATGTGTGGTGCTAGATGAAAACTCATCCTCAGGACCTGTGGACTACTCAAAGTTCCCCACTCTGGTTTGTGTTTGCTTCAGATGAATTTCAGATGCATCAGAGGTAATTTCATTCATCCTGCCCTGGGGTCAGATCAGGCATGAGGCCTCTGGATGAAGGAAACAGAGCTGTGGTCCAGGGTTGAGGAGAATCAAGTGCAGATGGAAGTGAATGTGTGATGGCTGGATTTTCTTGGAAGTATTTATTATGGTGTGTTTGCCTGAGGCATGCCTTGGCCTAGATAGAGATCTCTGGCATCAGAGGAGGCTTCTGGGTGAGCTCTCAGTCATGGAACTGCCCTTCAGCATGAGCAAATGAACTGCAGGCTGAGGCAGGACCTGCACTTGTGAGCTGATGTGTACCAGCCTCCCCAGGGAAAATGTGGGCTTAGGAGAGCCTTTGCTGAGCTGCTTACAAGGGGAGGTGCTTCAGAGGAATAGTGACAGAGGGAGGGCTTTATGGCTCCCAGTGGACAGCTAGTATCTGCCCTGGCCCTGGAGGTCCTACCAGCACTGGCAGCTGCTTCTGTGCCCAAGGATTACAGTACAGTTACTGTCACCCTGGTGAAGGTCCTTTGAAGGATGACACATGGATCTGCCTTCTGTCTTATGACCCCAGGAGGGGAGAAAGCCCATCAGCAATTGTGTGAGAGACTTTGTAATTAGCTGCTGAACCAGAAGACTGCTCTCTTTGAGTAGGTACAGTCACCTCCACTGCTCCTGTGACTCAAACACTTCTCTGAGACAGGCAACTGATGGTGGTGCCTTTTATGCAGGTCAAGGACAGAAAAATGCTCCTCAGCAAACTTTACTTGCTTGCTGTAGCAGGAGGTTTGATGCTCAGCAGGCAAACTAGAGATGGTAGGGCTGATAGAGTGCATGTGCTGGCTATTGCTATGATATATTATGAAACCACCTGAGTCACTTGTCCCATTGTCCCCACCCACATGGAGGCTATGGTACTTGAGGCAGGTCTGCCTGTCACACCTGAAAGAGCTGTGCAGCTCAAGCACAGCCAGGAAGAGATTTTTAAGTCAAAAAGCAGCTGTTCAGTCACTTGGTGTAAGCTGGTGGATAACTGAGGGAATTCTCCTTGTTTCTTTTGTCTAAACCCCTCCTTCCCAAAGGGGCTCCTGTCAGGGTTTGAAGGCACTGGGACAGAAAATCTACTGCTGCTCTGAAGAATTTGCTGCAGAGGTGAAAGGCTTCCATCACTTCATGTAAAACCCATCATTGAATCCCATTTTTGACTGAAATTTGTCTGCATTTACTGTAGGTTCTTTTCTTTCTCTGTCAACATGTGAAACTTGTATGGAAAGGGTCACACTCCCCTGGCCCCCAGTACTCAGGCTGCCTTTGACCTCTGAGTGCTGCTCCAGCTGCTGTGCTGATTTTTGTTTTGTTTGGGCTGCAGCTGCCCTTGCTGAACAGCAGCTAGACCTTGCGGTTGGCCTGGCCTGTCCTGCAGGAGAATTTGCCATCAGACCGGCTGCTGCCTTTTCCATACCTGCAGTCTCAGATGCTGTGATGACAACCTGCCTTTCCCACAGTGACTCTCCAGGTCTGCAAGGGAGGACTCCACTCCTCAGGAGCAGCTGTGATGAGCTCTCGGTGCAGTGGCCAAGGCATTGCTGTCACCTCTGCAGTTGCTGTACAGCTGTCAGAGTCTCTTGCTCCTTCCCCAGCAGGACAGAGCTGATGCTGATGCCTGCTGATGCTGGGATTGCCTCCTCCATCCAAGAGACTGGATGGTGGTTGGTGGTTTATCAGATGTTGCCCTGGAAAGGTTCTGTCAAATACTGCTCTTGCACCCAAGGCACAACCAGACAAACATTGCCACTGTTTCCAGGCACTGGACAAAGTGTATCTACCTGATGCTGGATGTGTCTGCAAATGCCCATTCACACTGGGACGACTAAAAGGCAGAGATGGGTGGGCAGATTCCCATGTTATGGCCCTGCATGAGGGTTACAGTGAAAGAGGGTGGTTGTGGTGGAAAATGAAAGCCCCGGGATCTGACAGTGGCAGTGCTTTAAGGCAGACAAACAATCGGTTAGAGAATAAATAGAGAGCACTCCTGTGCGTCCGGAAGAGGAGAGCTCAGACCCAAAGGGTTTTGAAGTATCTGGACTGTGATCTAATTCGGGGACGGTGGTGTTGATGAAGGCGTCTGAGGTAAGTGCATGGGGAGAGCAATGAAAAAGCCCGGCTAAAAGCAAGGCAGACGGACAAAACCAACCCGTTCCCTTGTAGGAAAGACCGGGCAGGGATGGGAACGCGCAACTCTAGGGGTGCGTGGCAGGGACACGCGCTGGGGTAGCGCGGGCACGGCCGGGGCTCCGTGCGCTGCCCCGGCACGGCCGCGGCGGGGAGC